>NW_019104503.1:420392-488820 GCF_001995035.1 Momordica charantia
TAAAATTAAATATTGTTCTCGTCTTTTTCTTTTCCAATTCCAACCGCTGCCCCTTACAAAAAGAAACAAAGGAAAATAAATGTTGACTTTTTAGTTGATTTAACGATATTAAATATTCGTCCTCCGCACCGACAAATATGTTATATTATTTTAAAGAAAAAACAAAATATCTTTTTATTTTAAAATTAAAATGGTTATGTTTGGTCCTGCTAGATTAACATGTGACCATTTACTTTTAAAGTCAAATTATTGTTAATAAATCAAAGAAAACAATATAACAGAGTTTACGCTTAAACTAGCCCACGAGTTGCGTTCGGTTATATACATTTAAAATTCTGAATCCATTAGTTAAAATATATATTATCCATCTTTTTTTCCAAAAAAAAAAAAACCTTATATAATTAAAAAGTTAGGAATCTGAACAATTTATTCAAAAGAATATACTTTTTGATATAACAATAGAAAAAAAAATAAACAACTCTACGTGAAAAAACATGACTATCTTAAAAGATTGTCAAAATTGAGTTTGTGATTGAAGTTAGTAATTTATCCTATTTTAGAAAGATAATTATTCGTGATACCTTCACTAGAACAAAATTATCTAAGAAACAACGCTATTGTTACGTTCGGATTAATGGAATTTTTTTGTTTCCTTAATTTCTTTTTACTTGCTCTAACAAATGGGATAAATCAAAATTTTTTTGTTTCCTTAAATTTCTTTTTTACTTGCTCTAACAAATTGGATAAATCAAAATTTTTTTGTTTCCTTAACTTCTCCTTTGCTTGCTATAACAAAACTTAACAAATTATCATCCTCACATTGTTGTTAAACTTAATATATATGTATTAAAAATTTTAAAACACACTATTTTTGGTTAACAAAAGGAGAGATTTGAACTTTAGTAAGTATTGTTTCAATTATATACCTAATATGTTCGAATAGAAAAATATCTTAAACATTTTACAAATCCCAAACAATTAAATTAAATACCTTAAAAAAACAATTAAATCAAATACATGCCCCCGTACACTTAGGTTTATAACACATTTATTTTTATAAGTTAAATTTTGTTAACTTCATGTCGAAGAATTTTAAATTTATCAAAATTATGAGTCAAATATTTATAGTGATTTTTCAACTTCAATTCAATTTCATAAAGTTGAGCCCCAACTTGAACAAATTATAAAATTTATATCATTTAAAGATTAAATTAAAAAACTGTCCATAAATCAGTTGAACACGTTAAATCCAACCATAAAAGATTCAACTATAAAACTATTTGTAACTGATTATAAAGCAAACTAAGAGAAAGAGCGAGAGAGATAAAGTTTTTATATTTAAAAAAAATACGGTCACGTATAGTACACACAAAATTTATTTTGAATTTTGGATACCTCAATTTCAAGTGTTTATGTCAAAAAAAAAAAAAAAAAATCTAGTGAGTTGATGCATGCTTAGTTGTTAACTCGGAAATAATTAAAATGGTTAAACATAATTTTATGGGTTATAAATCCAATTTTTTTTAATTATTATTTATAATGATATTTAAAGAAAAAAACAAAAAAGGACGCACGCTTAGTTTCACGGTGCTAACAGCCAGACATTGTCTGCTCCATTCACGAAGTAGTCGCAAAATCCTGCATCGTTTTTGCACTCAATTCCAATTCCTTTGTCTTATTTATATTTAATCATTTTTTAATTTATCCCCCACGAATTTTAGCTTAGCTTTAATTGATTCTAAAGGTTATACTTGTTGTATTAAAAAATATTTAATTATTTAATTATAAATAATTATAATTTATGGAATATAAATATACAACGATAAATGGTTTAATTTATTAATTTTAATAGGCCGGTTTTATTTCTAGGAAATGGACTACCTTTTATCTTTGCTTTAACAAACTACCTTTAAAATTTTATTCTCCTCTTATAGCCAAAACATATTTTTCATTAGATTAAGTAAAGGAGTAAAAATATATTTTTTCCCTACTTTATTTAATCTCAGCTGAAATGTATCAAGTATGGTAAATGTTTTTTTCTCTCTTTATTTCAAGTATAATAAACGTTAGACAAATGGAATCCGTTCTTTTTGAAAAAAAAAAGAAGAAGAAGAAGAAGAAGGGGGTGATATTAATTATGAGACATTAATAAATTTAAGAGGGAAAAATATGTCAAGCCAATAGGCAAAAATAAATGACATCATCGCTTCATAGTTCAATATTCCTCGGTTCTTAATTTTTTTAATAAGAAATACATACAAGCACATTAGTCTATATAATATTGATTAACATGAACCTAGCTCAGTAGTTAAGGTATATTACTTATTTTTAGAAGTCAAATATTCGATCTCCTATTTTTCTCTGTTGTACTAAAAAAACTATTAAAAATATGTAACGAAAGAACATTCAATATAGATTTCTCTCTACCTGAAATGATTATTCTAACGAATACTGTTAATTATCATTACTTTACCTTTAAAAAAATTATTATAACAATGTCAAAAAGAAAATTTTGAGTTAAGTAACATCTAGGTTTAGGAAATTTAAACAGGTTGGAGGAGATATATATATATATATATATATATATATATATATATATATATTCAGTTAAACTATACTTTTCATCCAATTACTAAAACTTAATTGAAGAGTTTAAATGGAGGAGAGTAATTAAACTGAATCTATATTTCTTAACCGAAGGCTACTATAAAGTCAAAATTGGATTGACGTATATTTGTAGTGCATATTTTTTTCTGTCTCTATTATTCATTTTTTTAATATAATTAAAATATTATCTGTACTGAAAAAAAAAACTTGGTAGAGTGATTAAATTGTATCTATATTTATGTTAATTATTTGGGATTTTTAAAATGTTAAAATTTTCAATAGTAAATATTGGGTCTATGTGTGAAAAATCCGTTTTCACATTCTTATAAAATAAATGGTAAGTAATATGTTAAATATACATTTTAGGCCAATTTGGTTACTATTTGATTTCTTTATTTTCTCTATTATTAAAAGTTATGTAGGATTTATCACAATTTCTTTTATATGTTTGCCTAACTCTCTTAAAAATACATCTCTAATTTCTTAGTCGAATTTCAAAAAGAAAAATAAATTTTAAAAAATTACAGTATTTTATTTTTCTCCGTGGAAGATATGTTTTTAAATTAAAATTTTAAAAGGAGAAGGTAAAAGATGAAAGGGTTATAAATAAGACATTAACTTATAGATTTTATTTTTAGAATTTTACCCATTATGTATTTTTTTTGAATTAAATCAAATGTACAGAAGAAAAGTGTAAGTATGAAGTTAAAAATGATATTTTTCTTGAGGTTTTCAAGCATCAGTGTATCATCATTTTAATACATCAAATTTCTCAACATAGTGAGCATTTTTTCTGTTAAGTTATTACTTTGTCAAATCATATAAAATGTGTAGGTTTTAAAATTTATGGGTGAGTAATTTATCTATTCTATCAAAATATAAAATATTTTCAGCTCAGTTAATAACTTGTATTTTTGACATTATTCATTAAAAATATTTCATACAATTTAAAACTTTGAAAAGATTAAACATCAAATTCAAAAAGGACTATAGGGCCTATATATATATATATATATTTCGGCCAAATAATACAAGACTTTATGCAAACCAAAATATTAATATATTTAAAAATAAAGATCAAGATGAAATAGATATAAAAGTTGAAATACCAAAATAGATTTTTTATTTCGTTAAATGGGATCGAAACGAAACACATCCAGCGAAAAAGAAAAATATTTTGGTAAAACTCAAAAGTAAAGTATATTTATTTGTTGTGTTAAGGAAGTCGTATCGTCGTTATCGTAGAGCATAAAAAAGAAAAAGTCCCAACGCCGTGAGGGATCGTCTACTCTCTGTTCCACAGAACAAACCGTACACATGTTGTCCACGTTGCGGACGGAGATTGGACGGTTACTTTCTTCTTTATTTTCTCACGTAACTTAAGACTACGTCCAAAACCGTCAGCTGACGGAGTTGGAGGCTTCAACGACAACCGATAGAGATAAAAGACTCTTTATTTAACGACAGTTACTTAGACGATTGACCAAGTTAACTTCACTTCACGCGGTTTTGCCAACTACCCCCCCAACACATAATTCTTTACCTTTTGGCCCTTTCTTTTTTCTGTTTTGTTTTGTTAAATTCATTTTCGATTATTTTCATTTCTCCGGTTTTTGGGGTTTTATCCCCTTGATTGTGAAACGTCAATATCGAGATTGCTGTTATTTTCTCAAATAATTTTTGATTATTCAAATAAAGTAGTTGGTTATTTCACAAAATGGTTGGTACGAAACTGAAAATATTTAATACGAGATAACCATTAGTATAATAGTAATGGATAGAATTGTGTTTTCGTTATGACTTTAATATTTTTACTTAAATTGAAAATATGACCTAAATTGCCTTTTAAATTGATGTTTATAATAAATTGATCGTTTTAAAACACTCTAAAATATATAACCATAGATGTTAAGCATATCCAAAAAGATATATTTTAAGCCTAGGTATTTTCGAAGAAACTATTTTTTCTTAATAATAATAATAATAATTATTAGTTCATTGAGGTTATTTCTGTCTTATCACATTTTTTGTTTTCAAAAAGAGGAAAATGAACAAAGTCTGAAACTTGGGCCAAAATAAGCCTTGAATACCATAGACTTTTCTTAGAGTCCCGATATCAGAAATCAAAATGATTTCATTTTTATTTTATTTTATTTTAAAATTAAGCTTGTTTATTCAGAAATTTATTTGTTTTGAATTTATATATTTTCAAAAAATATAATTCTCATCTTAATTTGAAAAACAAAAACTATTTTTGAAACTACTTTTTTCTTTTGGTTTTTAAAATAAAACTAAGATTTTATTTTTTTTGAAGTATTCATAAGGAGTAGAAATTGAAAACAAACCAGCTTAATTATTAAAAAGTAAAAAATAGAATGGTTAATAAAGTTTCCTTTTCTATATATATATACACACACATATATATATATATATATATATAATATTTTAACTGTTACTGAAATTGCTAATTTTATTGTTTGTGACAATATATGAATAGTAAACAGAGCATTTACCTATCTAGCATAAATAGATTTATATTTAAAAAATCAAACTCAAAATTCAAAATGTTATATAAAACGCAATTA
Source organism: Momordica charantia (assembly GCF_001995035.1). Next base: position 425,585 of record NW_019104503.1, read on the forward strand.
GAAAAGCCACACTTATGCTATATCTAAAAAAATGGAAAAATGTGACAGCTATACAGTGAAATTTCTATATTTAATGTAAAAAGAAGAAAAAAAAAAACTGAATACTTTGTTTTTAAAGAGTTAAATCTTTAACTGAAACTTCCACGCTATGTAGGAAGAAAGTTTTGAGTGCCAGAAAAAAAAAACCATCAAACAGATTTATGTTAAAGTTATAGGTAAAAAATAGAAAAAATAACCAAGAAATTATTGTTCACATTTTCTTAATTAGAAAAATAAGAAAGAAGAAAAAAAGAAATATATATTTCAAAATCAGACCTTAAAAACTTTTTTTTAGTGCTAAAAACTTGTTTAATACATAGAAGAAAACTGAATTATGATTATAATACGAATTCGGTAGTAGATTTGCCTTTTTTTTTTTCCCCCGAGAAAGCGGTAATAACATTTCTAATGCATTTTTAATGTTACATTATCTTGTTTAATATCAATTTCAACTCTATATTTACAACATTTTAAAAATAGTATTTTATATCTCGGATAAATTATAAAGCCCAAAAAACAGGTTTTTAAAATATCCTGTAGTTTTAAATTTAGTCAGTACAGAAAATAAATGTTCTTTAAGAAAAATGTATACAAATTGAAAGCATAGTGGTAGCTTAAAATAGTTGCATATTCCTAAGAGTTTCAAGACTATCAATTTTGTTAGGTTGAAATATTTATACTTAGAAATTTCGCCAACGAGACAAGTTAAATAGCTTGAAGAAGTATAAGAAATTTCATTTTAAGACCTGTCAGGTAATGTTTTGTTTCCTATTTTCAATAAACAAAATCATAAGTACATGTGGTAACTATTTATCTATTATCATTTTTTTTTGAAAAAAAATAAGAAATTTTGATCCGGTGTGAAATGGAAAAAGAAACAAGAAACTTAGAACCCGTTTGGTAACGTTTTATTGTTTATTATTTTCAATTTTATTAAAAGATCTAAACATTCAACTATTCCGATTTCTTGTTTCTCATTTTTTTTAGAAGTATTCTCAAAATTGTACAAAAATTTTAGAAACAACAAAGACTTCTTGTTCCCATTATTCTTGAATCCATGGGTGTTGAGGCCATGAAAATTATATATTATTTTAACAACACAAAAACGAAAAATGAGAACGTTATCAAACAGACATTTGTTTTTTGTTTTTATTTCCAAAAGTTCTACATAATTTTGGAGCGTTTCTAAAAAAAATAAAAAAAATGACATTAATAGTTTTCGAATGCTTAAAGTTTTGGATAAAACAAGGAAAAAAAACAAATAGTAACCTCACCAAACATACCTTATCTTTTCAAAATCTATATTAATAGAAAAATATTTATGGTCAAAATAAACCTAGCTTTGTGATAGTTAACATCTAATCATATTGGTGTCTATATTTCAATTTATTGTATTAAAGAAAAAGAAAAGAGAAAAGGGAGTATTTATTAAAAAGATATTTGTAATTAAATAAAATGTCATAACACAAAAATCGTAATTTAATGTTCTGATTCAATAAACAGCAGTCATTTCATTTTTTAACATTGACCCTAGTTAAAATTACCAAATATCTATTAAACTAATAAAAAAAGAAATGTAGGAGAGAAAAATCAAAGACAGTGATCCGTATGCGGTATTCCCCCTCCCGTTCAAGAAACTGACCGAAGTTTACAAAAGAAAACAGGGAACTGGTATCCAAAAGAGGAAGAAACAAATAATAAAATATTTAAAAAAGAAAAAAAAAAGATGGGGACGCAGCAGAAAACAAGAAAGGGGTTGTTAATTGGATGCTGATTACCGGATACGCATTCTTCCATGGATGCCTTCTCTTTCACAGCGCCTCTTAAAATCCCATAAATGAAAAATCTAGTACCCCCATGCCTTAATTATTTTCCCTTTTCATTTCTCTCTCTCGCTCTAGAATCCAGAACAACCCCTGTTGAACTTGAATAGCTCTGACGTTTTTTCTTTTGATTTCTCACAATCTGTTTCCAATCCCCTTTTGGTTTTTTTCTTTTGGTGTCTGGGTTCTTTATGTTTCCCGGAATCTTTCTGTTTCTCTGGGATGCTTGTAATCTGAAAACAACAGAAAGGAAGATCTCGTTTTCCCATCCAGCGGTGATTCCGGGGCGGGTGTTTGGGCTGGATTTAACTTAAAGCTTTGTGGAGAGAAGGCTGAATTGGTGCGAGTGTGTGTTTCCGTTTTCTTGCTCAATTAACAAAGTGGAGTGAGTCGGTGTTGAGTTTCCTTTACGGTTAGTTAAAAGCAGAGGGAACCCATCACTTTTAGTTGCGCCCCGAATTGAACCATCGGATTCGGGTTTCGTTTTGACAGCATTGACAACGAAGACTCTCCCAGGGGGGACGGAGACAGAGTACGGGGAGGAGGAAAATAAGAAAAGCAGATTCTAATTTTCCGTGAAATTTGCTGTTTCCAAATTCTAATTTTAGGAATTTTCCTACACGTTTTTTAGTTTATCTCATGTCTCACTCCTATTTTTCCATTTCCCCAATCTGAAAAATTAAATTCTAAGGGAAAAGAAAAAGAAAAGAAGCTCCGATAATCTCTCTCCCTCTTCCATTTCTGTCTCTAGTCTTTCTCGGAGCTCTGTTTTTCGGTCAGCTTTCCGGGAATCCTCTGCTTTTCAGGGTTGGGGGGAAGACTCTGTAAATTTTGTCTCTCTCCCTCCTCTCCGGAATCATGATTCTTGGCAAAGGGTCAATGCAATCCAATTTGGGTTGCTTCCTCCATTGCACGACGCCGGTTGTCAATTCCCAATTCTTACCCAAGGTTAGGATTTCGCATTTTTCCCTTCACCACCACGGAATTTTCCCTTCTCGTATCTATTGGTAATTTTATTTATTTTTTTCTCCATCTTTTGTTAGAGTGAGATTAGGAATCTGAATCGTCTGTGGCATCCATGGGAGAGAGAGAAGGTCGAATATTTCACCCTTGGCGATCTCTGGAGTTGTTACGACGAATGGAGCGCATACGGTGCCGGCGTTCCGATCGCCGTCAACCACGGCGAGACCCTTGTCCAATATTACGTTCCGTATCTCTCTGCAATCCAAATCTTCACCAGCAATTCCACCGTCAACAGTTTCAGGTACCCCTTCTTCCTTTCAATTTTTACACATTTAACAGAAATTCTGTTTACCCATTTCTGATCGCCGAACGAGGTTCGACTTTTCAATTTCCAACGATCCATCGAATTTAAATTCTGAGAGGAAGAAAAAACCCAATTTCGTTTTGAAGGGAAGAGTGCGGTGACAGTGAAACGAGGGATTCGTTCAGTGATTCGTGCAGCGATGAGAGTGAAAGCGAGAAATTATGGAGATGGGACGGAAGCTCATCAGAGGAGGGAGGATTGGAGCAAGACAGCCCTCTGCATCTGAGTGACAGATTGGGGTACCTTTACTTTCAGTATTTCGAGAGATCAACTCCCTACGGAAGAGTTCCACTAATGGATAAGGTAAAAAATAAAATTAAGAAAGTCTTTCCTCCATTTCATCACTTTTTTTACTTCTCTGGGTTGTTGCTGCACTTTTGTTTTCTATTATATTCCGAGTAGAAGAAGAATAAGAAAGAAGGAATGCTGGTGTGTGGATGTGGTGGAATCATATGGGATTTAGTTATTTATGGGCATCTAATAAAAAGATGAACCAAACACTTTTTGACCCTTGAATAATTAAGGTTGCTGAATCTGTGCTGCGTCCACTTCAATATATTTATTCTGGGTTGGCTGCCTGATTGATTCTATTTCTTAATTGGCTTTCAGATCAATGGATTGGCTCGAAGATACCCTGGCCTGATGACACTGAGAAGCGTCGATCTTTCTCCTGCTAGTTGGATGGCTGTTGCCTGGTCTGTCTCTGTCTCTGTGTGTGTGTGTGTGTGTGTTGTGTTTAATATAGAAATTTGGGAAATGTGTATTAATGGGGGTGAGTGGATTTGAGTTTTGCAGGTACCCAATTTACCACATTCCAATGGGAAGAACGATAAAAGACTTGTCAACATGCTTCCTGAGTTACCACACTCTGTCATCTTCATTTCAAGGTAAGGAAAAGGGAAATTTAGGGATATGACGGTTAAAGTTAAAAGTTAAAAAAGTTAAGTGGTGGTTTTGATTGGTGGTGTAGATATGGACGTAGAGGACGAGTTTGAGAGTAGTGGAGAGAGGAAGAGAAAAGAAGGAGAAGGCATATCGCTGGCGGCATTTGGGTTGGCCACATACAAGATGCAAGGAAACGTGTGGATTTCTGGTAATTATGGGCGGGACCAGGAGAGGGTTGTGTCCCTTTTGAGCGTGGCAGATTCATGGCTAAAGCAGCTCAGGGTCCAGCACCACGACTTCAACTACTTCACAGGCATCCGTCGTGGCTGATCTGATCAACATATACACAATAACTTCTCCAACAAAACCAAACCAAACCAAACCCATTTTTAACCCACTCCCAATCCCCATGGATTCACATTGAAAAATTGACCTCCAAAAAATCCTCCTTTCGGTTGCTTTTCTGCTTTTCTGCACTTACCATGGAGAAACTTTCTTTTCCTTTCTTTTCCTTTCCTTTTTTCTTCTACTTATATGGTTTCTTTCAGAGTGTGAGCGAGGATTTTAACTTCTTCTCAGCTTCAGACTCGGGCAGCTGCATCCATAACGCCATGGCCTGGTTTTCATGTACTTGTAATTTTTGCGCTTGGTGGTGGGGTGGCTTGTGCATACACTTACTGACGACTCATCAGGTTTCAAAAGGGAGAGAGAAAACAAAAAGAGAGAGAGAGAGAGAGAGAGAGCCGAATTGTTAATTGTTGTGTTTATTTTCCGATGGACCAAATTTTAGAGTCTCCCTTAATGATGAAAATGGCCTGCGGGTGCGGGCTATGATTACTCGACCCATCTTTATTGTGCATTTTGTTTGGCCACCGGGAAGGAAACTTCTCGGATCATAAATAAATATATATACGTGTAACATTTTTATGCCGCCAAATGCCAAGTGATGTGATCTTGGTTGAGACTTCAAAGTGGGTCCTCTGTGTTTGAACTTCGAAATTCTATCCTCCTCTCTCTAGTCTGTATGCTTTTGTTTCCAAGTCCAGCTAAATCCTACCCTCTAATCGAGGATCATCCACTCAATTTGAAAAAGCAGCAACAAAAACAAAACAAAACAAAAAAAAAAAAGTTGAAGAATTTTTGTCAGATGAAAATGGGTTGAGTTCTCCCAAGATGAGATCTGAAGACTGCAAATGAGCAAATTGAATCTGATTTTTTTTGGGGTGTGAATGTGATGGGCAATCACGTGTTAGATTAGAACTTAGAGATGGAATTAAATTGGAAATAAAATGAAGTGAAAGGGGCAGAGATCGGGTCCATGTGAAGACAGTGATGGGTTGGAACAACGTGTTATTGAAATTGAAATTGATAAGATAGGATATAATTATAAAATGCCCAAAATAGTACATGTGAACGCGGCTTTTGGAAATTGAAACTTTTACTCCTACCTATAAATCTCATATTTCCATTTCAATTTCTACTTATGGTTTGAATTTTTCCAATCAAGTAACTATCTGGCACGAGATATTGTATTGTATGTTGTCATATACGAATTGAGGTATCTTGGAGCGGACATTGTGTACATTTAAACAGCGTTGATAAGATTAAATACATTGTGATAAAGATTAAAAAAACAGAAATGTAATTTTAAATGTGTGAAATATGGCTAATCATAATATATTTGTTTATTCTCTAAAATGGAAATGATGTACTATATGGTTGATGACATTAAATATAATCAGGTTTATTTCATCCTAATCCTTTAGTTTCTGACAACAAAGTATTAGGTTTTAAGTTGGATTAAAAAGTGATCAGCATAGCAAATGAAGCTTATTGGTATATGTTGAGATGTCCTAAAACTCATTCATCTCTCCCTCCTCTTTGATGTAGTGCCAAACAACGATGCTATATCCACTTTATAAGTATTAAGTATGAACACAGAGAGAAATAAAACCCTTTAAATTAATCATCCACACAATAATAGTACACATGGAGACAAGAGTGAAACTTCTCCCTCATTAATCTATTTAATGAAATGGATGACTTTGGTGTCCCAATACCCACAAACATCACTACCACCAACACATGGGTCACGGTTTTCTTTTAGTCCTTTGAACTTTCAACTAGTAAAAATCAACACTCTCTCTCTCAGTTTTATTATGTTACAAAAACAACAAGCTTATAACAATGAGCTGTAAATGTAAACTATACCTTAAATATATGTTTAATGCATATATTTGTCTGTGTTCGTCTGCCACATATCATAAATTATAAATATTTGAAATTGGCTCCCCCTTTTATAGAGAGCTGTGGAAAATGTTACCTTGCCATGCTGCGCTTCGTATTTGAAGTTTATGACGGTGATATATGTGTTTTCACGTTGGTGATGAGCAGGGATTCTATTGGGTCGGTCAGGTAACTTTGCCAGTCTCATCTCATCCTCAACTTGCCTGAGTCGAAGTCCGAATGTGTGTTTCCAAGCTAATGGTCCACGGGATAGACTTTGATTCCATCTATAACTTTGCACACTGCTGTGCTAAGCTCAACACATTCTAATGTTTAAGTCAGATAAGTAGTTTCGTTGAAAATAGTAAAAATTAATTAGGGTTCTAGAATCTACCTCGCACCTCAGGTCCTATTCTATTATTTATAAATGGAGTCTCCCTCAAGACGACTTGGGTGGACTAATTCAATCGAATCCGGACAACTTGGCTAGAGTCTAATCAGGTCGAGTGGTTTGACTTTGATTAAGTTCGAGCAGCTTGAACATCACTTCTTTGACTCCACTGCATGTGAACTACAATAGTGAATAACCTACCATTTCTATACTAAATTGCTCAAATTCAACTAATGACAAAACATCCTATATAATAATACAAAAACTTTGAAAAAATATTGTCACTCAATCACAAATATAGTTAAATCTTTCCTTTTCCTTTGACAATCAATTATAATTAAACCTAACCTCACGTGTAAATGGAAAAAAAAAAAAAAAATCCCAAAGAAGAATTTTAACACTAACCTCATTCAAGTTTAGGATTATTTCAATGGAATTTAGAGTAAGTTTGACTTATTAAATTCCTTTTCTCTGGTTCAAGTTTGACTTATTAGCAAGATTCTCCACGAAAAATTTCATTGTGGTTAAATTCGGTATTAGAATCCCACTTACCTTTAACACATTCTGGATGTGTTAATGGCAGTTGCATATAAAAGTAGTATATTTTCATAGAATTAAAAAAGAAGATTTCCAGATTGAGTTTAAGGCATTTGCATATATAATAATTATTACCCAAAACCATACATCATCAGTACTGGCTTAACTCACTCTACTAATCTTCAACTTTTCCTAGTTGAGAAAATTAGTGGTATTACGTTTAATTCACTAATGAATAAATATTAATATTAGTCACTTTATTTATAGTACATCTCCTTCAATATAATTTAGCAACTGACGTAAATGTATAAATATCCACTTAGTGACGACTGACTAACAATACTAACCATCATTGTTTAAGTCGTTTAGAGATCAAATGGTCAAAAACAATTTCAAAGAAATAATTTATTAATATTTTATTGTATAGTTACAAATCACAGTTTTTTTTTCAAAAGTTCAATTTGATCTAATAAATAGTCTATTTGGACCGACATAAAAGGTCCAGTAGTTTAGGAGTACGTAACAATGTCTATTCTTTTACTTGAAGTCGGAAGTTAAAATTTTCCCACTCTAAATTTGTTGTACTTGAAGAAAAGAAAAATAGTATAACTAAGTTAAAAATAAAATATATTTTTGGTCTACGAGATTTGAAATAAGTCTCTTTGGTCCTCAAGGTTTCAAAATGGACACTTTTAACATTGAGGGGGTAAAGTAATGGTTCTAAATAGTCCTTAGTTGCTTTGATTGCTAGTTAACTAATTTTAAAATGACGTAGCTTCTAAATTGTTGACTATAATCACTTGACAAAAGATATTAATTTAATATTATTTTTACGGTGATGGGACTGTCTTCCAATGTCTCTCCTTCTCCTTCTCCCCCAGCAAACTTTGCCATCAGCCACCTCCTTTGCTGCCACTCGCCTACTTGCCACCTCCGCCCTATGACTTGCCCATTAGAGGTATTCATGGGGCAGGGTAGAGACAGGATGGGATGCATCTCGTGAAATTTCTCACGAAATTTTGTGTGGGAATCGAATTTTCATATAGAACTATTTATCGTTAATTTTTTTTATTTTAAAATTATTTTTAAATTAATTAAATAATATTTAAAAAAAATTCTAATTTTCAGAAAAAAGAAATATATATATATATATAGAATAATATGGATTTTTTTTTAATTTTCTGGAGACAAATAAAATAGATTGTTAGACGTATATGGTAAATATTGTAAAATGAATGCCAACCACGACCTAGTTATGTTGGTTTTTTTTTTTTTAAAAAATACCTAGCTACGTTAAAGAATGTAATCGAATAAAATCAATGAATTTAAAGAATTTCCAATTTCTTGAAAAAATTTCAAACGTGTCCAAATAGATTAAATTACATGGTAGAAGATTACCCAAACCCTCAATAATTGCACAAAATTTAGGAGTGATTTCAAAAGGAAAAGAATGGTTTCCATAACATAAAAATTAGCTTTTCTAGATCAAACTCTAAAAAAAAAAAAAAGGAAAATTAGTTCTATATTCATCCCAAATAATCCTGCTTCTCCTCAGTTTGAATCACTGCTTTTTAATTTTTTTTATCCTTTTAATGGAAATTTTTTGTCCTTCACTTGTATTTTTGTTTTAACAGATGACTTTCGTCTTCCATGATAAGGCAGTTTAATAGAGGGTTTTCCTCTTCAATTATTGTTTTTTTTTTCTCCTTTATACGATATATTTGCTATATACACATTTATTTTGTTTTCTCGATTTGGTTTATTGAATAAATGTAACTTTTTTAGGTGTTGACATATCTGATATATATTACTATGTACATGTATATGGGTAGATAAATTAAAAGAATAAAAACTAAAAATATAAGTTGTAAATATTTTTAAAAGTGAACAAATTTGAGAAGGGTTTAAATCATATGATTTGGGTTAGAATTGTGGAAGTGTGAGCTTCGAATTCAGGGGAAGAAGGATTTCTGAGCATAGATGCCACCAGGCCACAGTCCACTAACCCTGGCTTTCAATTGGGCCGTGGCCCATTTGAAAAGCTACACCAAACAAATTGGAAGCGATTGGACCTTATCAAGACCCAAACCCAAATGGTAGGCCCAACCAATAGTGGTAAATTAGAATATGTATATACAAACACAAAAGCATGTTTGGTTATTTCAGAGTTTTATTTCCACCATCAATCCTGACCTAAACCTAATCGTGAGTTCAAATTCTCACTCTCACATATTGTACCAAAAAAAAATCTTTTCTAACCAAAATATTTACATGTTTGTATATCCACCCAATTTATCTATAAAATTAGGCTGCTTCTGATTCTTTTTTTTTTTCTTCTTTTCTTATACTTTTTCCCACCTACAATTTCATGCCATTCTAAGATTCCTATAAGGATGCTCTCTTATAAATATTAACACAATTGGAAGAATATTCAAATATAAATCACAAAGTAGGAAGGCCTGATGATTCAAAGTTTAAATTGAATTATGTTACTTCATGATTTAATTATTTGGTTGTTAGTAATGTTTCAACTGCTGTCACATTCCAACTCAAGTAGCTGGAAGACTTACTGAATTGGGTTGGTATATCCAGATCAAAGTTCAAAAGTCCCATAATTTAGTGCATTAAAACATTATATAGTCAAATTAAAATAATGATAAACAGTACATCAGAAAATTGGAAAAGTGCCCATAATCATAATATCTTACTGGAAAACTGGGTCCAACTGCTCTTTACCTTCCCCATCATCCCATAACACTGCCTAATTGCTACATAATTAAATGTCTTCAGGGGACTAAATAATCATTCCATAAGTTAATACTTCTATGATCCTGATCCCATAACAATGCCTAATACTTATATGAATTTTTCAATTATTTAATTCAGAATTTTTCCTTTTTTTTAAACCCCCAATGATGCCGTATGTCATTGCGACTTGATTACTTCAAGAGTTGGTAAATCTATGGTGGAAACTCACACTTTCATCAGCACATGTGAAATATAACCACAAAAACTTTAATTGATTGTTATCCCAGAAAATCTACTCTCAAATTTTCAATAATTACACACATCGAAATGTAATTAACTATTTAACTCTTGGATGCAAACAAAAAGAATTGGAGAGAAGGTGTACTTAATCCCAACCTCGCTTTTTTTGGATTTAAACTTAACTATTCTGAAGAGAGTTTACTAAAACCCTGATGAAATTTTGTTAAGATGTTAACTAATTATTTTCAGTACATAAATGAAGAGGGAAGATTTAACTCGGGTAAAAATTACGGTGAGTTAAGTTAAGTTGTTGACTGATATATATTATTTTCTTATAATTTTTCTGTCACCGCCATAAGACAATAATTAAATGGCAAATTAGAAAGGGATAAGATAAGAGCTTAGTCGTCGTCGTGTCAATATATTTATGGCAGGAAATTTAAAATGAAAATAATAATAAGAAAATAAAGAAGTAAACGAAGCTCAATATTTATATATTGAATGTGTTAGTTAATACATACATTTTTTAATATAACATGAGAGGTGTAGATTTGAATTTATGAATTTTTAGTTGGAGATAATACTTTAATCGCTCAAGTTAGATAAATTAATGTTTTTTTCCTTTTTAAATAATTGATGTTTTTTTAAAGAAAATAGAATTTAATGCTAGAACTAAAAATATGGTAATGGTTTCATTTTGTTTGTTAAATATAAACTGAAGAATTATTTCTTTTCGAAGAAAATAAACTCAACTATTGAAACCTATTATATATATATATATTTTAATTCAAGTGCTTCAGAACGTGGGTTCAAACCATCAACTTAAAACTGATAATAATTATCTTTAGATTCACAATAAATTATTTGATTATGGTTTTCTATTGAATAAGATATTATTATAATAAAAGTATCATATTTGTTATTTCTTCGTTGAAGTATATAAATTAATATGCAAATAAACTTTTTTTTTTTTTTATAGAATAGGCAAATAAACGTTTCCTATGTGACAAGTGGCATTAATAATAAAAGTTGATATGATGGGTGAATAATTTAATACATCAAATGTTTCACATGTATATTTAATATTATGATATAATTGATAATAAAATTCAACAATCGTACATTTCAAAGAAACTATCCGGCGGTTTTGGTTATTTTTCTACATGAAAAAAAAAGTTTTTCCTTACACGTCACTTAACCATTAATTCTATCGCCAACTTGAACTTAATTTACCGGGTTAAGATATCTACCTTCAATCAAAATAACTAATTCTACCAATTCCCAAACATCCAAGAAAAAAAGTGGGTCAATCTCCATCTAATTATTTAGAAATAAAAGATATAGAAAACTTAGTTTTAAAGGGAATGAGTATAACCTATTGTTGTTGTTGGATTTGTAAGGAGGGTACAAACAAAGTCTCATATTAATTAAAGAATTGAAAGTTCGTTATAAGATAGGAGAATTATCTCCATTGTATGAGGTATTTTGGGTTAAACCAAAAACTCAACTATGTCTAAAGCGAACAATATCATATTATTATGGATATACGTGGAATATTTGGGTACCGCTGCTACCTACCTAAGATTTAAAATTCAAATTTTTTTGGCAATCAAATTATCTAGTCAACTTTGGTTGGATGGACAAATTAAAATTTTCAAAAATTAATTTGGAAATCAAGTTTTGTTTTCTTAGATCAGATGTCAACTATCATCAATTTGGAATAAGAATCCATTAAAATAGACCACTTATACCCTACTTCAATGACAATTCTTTGTTTTGAGTTGTGTCCTGGTTGGTGTCATATAGCAGTGGTTGAATTCAAACAATTCTTTGTGGTTATTATTGTAGTTTTTAGAATTTATTCAACTATAATTTTTTTATTAAATGATAACAATGCTATAGATAGGATTTTATGGTAATCATTTCTATAGTTTACAAGTTTTTTTCTTTTTTTTTTTTTCCTTTTAGAGTTCAAATAAGGGAGGAGGGAATCCAACTTTCAAATATTTAAGAAGTAATATTATTTTGACCAATCGAGCTATGTTCCTGTATTATTCAAGTTAATTGCAACAACTTCTATAAATTAAAATTTAGTTCAAATTAAAAATGGGAGGATGAGGATAATTTTTGTAATTTTCTCTAAAACTATTTTATCATTTAAAATAGCTTCTAGAAAGTAAGTAGTTGAAATAGTTTAACAAAAGGCCTGATCACCTAATCCAACATTAACTATAAAATAATCTTGAAAAGTTATCACGGATTACCACCTATCCAAAACTACTTTTCTCCTAAAGAATTGGATACTATTGTCTAAATTAAGTTCACTAACAAATCAGCATAATTTAATTTAATCCTAATCGTTTGTAAGTGTGAATGTCTCATAATTAAATTTATTTTCATGATATTTTATTCCTCATCTTACATCATGAATGATTGGCCGGTAAAATACACGTCATCACTAAATTCAAATAGATAGAAAGAAGTACAGAGAGCATGCCTTAAGATAATACCCGTTCGGACCGAAGTCGAACTAAGTGCTTATTGTGCAGGGTCTGTTTCGATGGCTTGCTCACGTGGCATTTAAACCGTTTTCCCCAACTAAGTAGGCAGTTTCCCACTTTCACGAAACAGAAACCGCAAATTCAATGAGAAGTTTCTCTTATTCCCAAGAGTTACTTCTCATCTTTTATAAATACTAGTGGAAAGAAAATAAAAGGGAGGTGAAAACTAATTTATTTTTCCTTATCTGTTATTATTAAGGGGCAGAAGGACTAATTAGATTTTCGGAGTGTTAATGCATCAATTGATTTCATTTCCATCAAAATATGCGAAGACAAAATAATTTAAAGATAATTACATTGATTTTATTTTTGTTATTGTTTTGCACGATGCCATCCATAGGTAGGTGTATCATAATTAAATAAGTTCCCACTAATTGACAAATATGTAAAGATTTTACTTGATTTATTAATTTATTTTATTTTTATTTTTTTCAGCATAAGTTGATCAAAACAAGGCACAAAACTTTGTCCCTTCTACATGATTAAGCTCCATGTAATGTGTGTCTCAAGAAAAAAAAGAAAAAAAAAAAGCTCAATGTAATGTGTAACATGCCAATTTGGTAAATATTCTAAAATAACATTTTACCTAAATAACAGATATTTATTGTTAAATTACATTTTGAGTTTGTGTATTTAAACTTTGGTTTCAATTTTATCTTTACATGTGCTGTTTAAAGTTTCATTATATCGTCAGGATTATATTCTTGTAGGAGTTGCAAAAATTCAATGAGTACTATTAGTTGTACTTTAATTATGGTCGTCATTTTTTCTCTTTGTCCAACTAAAATAAGAATTTCAATACCTAATCCAACTCATATCACTTGTCAAGATATTCAAATAATGGATAAGAAATGTGGTGCCGTGGAGCTTATTTGTCCATCTACAAACAAGCAGAGTTTCTTTTCCTTATGAACAACGACAGCGACATATTTAATCAAAGCATAATAACATTTGATAAGGTTGTTTAAAGGTAAGAGATATATCATTGATGAACTTCCATTTAACAACTACAATTATGACCAAATACATGTCCAAATTTGAAAAACCAAACGAAGGATGAATCACAAAGTTATTGGTTGAATTGGGGCATGGGAAATTTGATGAGAGATTTATTAGACATGAATATGAATAGGGTTCAGAATCACAATGGATATGCTTCAATAATGGAAGTCAGAGCAGGAAGAGTAACGAGTTTGTAGCGACGGAATCCTGCTTCCTCCAATATTTTCTTCCACTCCTTCTCTGTCCTCTCTTTTCCATTGGTATGCGCCAACATCAGCAGATCAAAGTATAAACGAGTGTCGTCAAATGCGCCTTCTCCCTCCGGATTCAGCACCACTTCCACTATGATCACTTTCCCTGTTTTCTCCGGTATCGCCTTCCTGCAATTCTCCAGAATTCTCACGCACTCCTTGTCGTCCCAGTCGTGCAGTATCCACTGCACCATTCACCAATTCAACTCATAATTATACCAATTAATGGATGGAATTCATTGATTAGTTTAATGGATCACCTTCATAAAAATGGCGTCGGCCTTGGGAACGCTCTCAAACATGTCGCCTCCCACGTGGGTCACCCCTGGGTACGCCGTCGCCGTGCTCACCACGTGCGGCAAGTCGTAGTTGATGCCCTTCATGTGGGGGTACGCTTTCACGATCTCCGACACGGCGCCCCCGATTCCGCCGCCGACGTCCGCCAGCGACCCCACCGAGTTGAACCCGTCTTTGTAAACAGAGAGGATTGCGTTAATGACGACCTTGGAAGTGGAGGCCATGGCGTCGTTGAACAATTGGTTGAATTGGGGGTTTTTGGAAGCGAAGCCCCAAATATCGTGGCCGTTGGCCTTCTGGAAGATGTCGCCGCCTTCTTTGACGCCTTCAGCGAAACAGTGCCATGGGTCGACGAGCCAGTGGTGAAGCTCGGCGAGTATCATGGGGGCGAGGGTGAGGTCGGAGTCGCGGAGGAGCCACCGGGAGGAGTGGGTGAGGCCGTAGAGGGTGTCGCCGCCGTCGGATGGGTGGTGTGCGGCGAAGATGTTGCGGCGGACGAGGAGTCTCATGATGCGAGCGAGGTAGGAAATGTTTGGAGAGGCAGAGGAAGAAGCAATGGAGGAAGCAATCTGAGAGAGAGTGATGGGAGAGCCATGAGAGTTAATAATGTCAGCTAATTGAAGTTGAACGGCAGATTTCAAGGCCATTGAATCTGCAAAACAGAGCATATATCTCCATATGTCTGCTTGCCCTCTAAGCTCTGCCTCTGTTTCTTTTGCTTCTTTGGCTTCCATCTCTCTCTCTCTCTCTCTGGTTCTCCTTTCTGGAAAGAATGAATTAGGATTTATAGATGGAGTGGGTGTAATGGGGTGACATTCACATAGGGTGACAAATCAAATATATTTTTATAATTGCCTTTTCAAAGTCCAAATCCAAAGGGTATTGAAGTAGTTTCACTTCGTGTATATAATGTGGAGCAGAGAACGACATCATGAATCGGATCTAAGATGTTGTGACGTGGGGTTGTTCTCTGTCTCAAGTGCTTGGGATGCCCTTCGTCTTACGGGCTCTCAAATGCTTTGATATCCCGTGATCTAGTTTGTTGGTTGTATCCCTAAATATCAGTTTTTGAGTTGGTTGAATGTTCATAATCGTTTGTCGACTCACAATTGTATACATTGTTAATGTCTTACTCTAATTTCTTGTGATCTTTGTTATGATGAAATTGAGACTCGGGACCATCTCTTCTTGGGGTGCATGTTTAACAAATTTGTCTGGGGTGGTACGATTGCATTATTCGGCTCCTTGCATCGTGTTTGCCTATGGGATGTAGAGCTAGCATGACTTTATTGCATTAATATAAGTTGTTCACCTTGATGTAGAGTTTGGAGGATTTCTTGGACGGTCTCTATTTTTCATATTTGAAGAAAACATAACTTGAGGATTCATGGGAGTGCTTCTCATCGGACTCCAGTTGTTAGCATACTACTTGACGAGATAACATTTGTTCTAGCCCACGATGATAGGGTCTGCTTAAGATTTATCTACACAAATGAGTTATATTTTGTCTAGTTCATGAGGTATGTGTTGTTTCTTTTATTGTTGGCTTTTTTTAGTGGTGTTTTTCCAGCTTTATTAGCAGGTTTATTTGTTCCATTTATATCTTGATCTTAGAGTGAGATCCATTTTTTTTTTTTTTTTACAATATACTTAATCTTTGAAAAAATAAATCTTCTAAAAGATTAGTGGTCGATGTAGATTGGAAAAATTTATGTTATTGGAGTATGGATATTTGTTCCACTCATTGTCTATTATGTTACATCGAATTAAAGTTGATGTGGAGGAAGGAATTGTTTACGAAAGTAAAATAATATAGTAGTCAAGTATTGAGTAACCAAATATTATAAGGCAAAATAATATAGGAAAGACCAAAATGATATTTTTTGAAATTTTAAAAATTTAAATAGACATTTGGAAAGTTAGGAACCAAAATAATTAATTTTTTCTAGAGTTTGAGAGATCAAAATAGAATGTAACTTAGCACTACTAATATGGTATTTAAACCAACATCAAACATAGTTTGTTAATTGTCTTTATATATTTTATTGATAATTTTAAAATCAAAATATGTTTGGGAACCTTTTTTTTCTTCTTTTTTTTTAAGAAAGAAAAGAGCTAAAATTTATAAGTTAGAGAGGTAAAGAGACATTAGAGAGTCACATTTTTTATTTTTTATACATACAAAGTAACATTTATTTCTAGAACGAGGAGATACAAAATAAAAAATTTACGAATATATTAGACACAAATCTAAAAGTTAAAAGACTAAATTTACCCCTGATGTAAAAGAGTATAAGTTGGTAGATCTTGTAATCTTTGAATATCCTCCATTATTGGAGATAGCTCTAACAATTTTACGAGTATCAAAAAGTTTTAGTAAATCCATCATATCAATACAAATTTTGGGTGTTGAGATTGATGAGCAACGTGAGATTCCTACAAATTCGAACAGACAGATATAATGTTATAAACAAGAGTTAAGGATTAAGAATTGAAAAGATAACGGACCTAACAAGGATTTATAATAGACATGGACTGTCTGTCTTATTACCAATTGATTTTGAGATATAGCTCGTAAACATTGATAACTATGGCTAGATGTAGCTAACTAAAGTGTGAGACATATTTTTAATTATTAGCGATCCTATCTTTCAAATGGGCTATGGGAATATTAACAGATCACAGGGGCTTTCTGAATCTTCTGATGTAGCAAAAAACTGATGAGCTGGGTTGATCTGTTTCGGGAGAATTGTGTTAAAAGCCCAAATATAAATAGGCTTAGGCTGAAATCATGGACTGGAGACTGGATAAACATAAGCCAATCGAGGCTTCAAAGTTGAAACAACTACAGGAAAGAGCCTAAATCTGGAATTTACTGTTCTACTCCATCTTCATCTTCACAGGCTATTGGAGTAGGATCTGATGATATAACAAATTACCTAATTTATTATGGTTTATTAAAGTTCTTCCATCAAAACGTATGAGCTAAAGTAACAAACAAGTGATATACCTAAGTTCAAATCCAACATTTGATTAGCGTTAATTGATACTTGTTTCTGACCAAGAAACTATGAGTTCGTATCATCTACCTTCAACTCGTACAAACTAATATTTTTCTTTGAAACTATTTTAAGTTTTGCTTAAGGATAAAAGGTCAGTTGTTTTTTTTTTTTTCTTTTTGAGAAAAAATCAATTTATACTTAATATTAACAGAATATCAGAGGAAAAGGTTGAAATCAAGCGTGGTAGCTACTTTCATCAAAATTGAGACTTTGGAGATTTAGGAGCAATCTTTCTTAATATTTTGATACGAACATGGGAGAAGAATAATTGTTATTTAGGTCATTTTGAGATGATATAAAATGGAATGTAGATATTATTTTCATCAAAAGAGTAAAATTATCTTGGAGTTTGGACACTGCTGATAAATTCTAGTCGGAAATATTTTCGGTTATTTTTTTTATGATAACAAAATTTTTAGACTCAAATTCAAACATCGTCTGAACATTCTATTATTTGCATGAAACAAATATGACCATGACTATTTGAGCTTTTTTTTTTTCAAATCAACTCACAATTATCGAAATAACATTGTTATTCTCCCAAAACCCTATCAAAATAGTTAGAAAAATGGTCACCTCCCAAGACCTAAAGTAGAGAAAAATAGAGGGAAGAACAAAAAAAAAAAAATCGTCGATATTTGACGAAACGTGCTATCACATACTTTGATTCTGACATTTTCCTCAAATATTTTGCTAATGTCACATTTAGAGAAGCCTTCACAGCGTAAATTGGTTCTCTTACGAAAATTTAAGATTTTAATTATTACAATTATCAATTAAAGCTAACTTAGGGTTTTAGTTGATTATACTCCAAAATTTTGGGTTTTTTTTTAATAACCGGAAGCGATAGCTCTTTTTAAAGAAATTCCGTGTACTAATTATAAACGTAATTGCACTTGCACCTTTCCATCTCCACCTTTAACAAAAAGAAAAATTTTGACTTATCTTACTAACTAATATTAACTATTTTTTTTAATTATAATAAGTGGGGTGGGAGATTCGAATTCACAACCTCGATCACGGTATTTACTGATGAGTTAAGCTCGTCTTAGCAAGCACATGACTTTTTTAAAAACAAATAAAATATTTCTGTATTTTTCTCTTCTATTCAACAAATGATGATGCTGGTCCTTGAGAAAAAATGAAGTGTACTGCATTGAGAAGAAAATGCAGACAATCTCTCTCTAACACACACAGCTGCATGCACAGTGCACACTTCTAATACTATTAAACTACAAAGTGCTGATACTTCACATGGGTTGCTTTGCTTAACTCCCACTTCTCAATTACTATTTAATCCAACTCCATTTATAAATGGAAATTACTTACATTCTCAAAAACTCTCTATTTTCGTATTTTGATTGTAAACTTTCAATCGTCGTGAGTTACTCACAAGGATTTAAGTATTCTTCTTTATAAATCTCAATTCTCTCGTCTCTCTCTAAACAACTAAACCCCACACACAGAGATGGAACCCAAAGAAGCAAATGAAGCAGAGGCAATGCTTAGAGGGCAAGCAGACATATGGAGATATATGCTCTGTTTTGCGGATTCAATGGCCCTCAAATCTGCCGTCCAACTTCGCTTAGCTGACATCATCAAATCTCACGGCTCTCCCCTCACTCTCTCTCAGATTGCCGCCTCCATTGCTTCTTCCTCTGCCTCTCCAAACATTTCCTTCCTCGCTCGCATCATGGCACTCCTCGTCCGCCGCAACATCTTCGCCGCACACCACCCATCCGACGGCGGCGAAACCCTCTACGGCCTCACCCACTCCTCCCGCTGGCTCCTCCGCGACTCCGACCTCACCCTCGCCCCCATGATACTCGCCGAGCTTCACCCCTGGCTCCTCGATCCATGGCACCGTTTCGCCCAAGGCGTCAGAGAAGGCGGCAACCTCTTCCACAAGGCCAACGGCCTCCATTTCTGGGACTTCGCTGCCAGAAACCCCCAATTCAACCGATTGTTCAACGACGCCATGGCCTCCACTTCCAAGGTCGTCATTAACGCAATCCTCTCTGTTTACAAAGACGGGTTCAACTCGGTGGGGTCGCTGGCGGACGTCGGCGGCGGAATCGGGGGCGCCGTGTCGGAGATCGTGAAAGCGTACCCCCACATGAAGGGCATCAACTACGACTTGCCGCACGTGGTGAGCACGGCGCCGGCGTACCCAGGGGTGACCCACGTGGGAGGCGACATGTTTGAGAGCGTTCCCAAGGCCGACGCCATTTTTATGAAGGTGATCCATTAAACTAATCAATAAATTGCATCCATTAATTGGTATAATTATGAGTTGAATTGGTTAATGGTACAGTGGATACTGCACGATTGGGACGACAAGGAGTGCGTGAGAATTCTGGAGAATTGCAAGAAGGCGATACCGGAGAAAACAGGGAAAGTGATTATAGTGGAAGTGGTGCTGAATCCGGAAGGAGAGGGCCCATTTGACGACACTGGCTTGTATTTTGATCTGCTAATGTTGGTGCATTCCAACGGAAAAGAGAGGACAGAGAAGGAGTGGAAGAAAATATTGGAGGAAGCAGGGTTCCTTCGCTACAAACTCCTTGCTCTTCCTGCAATAACTTCAATTATTGAAGCTTATCCTTTCTAAATTTAGAGGATCTCTCAATGTATTACTTCTGGTTTAGTCGTAAGATCCTCCATTTTTTTTGTTTTAATATATTTACCTTTGAGAAGGGAAAAAAAAACTATTCAAAGATCTCGTTGTATAAGGTTTAAAAAAATTTAACTTTAGTTTGAATGATAACTTATTTTTAAAAATTTCATCTGGCGTCTTTGATAGAAATTCTATATGGTAAGTTATTGGTAGAATGTGATGGATCAACTACATGACACATTCTTTTATTTGTCTATTAGTGAAAATTTATTTAGGGCCACTTGTATATATCACAAATTAATGCTAAATATAGCGATACCATTTTGAATTTGTAAATATATCAATAAATAAATAATTAAAAGCCCAAACTCATTTATAAAATAGTTTTGAAATGTCTATCAATATATTGTTGATATATATCCATAGATTCTATCACTAATAGATGTTTATCAGTGATAATAAATATTTATCAATGATATATCAAAACAAAAGATATTACGTAAAAATATCTAACTAGATACACGAAAAATTTATAAAAATATTGTCATATTTAAAACATTATAATCTTATCACTATACTAAATTCACTAAGAGGAACGGAATTCTATGATCCATGCCCCGCTACGAAACAAGCTATTAGAGGAGACTTGTGAGCCCGTAACAAACCAAAAGCTTACTTCTATTCTTATCCTTGAATTTTCAAAACCTCCATTTTTGTGGTAGCTAAATTCTCAAGTTTTCCCCATCTTAATTTTTAAACTTTTCTGAAAATTTAAAAAGTAACAACCTTGATGTTTACTTTTATTCTACTTTACTTTTAATACATGAATTGTATAACTTTGTATATATATGAGTGACATGTTAATATATGTTTAAATTCAAATTCAATAAGTTAGAGACGAGTATTAGGTAAGCTAAACAAATATTATATGTCAAATAGTAAAATAAAGATCAAAATAAAATGTTTTTAAAATTTTTAAGAACTTAAATAAACATTTTAAAAGTTCGAGAACTAAAATAATGAAATTTTAAAAATTTAGAGACCAAAATAGAACTAACCCGAAAGTGGGAAGACCTAAATGGGATTAAAACCAAAATTTTCTCTTTGAAAAAATATAAGACCAAAATATGTTTCAGAACATTTTTTTCTTTTTCTTTTTCGTTTTTTTCTTTGGGGTTAATTTATAAGTTAGAGAGGTGAAGAAGATATACAGCAGCAGCAGCATCTATTGCTCAAAAACCATGATACAAGTACCAGTACGAAAATCCAATACAACAAGAGAGGTGACTTCTCAATTGTTCAAACAGTCTGAAACTGGCTGGCATTCTTCAGTATATTTATCATCAGGACACCAAAATTACTGACGCAACAGATTATAAGCTGGTAGATCTATTATTCTGTGAATATCCTCCAGAGATAGCTCCCTTTCCAGCTGCGTTCTGGTTACTTGCATCACCTCCTGATCATTTTACAAGTTTGAACACTTCAATTCAACAATCTCCTATCTCTTCATATTCTACCATCTACTAACGTGTTCACAAAATCCTAGATCGATAAACGATGCCGATTTGACACATCAGTTTTTTTTAGTTCAACGTTGTACAGTAGGAATTCAAACATCGGATCTTTAACACAGATGTATGATGCCTGAAGTTGGCGTTTCCACATGAATTAAGCATGGTACATGATGTTAGTGTGTTGTGTGTGGAGAAAGAGAGAGAGAGAGGGAGAAGTAGAGAATACGTTAAACTCCATATAGGAAGCATGCATAGCAAGCCACTGGGCATCCATCATCTCGAAAGCAACACAGTATAGTATATCGAATGCTTCTTCATTTTCTGCCACGGGTAAACGGAGAATTGCATCGGCATCATACAAATTTGGCAATGAAAACATGTGTAGTATGTCCTAGTAAGAACCAAAATGATAATTAGTCGTACCTCCTAATAGTCTCAAAAAATTGAGTCCTGGTACACACCTTGGTTTTGCTGTACAGAATAGATGAGATAACAAGATTAACAGTTAAAAAGAATCTCAATACTACCTGGCAAAGTTAAACATGATCTCTGGCCGAGTAGTTCTATGAATCAAGAAGTTCAAACTGGTGAAAGTTGTGCATTTGTGCTATAATAATTGAAAAAAGTGAACAGGAGAGAAAATTGCTGGAAATGAGGGGCTTGTGTTTGGATTATACAGGGAATGGGATGGTAGAACCCAATGCTATAGCCTTTATATACCAAACATCTCTTCAGGGGTTACTGCATTTTATCTTCTTTACTTTCCTAGGCTTTATCCCGATTCGTTCATATTGTGCCAATTTTTAGCGTTTATTCTCTCCACAAACTTCTTGGATTCTTGATTTTGAAATAATTTAACGACCGACTTCTGAACTTATCTTGTTCTAACTTATCACATGGTAAAGAGAACCCTTCTAGCAGTAAAAAAACTAAGCTTGTAATAATGACAGATAGAATTTGGGAGGATCCTTGAGTTTAATAATTGCGTGGTGGGAACGAACCTTTCGCAGTATTTCAAGTTTGGTAAGTACTTTTCCTTTATTTCCGAGCATCTATTCTCAATTGCTCCTTGATTTTTCAGGAATATAACCTACAGACTTTGAATTGAATCTCATCTCATCGATACTCTGATAATGTTGCGCTGTCTTCTCATTTTGGACTATGGATCATTTAGGTCTTCTCCCAAATCATTCCCCTTCATCATTTGTTAACCAAATGTTAAATCCACTAGTAGGAGCCAAAATCCGAAAGAAAGTATTATTCTTCATCCGATTGGAAGCCCAGAAGATTAAAAATGAATATTGGATTTAGCAGAGAAATCTTGTTCTGTATTTTCAAACCTAAGGCTAGTAAGTTACGTGCAAAGCAGAAGGAAGAAAATAGCAGAAACAGAGCCAGTCACTTCCCTATAGGCTCTGCACCTCACTAAATGGTTCAATTTAACCATTGTTTAGCCTCCATTTAGCCAGCATGCCCTGATGGGATCTCAAATTTCGAGAGGCCGTCCTTCTCAGTACCATGCTGCTCGATTCGAAGGAAGCTTCTGAAATTAATTAACAGTGCTTGAACTTCTACCAACAATGCTAGGATTTTTATGTCGTCCACATTGCTTCTTGTCCAGCTTACAAAATGGAATGCGAAAGAAAAATACCGAGGTGCAAGAACTTAACATCTTGTTAATTATTGGCAATCTTATGTCCTCAATATCAAAGGTTCTTCATAATCCCTCCAGGCCAGGGGAGTATTAACAGATCAGAGAGGTTCTTTAAATCTTCACGTACTTCTGAGGTAGGATTTGACTCTTTTACTCTAATGATATAACAAAGTTAAAGTAACAAAAAAGTGTTTGGGTTGAAAAATGCAGATAAATACCTGAGTTTAAATCCAACATTTGAATCAACATAAATGATACATTTATGCCAGCAACAGCAAACGGATATTCCCATTCTGCTCTATTTCCATCTTCCTTCAATAATAACCTACGAAAAGATGCCTTCATTTTGAATTTGTATGTGATTAGTGATAACACACTCTCATTAGGGAATGAGACAGAGAAAACAGAATAATGTAAACTGGAATATTTCTTGGTGGGAGCAATACAACAAAATACGACATACCGGAAATGTCCTGGAAAAAAACAGCAAATTTTCGAGGGAAATAAAACCGCAACCCCTAAGAAAGCAGCTCACTGTGAGAAAAAAATTAATTTCAAATATCAAAAATAAAGTATTCAGTCAACATATGAACAGTTTCTCTCAAATTTAAAAACTAATATTTTTGCAAATCTAAAGATAAAGGAATAAGCTGTTCTAAATTTTTTAATCACCAACGATAAATGTAATTGCACCCACCCACTTCCCCTCTTTCCCACACCAAAAAGAAAAATGAATTGCTCTCTCAATCTCCCGCAAACATACATGTGCACGTGCATTCGCCTCACTCTCTCTCTCACATTCTCAATCTCTCTCTAACACCCACACGTGTATGCATGCACACTTCTAATATCTAATCCCTGAACCAAGTGTTGAAAATATTGTTTCTTATCTAATAAAAATAACATTTCTTTCCATGAATCTTATCTCGACAGACGACATCTACTTCCCTGTCTCTATGAACAAGAGGTAAGATAACAAAAATATATATTGAAATGTTGGCTTGGACCGTACCTAAAGTCAGTGGATGGATTAGGGCCCTGCCAACCCATTTCTTTCCATTGCTCAGATATCATCCCTTTAAGCTCAACATCTGGAAAGGCTGCATTCCACAATGTTCTTAGAGCTTCCTATCAAAATGATGAAAGATGGTTAGCTGTGGTTGCCGATGATGAAAATAAATCATAGATGGGGTATAACTTCCAACTATTCATGAGCCGTAGAATTGAAAGTATATGAAGTAATGAAACCAGAGACATGAACGAATGGCCTTGTTCAAATGGATGAAAACTGAAATCAAGGCAGAGGTTTTGGTCTATGAAAGCGGGGTCTTATCAACGAAGAAAATGCAGTGAGTTCATTGCTATGACAAATAAAGACTCATCTCACAGCACTCATAGATAATTTTTATAGAAGTTAAAAGCCTGAAAAGTGCTAAAACAAATATAGAAATATACTTGATGAACAATGCATGTCTCATCAAAAGGTATTTGCATCCGCTCTTGTAGCCTCTGAAGCCTTTCCTCCTGCTTCCATAAATTCCGTGTTAGAACGTATAGGCTCACCTTCATACCCCACCATCAACAAACGAATAGAACAATAATTTTCAATATAGATATATTTGCTTAAACAATATAAGTTCCCACCCAATAAAAATGACCACAAGTTTTTTTTCAAAAAATAAATAAATAAACAGAGGGCATGAAGAAATCAATCCGACACGGTATTGTCTGTAATCTATTAGGTGGAGAGAAATGGGATGCAAAGCCCAAAGCATGTCCTTTAGGCAGAGATGATTTAAGGACTAAATTGCTTACCTTAGAAGTTTAGATCACGAGATGAGGTTTTCCATCACACTTACAAACAAAAATTTAACCCCTTCAACCACTCAGATGGAAAAACGCAATATAAATAATGACAAAACGATGAGACATTAGAAAAAGAGGTACCATCACACCATTATCCTTATTTACCTGAAGAGGACTTAAAGGGTATTGAAATCTATCATTCTTTTTGTTCCCTGAGCGATTGAAGAGTCCTGTGATCCATGATCGTGGTCCAACCATAGCATTAGCTACATTTACCACAAACTAATTTGTGAATAAGAGGGTGACACTGAAACATGGTGAGCATATTAAAGCACATGTAAATTCCAAAAGTTCATCTCAACACCATAAAAAGATATTCAGACAGAGCTCTACTCACTAAAACATTGAGCTAGCTGTAATATTACATGAGTGGAATTATGTGACCATTCTAACTCTCCGTCGCCCTTCCTCCGTCTCCAATATATTTCATCTTCATCAACCTGTATAAATTTTCCACAATTAGCTTTCAGTAAAAACTAAAAGATTTGCAGAAAGAAATGATAATGCCATTGCCAGCTGATTGTTGCCAATCATAAGCATAATGGTTAAGTAATATTAAAATAATAGTGTTCAGTACTCCATAAGACTGCCAAAAAAGAAACAGTCATCGGAGTTTCCAACAGTAGTTGCTTTGTATGTACAGTTAAAACATACAAATAGAGAAGAAATGACCATTTGACAAGGACATTACACTATGTAACACTCAACCTTTGCACAATGGCTTGATTAACCATTAATCTAATTGACGACTGAAATTTAGTTTTGAGCATTGAAATATGTACTAGAAGAAATTCCAGTTATATTAATAGGCCAGAAGAAACGTGTATAAGGTTCCAGAAAAGGCACACAATATAGAGAACACGAAAAAAGATACTCCTCTTTCCACATAAGGAAAAGGAATACAGCAGAAAAACAGAAAAGGGGACATTCCCAGCAAATTCGAAATAATCAAGACATTGATTTCTCATTTCAATCGACAGACAATTGACCAAGAGAGACGGACAAAGAGATAATGATGAGTGGATTACTTCGTAGAGGGAAGAGCAAGAAGGAAAGCATTGTCTTCTCCTCCTGAATCTCATTAAGGGACCAAAATAAACTATGAGAGGCAATCGTTTCTTTAACTCGAAGCATCACACAACAGAAAAACAAAAAAATGGAAGAAATGGGCCATAAATAATTGCACCAAACTCATGCTCTCATCGTATAATTCAACCATAAATCATTCCTCTCTCACTTTTATCACCAGAAATGACGCACACATAGAAACAGAGGGGGAGACAAAAAGCAAAGCTACGCATAAATATAAATGTAGGAGAAGCTAAGAAGAGTGAGACTTTGAAAAAGAAAATAGAAAACAAAAAATGGGAAAGATTACAAGCGCAATTAAAGGGATCTTTTTGGCATAACTTTAGATTTGAAAAAAGTTGAGCAGAATTATGAGCGTTGAAAATTAAGGGAAAAGATGGAAGTAGATGTCCCTTCAATGAGTAGCATCATTAGAATGCAAGACAAAAAAAATACGAAGAGCCGACAAAAGGGTAGCCAGATAGAAAGCAATAGGCAAAGAGAAGAGTACGAACCCGTTATGGCATCTGAGGGAACAAGTTGGCGGTGCAGAGCGGCGGCGGCGGCGGTGGTGGTAGCCTTGGCCGTCCTGATGGTGGGTCCGGGCGGTGGGGCACCACTGGAAAGAGGTTGCGGGGAGGAACAATAAAGAAGCGGAGGAGAAGAAGAAGAAGAATAATAGATGGGGATTTGGGGAAACCAGTGGCAGTGACATCTCTTCTTCCATTTTGTGTTGACAGGTTGAATTTGCAATTTGTGGGTTTGATTTGCCTCTGTTTCTGTCTGAGGCATTGAAACCAATCAACTTCCTATGGAACTGCCTATTCCTATTCCGTAGCATTCGGGGTTCCTTTTTTTCCCCTCATTGTCTCTTCCCCCCCGCCCCCACATCCCCCAAGCTTCAAGCTTCAGCCTTAAGCTACAAACTATATATGATTTTCCCAAATAATTTCAAACGAATGCTGCTTCATTTTCTTATTTCTATCTACTGCCTATTCCTATATATATTCCTTATGTTACTGTTACACCCCTTTAATCAATTATCTTTCTTTATATTATAATTTAAAAGTGGCTGTTGTTCTACGTACTAAAAAATAAAAAATCCCCCTATATTTATGATACTAAAAGAAATTTTTAAAATTTTATCTTTTTAAGTTATCAACATTTTTACCAATTAGTTTTGTATCAATTTTAATTAATTATCGTGTTGTTTTTATTGGGTTTGTAAGATGATTGAAACAAAATCTCACATCGACTAGGGAACGGAATCATTATGGGTATATAAAAGAGGACAATTATCTCCATTGATATGAGACCTTCTAGGTGAAATCAAAAATAAAATCGGGATACTCGTCCACGTGTTGTACTGTTAGTGCGAACATAAACTAGCATAACTCAACGGTAAATGACATCATTCATTTTCTTAATGTGGGAGGTCCGTACCGCATATATATAAATTGGTTAGTTAAATACAATCCCACAGTAATACCAACATTGACACTTTTGTGGGAGAATAGGAAACATTTCTCCCAATTGTTACATGATGCCTAATACTAATACCAATAGAAATAATGATTTGATTTCAGAGATGAAAACTGAAAGGTGAGATTACTAGTACATGATAGAGAGACAGAAATCATGGAACAGGGAAGGATTTAAAGGTGCACATGCACTTGTAAGCCGTTGGACACGTCTCTGAATCTTCCACTGCAGCACCACAAATGTACCTAACCATCACTAATCTGCATGGCGAGCACCACCCACAAGCGTGTGAGCAATCTGGTAACCTCGACCCTGCAATTTTCACTGTCTCGCCTCTCCTAATTCCCTTCCCTGCAATCAAAATATCAAATTTACCATAACTTTATCCATTTTAATTGAACTGTTGAGTGGTAATTTAACGCACCTGATCTAGTAATGTGCCTGGCGGATGTTACTGTTTGGACTAGAAGGCCAACAATGACAAGTACAACCACTACATGATCAATTGAAGCCCTCTTCATGGATTTCATTTCCTTTTTCTTTTCAAACTTTGGTGAATAATCAAGAGGATGAAGCAAAAGGGCATATAAAGACCAGCTATGGACATCATATACCAACACATATTCAAACAAATCACAGGAAATATGATGGCCGGGAACTCATCACTTATTGTGTGGTTAAGGAATTCACATGAAGAAGAAGAGGAAGATGAAACGTTTAAGGGTAACTTCTTCATAAAAGTTGCCCCATTTTACCTGAAATTTGGACCCAAGTTCATGGCCTTGCCGTCTGTCGCCATTAATGCAGCTGAGTCTTGTAAAATTCTTCACATCTTTCAAGGCTTTGCTGTGAATTGTAATAAATTGTGCAGTGTGGCTGTAACAAGGTTACCATGTGATCTATCAGAGAGGATACTTCATAATCATGACATAAAACTAATGCAAGGATAAAAGGGAAAATTCTTCTTATCCCATATTAATGTCTTAATTATTATGTGAGATTCTTCACGCACTCGGGATTTGGATCAAACTTTTCCACTTGAAAAAAGCTTTTTCATTTCGTTTTCACAACATTGTGGCTTGCTTGTCAACGTTTGGCCACCCCACCACACCAAACATCCCCCAGAGACCGAGCTTGTCTCTGTTGGCTGTTGTTTTATTGCAAAGCCTAACTAACAAAACAACCTAAAATGCACCTATTCCTTACTTAGAACACTTTAATTAATTGACATTTTATTGGATTAGGACAATGGAATTGGACGACATATACCTAATCTACTCTAATAATCTATAGTACTAAATCTAAAAACCAAGAGAAAGTTGGGAGGAAAGTTGTTTTTTTTCCCTCTCATAGATACAATCAAAGACTTTCCACCTCGAATGGTCAACTGAGATGCCCATTTTCTCTTCACTTTCTGTGCTGTTGCTCTTTTTTTACAGCATTAATTTTCTCACACACACACACAACAAAATCCCAAGTAATTAAATGGTCTACGGGTGGGATCCATTATGGCCCTCATGCTTTTTAACTCCTTTTTGTAGAGGCTTTTCATATGTCAAATTTAGCAAAATGTCTACTTTTTCTTTTCCTCTTTTCCAGCTTCTATCATTTACTTCAATCACAAGCATCACTTAGCCCACCAGATGTTCCTTCTGTTCACGAGCATTTTTACCATGCCAACCTTAAATTTTTCCCCAACCAAATTTACGAAATAGAAAGATGGATATACATATATATATTTGCTTCTAAATGAGTTTCCAAAAGAGAAAAAAAAAAGGATCTAGCTGGTAAGCTTGTGGCTTGACACGTCATTAACATTTGTGGAGTGGGAAATGGGGGCAGGTTTCCAACTAGACCAGAAACTGGCTTTCTCTCCCACTACCTCTCTCTCTCTCTCTCTACAATTTCACACCCACTTTTCCTAAATACAACGACCTCTTATATCATATGAATCCAACTGTCACCACCACTTCTCTCACACTCATTTCATCGTCTTCTTCTTCTTCCTTATTATCCTCAAAATTTGATATATAATAACATGATATTCACACGCCCAGCTGCAGCTTGACTATCTTGAGCCTCGTAAATTGCAGTCGAGTTTTTGGCCAGACATGTTTGACTTCTTGTTCGGGTGGCGAAAAGCCTCAAAATGGTAACAAAAAGTTCCAGAATTTTAAAGGGTTTTCTTCTTTTGGTGTAATTTGATCACATGGGTTTGTCTTTTTTTGATTTGGGTCTCTCGGCTGGCTGCAGCAAGAAGTTGATCAAACAGGTTCAGTGCCGGCTCAAGCTGCTCAAGAACAAAAAGAGTGTAATTGCGAAGCAATTGAGAGAAGACGTTATGGAACTCATCAAAAATGGGTACGAACAAACTGCCTTTAACAGGGTAAGTCCAAATACTCTCAAAGTTTCCAACTTTATCTGGTTTAGATGATTCAATTTGTCCGGTTCAGGTGGAGCAGATAGTGAAAGATGAAAGCAGAATGGTGGCATATGAGATTCTGGGAAATTTCTGTGAATTTATACTCCAAAATCTCTCCTACATACGCAAACACAAGTAGAGTGATTTCTCAAATGAAATCTCATTAGATTTTGAAGCTTTTTTTTATTATCACCAAAAAAGATTGGTTTTTGGTTTCAGGGATTGTCCCAATGATGTTAATGAGGCAGTTTCAAGCCTCATGTTTGCCTCAGCGAGATGTGGGGATCTTCCTGAGCTGCAGCTTATAAGGAAGCTGTTTGGAGAGCGCTATGGTCGTAGGTTTGAAACTAGTGCCGTTGAGCTCAGCCCTGGCAACCTTGTAAACCGCCAGGTGCCAACAGGCTAACTTCATATTATACTCTGCTCTGAATTATGGTCCCAGTTATTTTAAGGCTTAAGCTAATTAACCACCCAATTTTTGTTTACAGATAAAAGAGAAGCTCTCAGCAAATTCTGTGTCAGAAGATGACAAACACAGAATGATCAATGAAATCGCAAGAGACTGTTTCCAACCTCAACTTTTAGCTCTTGAATACCGTTCAGACTGGCACCAAAAACAGGTGGCTTTGATTCTAAGTTTCAGTATCAAATGGGCAGTTAAATTTTTTATACCTATGTCTATTTAGTTTATATACTTTAAAAAATGAGTAAAACTACAAGTTTAATCTTCAATAATATTGTATTAAATAGATCTTTATATCAAAACAAACCTCTAATCTTTTTAAAAAATATCCTAATAAATCTCTATACTCTCAATTTTAAGTCTAATAACTTATGTCAGTAACTTTATTAATTTATTGTCATTTCAGGACTATGTTCAAAGTCAGCCACCACATAGTCCTTACTCCTTACCTCAATTATGTGTTGAATGAATTAA
Source organism: Momordica charantia (assembly GCF_001995035.1). Next base: position 456,537 of record NW_019104503.1, read on the forward strand.
CAATAAAAACCTACTAAACACAAAACTAAAAGTTGAGAACTTTCTAAAATCATAGAGGATTAAATAGAGTTAACTTTAAAGTATAGAAACATAAGCAAATTTGTAGTTTAACTAGATTCTTTAATACGCTCTCTTTCTAACTATTTTCTTATATAATGAAATCAATGAAACTCAGGTGGAATTCCCCATAAAACAAGCTATACATTCTGATGAGAGAAAAAGGGAAAAGGCACTGCTAAAAAGGGAAAAGGCACTGCTACTTCATGGATATTCAGCGAGAAGCACCTCTTGTGACACTTTGCCTCAGTTCCCTGAGGAAAGAATTGTTCATGTTGACGATGTGGTGGAGCTTTGTTCCTCCACCACAACAGAGGGAGATCAAATACTCTTCAAATTCAAGACAGCCGCCGCTTTCCCAGAGGAAGATTATAACGGTAAACACAGTTCCAATCAAATTCATGCGGATCCAAGTGACTCTTGGAGTGAGATTGAGAATTCCAGCTCAAAAGGCTCCGGCAAAGGATCAAAGAGGATCTCATTGAACAAGGGAATGAAGAAAACAGAGCATAATAATGAAAAGGGTAACAATTGCCATGAAATATCAGAACAGAAGCAGAGGAAAACAGAGAATTGGGTCTCAGAAGGAGCAACGGATAAGGAAATGGAATGGGCAAGTTTCTATAAGAAACCGAGGAGGAGGAGAAGGAGGAAGCCGCCGCCTTTGCGGCTGCCGTGTTCTGATCTGAAATCTGCAGCATACGATGTCTTTACTTACCCTGGCTACGGTTCCAACACAGAGACCAAGAAACTAAAAGAAACAAGGAAATCAAATGCCGTGGATAATGGAGATGATAAAAATGTCTCAAGTTATCCTGTGAGGAACAAAAAAGAGGCCCTTTATTTGAGGGCAGCAACATTCCCACCAAAACAGAGTCCTAAAGCGTGCTTTACTCGTACAAATTCATGCCCTTATAAGCAGCCTAGCCATGTTCATCCAAAGTTGCCAGATTATGATGATATTGCAGCAAAGTTCATGGCTTTGAAGAGAGAACACCTCCAAAAAAACACCCCCAAACCTTAGTTTGTGTAATCTACTTACACCAGTCCAAAAATACAGCTTGTAATTATAATTTGCAGCTGGGTATTCAAAACGCTCATCAAAACTAGCCAAAATGGGTGTTAATTTTACTGCAAATTGTACATTCGTGAAGTTGAAGGAATTGAATTATGAATGCGTAGGCCAAGACAAGTTACAATGGATCTGGCTTGTAAGGCAAGCGTGTGAAAGTTTGATTGAGTACAATGTTGTCAGACCCATTAGGAAAATGGCCCAAAATATGAGAGTGGTAATTAAAATGTCGTGTTTTCTTACAAAGCCAAGCCTCAGTTCTGACTTTCCAATCATTTTGATCAAGTTTCTTACCAATTGGCGCAAGACACCTTGCCATGAGTTAGCAGATTGCTGGATTTTGGGCCTTCGTTTGTCTGGTGGTGTGCCCCATTGCACACGAACGAACACAAAAATAGAAAAGGCAAAAATTGAACACAAACGACACAGTTCGACACCATGTTTGAAGTTTGAAGAATTCTATTCGAGAGCTATTCTCACGTGTTTAATGTGGTTTGTCAAACTTGTCCATTGGATCCACGAGTTCACATTTAAATTAAGGGTACGTGGTTGGTAACCAGAAAACATCAAGGGATTGAATGAAAATCATAATTGTATTCTTTTTCAGTATCTTCGGATATTTGTTTGGTAGAATTTAAAAAATTGCTCAATGTATGTTTAGTAATATATTTATAAACCGGAAGTAATTGCATACTAAATTTTTGTTTAATCTAAATTTATATTAATTAATTTATTAACATTTTTTTATGAATTTTGTATAATTGTTATTTTACAATGTTATATAATTTAGAATACATTATATTTTACATGTTTTAATTTTAACAAATATAAAATGAGTTTATGATATAAAGTAATATATTTATCAAAGTGTTTATCATTTTTAATGTAATTCCGCATTTTCAAAATTTCAAATTCTGAATTTGAAAACATTGAAAACATAAAAAAATCGTTTTCAGAATTTCTACTGTTTGGATTACAGAATCCAAAAATAGTTTTAAAAAACGAATATCCAAAATCCTATCAAACGCGTATGCGCTGAATCCATTTGATTTAGTGGATCTGAAAACAAATAACAGAATTCAAGTTTCCAATCAAACATGTCCTAAATTACTTCAACATCCAAAAAAAACTAAAAACTACTGTTGAGGAAAAAATCTAAGCAAGTGATGTGTCGAATGCTAAGGGGAGATAGCGGGACATGGGACCACAAGCGCGCCACGGCAAATAGTATGGGAGGCATGCCATGTGCATGCCGCAGAGGGTGATAGACCGATAGGTAGCGCAACCACCAGATGTCAGGGAAATCCGCCCCTGTTCGTTAGAATCCAATACAGTAGGGTGCGTGCCTATGCCTAAAATTGTCGTCTTTCCTAATTGGTTACGAGCGCCTATAAAAGGGAAAGACCCCACCACTGCCAATAGGTCTGTCATTGAACTCATAAGGTATTCATTCCTATTTTTTGCTTTAATTTGATGTCGAAGTCTTTTAGGCGGGACACCGCACCAGTGCCGAGATTTGTGGTTGTAGGCTCATTTGTTTCTCGTTAGCACCTCATTTCAAGAGACACATGGACCTCTCAAGAACTCGCCACCAACACCAATATATTAATTGGAGTTACTTGAGGAGTGAAAGAAGTGAGCAAATATATTCCAAACCAAAACTAAAATCAAAGGGGCGTATATGTTAGGTAGAACCATGATTGTTCAAATGGAGGTCAAATATTTCATTTTCATGGCATGGAGAAAATCAAAGGAGTTTTTCAAAGTGTGGAACACTCCATCACAAAGCACCGGCCTTCACTGTTCACACACTTTCTGTCTAATCGCAAGTGTAGAGCTTAAGAAATGGTATGGAATTATGGGAGCAGTCGGCAAGTTTTTTATTAATTTGGAAATGATTGTTATTCCAATTTTAAACTTTGTCAAACTCATGCATTGTCCTTGTCATTTGGGCAGCGAAAAAGCCCCCAACAAAACAAAAAGGACACCAACCCTTGACTTTAAGGGATCCATTAATCACTTAATTGACAATTGACGAGACCGAAGAAACTGACTACCACGCATTTCATTATGATACCTGTCACACGTCTGTCTCGAGACTAAAGTATAGTAAAAAACGAAGGAGGGACAGCTGCATACACAATATTTAGAGAGATTTCGATTAATTTTTAACTTCTAAATCTCAATAATTTTAGAAAAGATAGCTTTCATCGGCTCCTTCAAAAATCCTAGAATCTTGGAAGGTCGCACTTCTGATCTCAACTCTACAAACCTTTCTTATTAGTCTATGTTATAGAACAGATAGGACATGACATGTATAGTAAGTAAGAATGAATTAATATGTATTTAATGGAAACATAATGGAATTGAATGCATGGTTCAATAATAATTTCCATAACAAACAAGTTCACAAGCTAATATATAGGATTAAAAATAAGATGATGATGTAAAAAATTTCTATCAAACTAAATTTTACTTTCAATTTTGTAAGTTTCAAACCACACAAACCATGAGCTAATTTGAACTCATGATACTGTATCATAAAAGGTGTTTGATGTGGCTGCCTTGTTTAACGTTAAAGCAAGCAAACAATAAATAGTTCTAGAATCCTAAAATTACATTGTGGAGACATGATTCTACAAATATTCAATTTAAATCATAGTTTTCCTCGAATCATTCAAAATAAATGTCTGCTTCCATATTAATCACCCAACGTAAAATCTAAATTATTTTTTTAATAATACACAATAAATAGTTCTAGAAACTCTCTCTTATGTCAGGAGTTGAGATATTTTGGAGAAAGCTAAAATAATGAGCTCTTCCAATCCTGAATGCAGTGGTGTTTGACTGGGAAAATTTTTGAAAAGGAGGGACCAGGCGCAGGAACGCGACACGTGTCAATTTCTTCACCGACCTTCGTAGGATTTTTTGACTTTTTTCTCTTTTTTATTTTTTCATTTTTTGCCTTGTTCTAAAGAAGGGGGACTCAGTGGTCAGTACTTCCACCGAAAGCAAAGCCCCTCGCGGCTTGATATTTTGTTTAAACAATACGTAATAATCATAGGGTTTAATTCTTTATTTTGGCTAATTAAATTATACTTTTTGTTCTTAATTTTGTTTGGGTATGATTGTAACTACAATGATCTTAATGCAAATTTAAAGATGTTGAAAAACAAAACATGCTTAAAATAGGAGGAGGAAATTGAATCCTGACATATAGCCAGCAATCACAACTATTTATATATAATAAATAAATAAATAAGTGGTAGAAAGAATAAGGGATTATTTTGGTATCCTTTCCTGATAAGTTAGAGCACCTAAGTATTATTCTTGATTAAAAGAAAAACATTGTAGTAGGACAGATTTGTAACAGTATCTCCAAAAATGGCTAATAAAAACTTAAAAATGCAAAAGAAGAACAGTTGAAAGATAACTGCTTACTGATTCACAATCTCGTACTTTTCAAGTTAGAGAGAGATGGAAAGATGCGGCTTGGATTCGTGGGGCCAAGCATGGCCATTCGTTCAAAGGCAGAGTTTCGATTGAAAATGTTGTGTTGTTCCAAATTCCAATTTATAAACCCCTCCTCCTCTCACAGCACCTCCCTCACCCCTTTCATCTTCTTCTTCTTCACCTCTCAGTACACACGTGGACTCTCCTTCCTCTTCATACTTTGAAACAGCCTCCACCAATTCTCTGTATATATATAATGTCGAAGCTTAAGTCCAGTGAGAATCCCAACTCCAAGATATCTCCCAAAAATGCTGAATGCCTGGACGAAGATAAAGAGATTGATCACAGTGATCTTGGCTGGAGTTTTCGCCGACGGCAGGGGAAGCCACTGTCCGGAGAAACCTCCTTCTCACCTCGGCCCTTTAAAAAGATCCGTGACCCAGAAAATCATGACCCCATTCACCCATTGGATTCTACTTCTCATCACTCATTTCCTTTCTTCAATCAATCCTCCTCTGTTTCTCACTCTTCCCCTTCCTCTGCTACACCTCTGTTTCCTGTTGCTTTGGAACCCTCCTCCCAATTTCCCCATCAATTCAAAACAGAGCCTATGGCGCCTATAACTCATCACCCATCGCTTCCAACGCCGCATAATCAGCAGCAATTGCCAACACTTGCTTCAGGATTTGGCTACCCGCCGTATTTTATGGGAGAGTTGGCATCGTTCCAGCAGCAACAGCAGCAGCAGCATCATCAGCAATTTCTTCAGTACTGGAATGAGTCTCTGGATCTCAACTCAAGGGCAGCGTTTAGGCCTCCAATTCGGCAATTAAACACCACGAAGCTGTACAGAGGAGTGAGGCAGCGACATTGGGGGAAATGGGTAGCGGAGATTCGTCTTCCTCGCAACAGAAATCGCCTCTGGCTTGGCACATTCGACACTGCAGAAGACGCCGCCTTGGCCTACGATCGCGAGGCTTTCAAATTGAGAGGAGAGAATGCCAGGCTGAACTTCCCCGAACTGTTTCTCAATAAAGATAAAGAAGCCTCGCAGAATTCAAGTGGGGAGCTGCCTCCACAGGAACCAGACAATAACAATCTTGACAATGACTCAGAATTAGAGCCAAATGAGGCGGTAGCAGGGGACAACATACAGGATGAGGCAGAGGATGGTGCAGAAGGTGTGGTAAAGTCACAGGAGTTGGTTTGGAGAGAAATGGCAGAGGCTTGGTTAAACGCGATGCCAGCCGGTTGGGGCCCTGGTAGCCCCGTGTGGGACGATTTGGACACTACTAATAATCTCCTACTCCAGCCAATTCACCAAGAATCATTCGGATCCGATCTCCAAACTCAGCAACTCAACTTAACCTCATCTCCATCTTCTTCCTCCTGCCCCATGAAGCCTTTCTTTCTCAAGGATGAAGATTGATCCTTGGCCATATAAATTCAGTACTTCACATTGCAAAACAGAAAGGCTGCATATTTACCTCAGCCTCTGAGGGGGATGGCGTCAAATCAATCAAGGCAGTGCACTCGTGGGCCATTTCTTTTTCTTGGTTCCTTTTGTTAGCATCAGTTGATATATATGTCAGTAAAGCCACAAGATTCGAAAGACTATCACTATCACTCGCAAGCATGCTTCTGGTTTAGTTTCTTTTTTTTGGCTTTTTGTCTTTTGTTTTCTGTTCTCTACTGCACTGCTATGTTTAGTTTCAGCGCCGGCCAGCGTAGCAGGAGACAATTTGGTGATCTCCTCTTCATTGGGACCATCATCCATCGGGGGCTCTGTTTTTAGGCCAAGAGGATGGCATGGAAGCACAGTCTAATTTTCATATTTGACACCAACTTTAGCTTCCCACCATACTGTATTATAATATTTCATTATCACATAATGTATTTTTCTTTCTACTTAACACAGATATTGCTTAATAAATAACAATATGCTGAGTTGAATATCTCTTTTCTTTTTATTAAAATTTTATATTGTTTGACTGGTTATCTAATAATCAAGGTCCTTCTCTAAAACTAACATATATCAGCAAAAAGCTTCCTCCAAACTTTAGCTATGTTTGGGATTGCTTTTGATGAATACACGTCTCCTTCAAAACCGTTATGTTTTGGAGTGATATAAAAATGTTCTTGAAAAAAGTGCACAGTGCCAAAACTAACTTAAACTGATTAGGTAACATTTATTTTATTTAAGTGACAATTTCTTTATGTTTAGTTTACTATATAATAATATTTTCAAAACCAACTCGAGAAGAATTTAGCACACATGCCACATGGAAGAAACGCACGAAAAGCAAGTAGGAAAATACTTGGCTCCTTAACATTAAAAATGAATCTTGTCCATACCAACCTTAAATGTTTGACAACTGGGAGAGAAAAATGCAAAAACATGGATTTTTATAAAAAAAAAAAAATGATGAGTTGTCGATTTTTCAATGATGGTAAGAAAGCAACAACACCTGTAGGTTGAAGCTTGAGCACCATGACTTCTGCAAACTAGCAGCCTCTTTTTCCTATTTTTTGTTTAAACAATTTAAAAAGTGTACAACATAGTAAATAAACTCAATTCTGAAAACACTATCAAACGAGTCTTATCTTTCCAAGAGACTTCCAACAAAATTCAAATCAAACTAATCACAACCCTTAAGTACATATCATTTCAATCTTGAATGAGCATGGGGTATCCTTTTTACTTTTCCTTTCCCAATAATAAGGTAAAAAACAAAAACAAGGTAAGAACAAAGAACATGATTGATAACAATATCCCGATTAACAAGAAACAAAAAGGAAAATAAAAGGAAAAAAAAGTAAAAAATGTGAGAAGCTTTTAAAGAGAGAATGGGCCCCAACAGCCGGCCTATGAGATGATATCCATTTCTTATCTGTGACGCCAAGATAACAAAAGAATCGTCCTCGCTGATTACAGAAACATGACATTGGCAGTCATTATAATGTAGTGTGCAGCTGCAAATAAAGGACCGAAAGTGTTACCATATCATATAAATATAACATAGATTATTAAGGTCCATCATTTCTAATTGCAATTAATTGGCTTCTAACCAAATCCAATATTAATTTCAACGTCAAGTTCAAGTTCATTTTGATATTTAGGATTTACCCGCTAAGTTACATGTCTATGTTAAGACATAAGCATTAATGTAATTACACCTACTCATTGTACAAATAGTCATCATCCTTTCCTATTTTTCCAGCCTTTAATTATGACCCACCAACAATGAGTTGGTTTCACTGTAAATGCCGTTTTGATTTTATCCGTGTGCGACCAAAAAAAATATTTATTATGATTGGCATAGTGCGATTATCCTTTTAATAATCATTGGATGCATAAGAGGACAAATTTTTATCATCCACTTGATAATTACGAAGGTGACTATCACATTGTAACAATCTCTTCCAATAATTTCTCATGTGTGAGGAGGATAAAGATCATTTTTTTCCCTAATATTTTGAGATGAAAATTAACACACGTTAGAATCCTTTTAGATGGTAGAAAATTTTGATCCATCAATAAAACAAGTAGGATTTTAAAATCCTAAGTGGTCGACTATACCCCGATGTTATTAGGCAAACCCACGGATTCATATGACAAACGAATTCTATGGATCTTTTACTCCAAACGCTCTCAATGTCGTCTATATCATTCATAGGCATGTGAGAATCCTACCGAACGAATGATTCATGTCAAAAGACTTTTGAAAAAAAGGTCTAAAAACTACCATGTTTAGGTAGGAAGCAAATTGGTATAGCCTGCTATTTAGCCTATAATATTAATTAGGCCTTTATTTCTTTCGGAAAGGAGGAATTTTTTGGTTCCTTAAATGAGGACCTCAGAATTTTTTAGTCTACGTCCGATCTTAAAACTCAATAAGGTTGTGATTGGGCGTAATTGTGACTACTCTAAGCTAAGCAGATGAGTGGATTTGATTTGGTAGTGTAAGGTTTTTCCTCTCTTATCTGGGTCTTTGGCACAATCTCAAAAGCTCTCACCTTTAACTATAAGGATCCCATGGTGGAAAAGATTAAATAACATCTCTCCTTTTGAAAGAAAGGCTTCAAGTTGTTTCAAGGCAAATCTTCTTTTTGGAGCGTCTACTATAATTGTTAGGAAAAAAAAAAGTTATGAGTAATTCCTTATGGGTATTGATGGTTTGGGATATCAACTCCCCAAAGATGTCCTATTTCCTATTTTATCCAACATCCTAAGATCTCTTTTGAATTCCCAAGGGATGGGACCTGAATATCATACAAAGGGGTTCTTTTCTGTTCTATAGCATATTAGATTACAAAGAAATTGGAAGATCTTCCAGAGACTTGAACCCAAAGTCCCCTTCTCTGCAGATCACGACATAGATGTCCAAACTGGACCACCATTTTGGCCTTAACCTTACCCAGCTGGGCCTCAACTCAAATGGCCCGTAATTAATAGAATAGTCTAGACTAGACTGACCCTCAAAAAGTTTAACATGCAACCAGTAAAGCATATCTAAAGAGGAATAGTGATGAACCTGATTGGATGGAGGAGGCAAACGTGGCAAGTACAGTAGCCAGATCATTCTTTACCTCAAGAAGAAACTGATACCAATTTTTCAGCTTCTTCCACTCCATAGTTGCTCTAGCAAGAGTTTCCAGAGATCTGCTCTCGACAACTCTCCCAGCGGCTCTCCTTTGCTTCCCATGGCTCTACAAGCAGCCTCTTTTTCTCCCACGATTCCCATCCACAAACAGGTATATGCAGCTGCTACTGTTGTTCTGAAGGACACAGGCCTTTCAGGAGTTCCATTTTCACAACATGTTGAAGTTAAATCAAAATCTCCCATATTAAGAAATAAGGTAATGTGCCCATATTCTGTTTTCTGGTTTATTCCCCAGACGGAATTTTAGTTGGACCTGTCGAAATGTTTGCAATATAAATTATTCGTAAATATGCAGCAAGAAAGACTACCTGTTGGAGCTGTTAGAGCCCAGACTGCGATAATTTCAGAAATCAACCAGGCGCCACTGGAAGGAAACAAAACCTTGAGGAAAGGAAACGTTATAATTACAGGTGCCTCCTCAGGACTAGGTCTAGCCACGGCCAAGGCTCTAGCTGAAACAGGAAAATGGCACATAATTATGGCATGCAGGAACTTTCTTAAAGCTCAAATGGCAGCAAAATCAGCAGGCATAGCAAAGGAAAATTATACCGTTATGCATCTAGACCTTGCCTCGCTTGACAGTGTGAGGCAATTTGTGGATAGCTTCCGCCGCTCAGGTATGCCTCTTGATGTGCTTGTATGCAATGCTGCTGTCTACTTGCCGACTGCAAAGGAGCCAACTTTCACCGCTGAGGGGTTTGAACTCAGTGTTGGGACTAACCACCTTGGTCACTTCCTCCTCACACGGCTGCTACTCGATGACATTAAGCAATCAGATTACCCATCCAAGCGTGTTATAATTGTAGGCTCCATCACAGGTACTGATTGAGAGCATTCAGCATGACAGTTATTTGAACTTCTAGAACTAAAACATCTCCCAGAGAAAGAATAAGAGGATGTAGTATTGTATTACAAATTTTAAGTTTGATTCCAGGAAACACAAACACATTGGCCGGGAATGTGCCTCCAAAAGCAAACTTGGGGAATCTGAGAGGCCTAGCAAGTGGTTTGAATGGTCTGAACAGCTCGACCATGATAGATGGAGGAGCTTTTGATGGAGCCAAGGCCTACAAGGACAGCAAAGTATGCAACATGCTCACCATGCAAGAGCTTCACAGGCGCTATCATGAAGAGACGGGAATAACTTTTGCTTCCCTCTACCCTGGCTGCATTGCCACCACAGGCTTGTTCAGAGAGCACATCCCCCTGTTTAGGGTTTTATTCCCACCCTTCCAGAAGTACATCACCAAGGGCTATGTATCTGAAGAAGAAGCTGGGAAAAGGCTTGCACAGGTCAGTCCATGGCTTGAGAAACTATAGCAATTATCAAGTGAAATAATTAGATGTATGATTATTAAGATCAAGGGCAATTGACAGACTACGGAATGAATTTCTGACTTCAGGTTGTAAGTGATTCGAGCCTGAATCAATCAGGTGTATATTGGAGCTGGAACAAAAACTCATCGTCATTCCAAAACCAGCTATCCAAAGAAGCCAGTGACGCAGAAAAGGCCCGCAAGTTGTGGGAGATAAGTGAGAAGCTTGTTGGATTGGCTTAAATGCACCAATCCACAGCACCGATGGCTTTTATAGAGAAAAAGCTACATCTCCAAGTATCTAAGCTACAAAGTTTCAATGACATACATACACAAGTTTGTGAAAGTTCAGTGACATACGGAACCCTGAAATTTTGTTTGTGAAAATGTAATTGAGTTTCAATACATCCAAGTAATTATTTCTTAGATTACAAAGCTACCCAGATGGGCGCCTTGGGAGTAAGAACTTGAGATGTTTCCCCTCCAAGGTCTGGTATTTGAACTCCCAGTTAAAAACTAAATAACTTCTGTGGTCTTTCAAAGCGAGCCTTATAGTGGACAAAACCTCCCCTAAGATTTCTGTTGGCTAAACAAACTCAAAAGTGAGTCACAAAAGAATGGCATTTGAAAGCAATGTTTTCAAATCAGTATTTTTTTCCTAGTAGACTCGTGGGAAAAAGAAATACTAATCAAGCTTAAAGTGTTCTGGAGATCTTTTCATATGTAGCCTAATACCATAAGAAAAAAAAAATGTAGGTATACATAATTAGTTAAAAGTAGTCTCCCTACACACTGTTAGTCTGTGGTACCATGTAATCAGGTTAAGCATGTCCAATCTCAATCACAATTTAACAAGTAACTTCTGTGAATCATTTTCCAGACATTGCAGCAGATATGCCTCTAGTAGCAAGGTTGAAAAACACGCAGTTTTCCTATGTGTGGTGGGCAAATAAAGAAATGATCCTTCACATACCTTATGCCTTGGTACACTTTAGAATATAATTATGACAACGATCGTACAGAGGCATGGTGGAAATCTGATTAATTAGTGAAATAATTGAAAGAAGTTCCAACAGCAAATCTATCTTCTACAAACTATGAAGGTTTAACCATGTGTACAACACACCAGAATTACCAAACAAGTCATTGAGTAAATAGCTCAAAAACAGAACTACAGGATCTTCTTACAAATCATAACATGACTTAACCAGTGTACAAGGGGCTCGACAACCCTAGACTATGAAGAAACTAACGTTTGCTATTTTCAGCAGCACCCTCTAGCCCCTCTGAACTATGAATAAACTAGTGTTTGCTATTTTCAGCAGCGCCCTCCTCCTTACCTAGCGCAACCACTAGTTTTTTCAAGATTGCTTCAGTTGGCTGGTGGGAGTTCTCCACAGCCTTCGAAATCGTCTGCCATTTCTCACCATGCTTGGGTTCTGCAGCAATACATCTCTTCAGTACGTCCTTCTGATTCTCGTCGGTACCATGTTGAAGTTCAAACTTGTAGTACAAAACCCAGAAATCACCAACATCTGGAGCAAGAGTTACAGCCCTGTTTAGCCAAGTTCTAGCTTTCTCAACCTTCCTGTCATGCCAGAACAACTTGGCCACAGCAGCAATAACGTKTGGATCGTGATCACATTTTTTAAGTGCATCCATGCTCTTGGTTTTACGTTGTGGACGAGGTACCATCTCTATYGAGGCTGCCCACAGGATACCACTATTCGGACATTCTTGTAATGCCTTGGCCATCAAAATATCAGCCTCTTTCTTATTTCCATGCCTTAACTCAGCTCGCACCGCAGCAAGCCAAAGTTCAGGGTTTTGAGGATTCTTCTTCCTGGCCATGGTCAAAACAGCTCGGGCCTTGCTCAACCCGTTCATTTTCTCTTCGAGGTGCGCAAGAGAGAGCCACAGTGGTATGCAGCTGGAAGAGTGCTTTAAACCAGACTCATAAGCGTCCTTGGCTTTCTCCAGGTGTCCAACACGTTCATCTAACTGCCCGAGCATCAACCACAATTTAAAGAAAGATGGAAAACGCTTAAGCCCTTCATTCAGTAACCTGCTCTCTTCTTCAGCGTTGCCTAATTCTCTCTCGACAATAGCAGATTTCATCCACACTCGTTCAGTCCCTCCTCTTTCCCGAGCTTTAGCAAGAAGCATTCTGGCTCTTTCAGGTTCRTGATTCTCAAATTCAAGCTTGAATGCTGCAAGCCAAATTTCCTCAGAATTGGGAATGGCTGCATAGGCTTCTTGAAGAATTGATCTAGCAGCAGGGACATCCCCRGCAAGCCACTTCTCTTTGGCACCCATAAGCCACAGAACTTCAGCTTGTGGCCTGTAAGTGACAGCCTTACGAAGTAAAGCRTCAAGAGATTCCCTGGTACCGTGGCTCTTTTCAAGCTGTGCAGCTTTAAGCCATATACTTTTCTTAGTCAAGAACACAGTAAGTGCATGGGCATAAATTGCTCTGGCTGTTTCAATCGAACCCCTCTTCTTACACTCCTCCGCATCAGCTACCCAGGTCCTCTTCCTATCTTCTTCCTCAACCCCAACCCCWATAGTGTTATGAACAATGGCTTGGCAAGTAGCAACAGATCCTGCACGTTCAGCAGCCTCAGCCTCCTTCATCCAAGCCTCTCTATCTATCACAACGCCTACTCTCTGTAAAGCTCTAATACCCTTTTCAATAATCTTTCCAACCATGGTAGTATTTCCATTGGCTTCTTCTAGCTTGGCAGCTGTTATCCATATAGCCGGCTCCTTGGGCAGCTTCTCCCTTGCGCTATTAAGAACCTTTTTTGCACGATCATAAGTTTCCAACCTCGCTAATGCAAGCCACAATTCAACATGCAAAGGACAACATTCAACAGCCCTATGAAGTAGAAGCCTAGCATCCTCTTCATTTGCCAGCTCCACAACTGCCTTCCACARCCTGACAGAATCTGGAATATGTTCCAAACCTTTCCTCAGCACCCTACTCTTATTCGCATTATCATTCTCCAGTTTCGCAGCCTGCAACCATAATTTCACTGAATTTGGTATCGACTTCGCCCCCCTAGCAATCACGGCCTTTGCCTCATCCGGGCTAGCCAGCCTACAAGCCTCCAACCACACATCCTCATTCTTGGGACACTCTTCACATCCTTTCTGAATCAATTGCCTTGCTGCCTGAATCTTTCCTGCCACCTCCTCTAAYCTGGCAGCTGCAATCCAACCMGGCGGATGCTTTGGATTTGTTTGGGTAACACTCTTAAGTAATAACCTAGCCTTTTTKATATCAGAAATCTCTGCATCGCTAGTTATCTTCATACTCTTCAAATCAGTGAGATACCCTTTTGGGTCTACAACCGTCAATCCTGAGACAGAATCAGATAACCTATCCAACTTCAACGACAAAACTGTACCTCTACCCTCCCCGACGGCCGTCAAGTCTGTCACAGGGGTTTGTGCCCACGGCGTCTCCGTCCCGCCAGCTGCCCTGCTCTTCGGATCCAACGCAGTCACATGCTCCTGCTCCTGCCTAGCCTTCTCAAGCAAGGTATCCGGCACAGGTACAAAGCTCTCRAACCTYTTCTTCTTGTTCCTCAATGAATAATCCCCAATTTCCGGAATGCTTTCCCACTCTTGCGCCGAGACAGTATATAACTTCCGCTTTAGGTCCGCAAACTGCTCTGTGATTTTAGGGTTCGAAGCGCGGTACTTCTCGATCTCTTCCTTCAATCTCGCCTCTCTCCTATCCTTTCTTCTCGAGTCCATCCGCTTATCGATTGCCTCCCATACAGCATCGGCCTCCTTATCGTCCTCATCGTATTCGGCCGATGCGAACAACCCCACATCGTTGCCTTCGAATTCATCAAACTTCTGATTCTCATCATATCCTTTGTCCTCTCCTTCATCTTCTTCCTCTTCCTCCCCACCTTTTCCACGGCCTCTACCGGCTGGGGCGGCGGCGGCCCCTCCAATAGTCGTCGCGGACCTATCAGGAAGGTCTGGAGCAGCYCGAGCCGGACCAATATCAGACCTGGTCGTAAATCCAGTCGCACCACGTCCCAACCCAGCAACATAATTAGGAGGAGGTTTGGAATTCAGGAAATCTAATCGAGGTTTTGGGATAGTCGGAGCTTGCATACCTCCGTATAAGGGAACGTGAAGCGTTAGAGTTGAATTGGGTTGGACTCGAACATGGGAGAGCAACGTRGAATCATCGAAATCTGATAATATGAAGCTTTGGGATAAGAACAAGCGCTGAAGGGAAACGGGTATSTGGGAAACCTCCTCGATTGCCTGCTTCAGGTTATGAAGGGAAGTAGTGGCGGGGTTTAGGTTAAGGAATAGGGTTTTTTGGTTGGGGATCGTAAGGAACACCATGATTGAGATCGAAGCTCAAAGAGAGTTAGAGGTTAGAACAAATCATTCGAGGAATGCGATAGATTTGAGTTTCGAAGGATGAAAAGTTGTAACCAGAAATCAAAACCATCCCCTCGACGCATAGTTCTGTATAAACCCGTCGCTGCAAAAGTGAACTATGGATTATTTTCAAGCGCGGCCCTTCAAATGTCAGTAAAGTTTGGGCGTTGTTCAAAATACACAATTAATCTTCGTGATTACAAAATTTTTATTCAATGAAATTTTTTTTATAAAGATTTAATTAAATCAATGATTCGCTACTAGCGATAGTAAATTATTGATTTATCAAAGTCAATTTTTGGTTAATTGATTTTTATTATGGTGGAAAAGTCACAGTAGAATAAAATGTAGGTAGGAATGATTAAATTCTATAATTTTTTTTAGTACAACAATTTGGATACAAAGGATTGAACCTCCAACCTAACCTCAATAAATGAGTACGTGACAATTGTTATTAGTTATATTCATGTTGTCAAAATTAAATTCTAAATTAAAATGATTGTAGTTGCCTGAAATATGCATGAGTGTGTTAATTCAGGAAAATATCCTTTTAACATGCTAATGTGCTCTAGATTAGTTTCAAAAAAAAATTAATATGCTATAGATTATATATACCAATTAAAAAGAAGACAAATTATATTCAAAGCCTTTTGAGGTTTATTCAACAATTTGACCAAAATTTGTAGGATGCTTCATAAAGAAAATACTTTGCTATTTAATGTACGTAGAATAAATTATTTCGTTCATATTTCGATGAATTTCACTCAGTAACAATCAAATATATACTAACATGACCCTTTTTCACTTTCTAAATCACTAGACATGCCACTACTAATTAATTCCCTATTGATTTAATATGATAAAGTATTATGTCTCAATTGTGAGCAAAATATTAAATTTTCATCTATATGTCAACATTTCCATCAATATTTACGTATACCTATGAATTTGATATGTACATAATATTACATAAAAATTTATAAAACATCATTATAATCAACATAATATTAGTATAGTCAAATACATATGGGTTAATTTAAATATTCGTTATTTTAAATATTTGTTATGAAGTTTTATTTTTATAATTTTTGCCGACATAAAAAGGAAAAAACACGAACTTTGATGGCGAATCCATCGATTTGAAGATGACAGTTTTTTCTCTCTTCCTTTCTTTTTTTGAAAGTAAAGAATAAAAATAACAGCTTGCCAATGCCCACTTATGAATATGGTCAACACTTTAAATTCTATTCAAAGGTAAACATTTCGCAGATTAATTTTTCAGACAACCCCTAATAATATGCATGAACTAGAGAAAAAAAACAAAAAAAGGATAACGATTAAAGAAAATTGGGTCATCGGTGGGGAGCAGTTGTTGGTGACGACCGACGAAATGAAAGAAAAAACTGAGTAAAGAAAAGAGAACAGTTTCAGACAAATTGCTACAGCTGTTACTTCTCCGATTAGAACATTTCATCCTAATTAAGTATTGGGTCAATGCCAATGCCAATGCCATGGGAGAGACACTGCATCAGACCAGACCAAGCAATTTGCAATAAAATATCCAAATCCGTCCCTTTAGCTTTAGGGCGAGCTCGCGTGGGAAACGGAAACTTGGCTTGACGAAAAGAGACGCGACGACCCACTTTTCCGACTCTTTTTTCGTTCTTGTCTCCTCTCTTTCAGATCTCAACTCCTTATACTGGACTGCGATCCCCTGCCCTGCCGGTTCGGAGAACCATGGGGTTGGTCGGCGTCCAAGAAAATGGGGCCGGAGATTTGGGCTTTTCCGCCGTTTCTTTGGGACCCAAGAACAAGTACAAGAGAATGGATTCCGAGCTCCATGAGGATCACGATGATGCTTTGACCCATCGCCGTCCAGCCGATGCCACTTCAAGTACCAGGAAATATGTACTCGCCTGCGCTGTTTTCGCTTCTCTCAACTCTGTTCTTCTCGGATACGGTATGCCTTATTCTGTCGGTCGCCCCAATCGTTCTTCTCTTTCATGTTTTCCGGTGAATTTTCCGATTAGTTCTTGATTTTGCTGCTTGGAATGCGACATAGTAGGCTCGATTCGAGAGAGCAAAAGAATCTGGAATCTTCAAATACTTGTTTCGATTCATTGCCAATTGATGCGATGCTCCAATTGGTTTCTATTCTATCATCCCTTTATTGCTATTGCTGCTTAACCAAGCTTATTGGCCTTTTCAATTTAACTCTCTTAAACCAACTACTAGAATGGTCAAAATTAAAATCTCACCCATCCATGTGAAAATCTCTTTACATCGTGTTTCGATTTGCAGACGTGGGAGTGATGAGTGGGGCAATCATCTTCATTCAAGAGGACTTAAAGATAACTGAGGTACAGGAAGAAGTTCTTGTTGGGATTTTGAGCATTCTCTCCCTTCTGGGAAGCTTAGCCGGTGGTAAAACATCAGATGCCATTGGTAGAAAATGGACAATGGCTTTGGCTGCTCTTGTCTTCCAAATAGGTGCAGCAGTTATGACATTGGCGCCTACTTTTCAAGTATTACTGATTGGAAGAATATTGGCTGGGGTTGGAATTGGCTTGGGCGTTATGATTGCCCCTGTTTACATTGCTGAAATTTCCCCCACCATTGCCAGAGGTTCGCTCACTTCCTTCCCGGAGATCTTCATAAACCTCGGAATTTTGCTCGGCTATGTCTCCAATTTCGCCTTCTCTGGCCTACCTGCCCATACAAACTGGAGAATCATGCTGGCTGTGGGAATCCTTCCCTCGATCTTCATTGGGTTTGCACTCTTCATCATCCCAGAGTCTCCCAGATGGTTGGTGCTGAAAAACCGAGTCGACGATGCGAGATCTGTGCTTCTGAAAACTATAGACGATGAGAAGGAGGTGGAGGAAAGATTAGCAGAAATCCAACTAGCTGCTGGAATCTCCAGTGCAGAGAAGTATGAAGAAAAGGCTGTTTGGAGAGAGTTCTTGAACCCTTCTCCTGCACTTAGACGAATGCTGATCACTGGCTTTGGAATCCAGTGTTTCCAACAGATCACCGGCATCGACGCCACCGTGTACTACAGCCCTGAGATCTTCAAAGATGCTGGAATTCAAGGCAACTCCAAGCTACTTGCAGCAACTGTGGCTGTTGGTTTAGCAAAGACAGTTTTCATATTGGTCGCCATTGTCCTGGTTGACAAGCTTGGTAGGAAGCCATTGCTGTATCTGAGCACAATTGGGATGACAGTGTGTTTGTTCAGCTTGGGTTTTACGCTCACTTTTATTGGGAATGGGAAAATTGGCGTTGGTTTAGCCATCTTTTGGGTGTGTGGGAATGTAGCATTCTTTTCAGTTGGAATTGGCCCAGTGTGCTGGGTTTTGACCTCTGAAATTTTTCCATTGAAGCTACGAGCCCAAGCAGCGGCTCTTGGGGCAGTGGGGAACAGAGTTTCTAGTGGGCTGGTGGCCATGTCTTTCTTGTCTGTTTCTCGAGCCATCACTGTGGGTGGGACGTTCTTCATCTTCTCCTTCATATCTGCTCTGTCCGTTGCCTTTGTCTACAAGTTCGTTCCAGAAACCAAAGGGAAGTCCCTGGAACAAATAGAATCGCTGTTTCAGAACGAAATTGGATGGAGAGAAAATGAAGTGGAGCTTGGAGATGTTGAGCAACTTGTTGATAAGAATGAACAGAAATGAGCCAATATCAGAAGGATCACCAGAAGTCATCTCTAATATTGTTTTTTCAGGTTTGATCTGAAGAGATTTTTTAGGAAAAAATTGAAATAGATTTGGCTACATGAGAGAATAGCCTCTCTCTTTGATCTCTTCCACTCTTTTAAGTAAAATTTTTAAAATAAACTTATCTAGTATCAATTCATAAATTCATTTATATATCAAGTGAAGCAAAGATAGAATGAAGTTTTTTTTTTTGGGATAGATATAGAAATGGAGTTAACATTGTAATATAAGTACATTTATTATAGATTTGAACGTTAATGGTATATTTTTGTTCCCCTCAATATCTATAATACTATTAACGTTTATCGCCTTAATAATTGACAGGAATAACTGTCTACTTTAATTATATGCAAAAATCTAAAAGTTTGCCTGACGTTTGAAATCCATGAAAAGTGAGGTATAAATAATTTAACTCATCAATTTTCATATAATATCAAAACAAATAATTTGCCAATCCCTCATCCCTACTTTAAAAACAGATAATTCTAATTTTAAATCCTTCCCATGTATTTTTTTCTTAAAGAATCCACAAACGACAGTTTATATTGAGAACCTACCTAACTCACTTTTTGGATTACTGAAAAAAGAAAAAACCTATTTCTTCCATGCTTAGAACAAAGTCTATATTAAGAAAGAAAGATGGGAACTCCATTTTATTATGCAATTCGAAATACATACATACGTTCTATTCTCCATGCTTCGACCTTCCATCCTCAGAGATCGTATCCCGGAAACCTGGCCATGGCGGGCACAATCATGTCAAGAAAAAGATAAGCCATCCCTCCAAGTCCTTCAAACAAAGATTGGCGGCTGTCGCCTCCATGCATCTCTCCCTCTGCAATCAGCCTGTGAGCTCTATCAAGCAGAAAGCAAGCAAAGGCTTTGGTCCTGTATAAGTACTCCACCTTCCTTGTCAGTTGGTATAGCGACAGAAACACATAAGAATTCCCACTTATCCCATGACATATCCCTACTCGCTTCAGCAGCCCACGCCTCCATACCACCTCTCCCGCTTCCACTGCCGCTTCCACGAACTCTTTTTCTCCAAAAACCTGGTCACGAATGGAACAGTAATGTGTTGTTAAGTGCACTGGGTCAAAATGTCCCCGAGGGATGCCTGCCATTGAAGAAATCTTACCTGTGCTGCTTTGACAAGCGTGAGGGCGATTCCAGGAGCGCCATGGCACCAATGCACAAGGATGTCTCTGTTCCTATCTTCTTCACTTGAAGGATAGTTTCCACTGGGGAATCGGTTTTGGATCATGTACCTAATGGTGCCTTTCACGTCTTCAATCTCATCTGGCTTCAACTCCATGTCCATCAGAACATGGAGAATTCCTGCCAGTCCATGTGCAGCACCCCAATACCTCTCACCGTACCATTCAAACATCAATGGCGACCCTCCTCTCTTCGCCAGCGCCCTTCCTCGTCGGATAACTTCCTCTACAACTGCCCTCTATACAATTGATTCATTTACAAAATGTTAAATGCAAACACTCATTCACATGGACTAAGATGAGTTCAGGCTAATCATGGTATCCAATCTTACAGTGTGAACCGAGGCAATTGTTCCTGCACCGATGTATTTGTTTAAAAATAGGCATGCCCACAAGAAACCGACTCTTCCATATAACAACTCGTCCGGAAGATTGCTTGGTAGCTTAATCTGCCGCAGTCCAGAAAACCCTTCAAATTAAAAGCCAGGAACCAAAAATATCACCAGCTTAAGTGGGGAAATAATTCTTTTTACCTCATTAAATTCACCTAGATAGTAACTGAGCAACTGCTCATCACCAGCACGCTTTGCGGCCACAGCTCCAATAGCGCAGATACCAGCACGCCCACAAATGAAAGTCACATCCCTATCACCATTCCACAAAGTACTCTAAAGTCTAAAGACAGGTGAGCAATAGACAGTCATCCATGTTTTTCTTCAGGGCACAAACGATTACAGATTCATTTATTGAGGAACTTAAGTGCCATATCGTCTTTCATTTGGGAAAATTAATATCTCCATATAGGGAAGTGAAAATGAAATAAGAAATAAGAAAAAAGGGCAAATATTACGTGGACATGGAAGACGCTTGATCACAGGCCTTAACAATTTGGGCGCACAGACTAAGATCAATATGATTTGAAGTGACCTCATGAGCTTTTAACAGCAATAAAGCTGTTCCAAGAGCTCCAGAATAGAGTGTGAAATCTCGGACTCGTTGCCCAGTAACTCCCCATGTCTCCAAAACTATCTGAAACATTAACACAAATACCTGGTGGGCATTTCAAACAACACTCAAACCAAATCAAGATGTAAAACAATAAGATATTAAAGAAATACAGCTTCTTTGAGGTCCAAAGCCGCCCGTTTGAAGCGCTCTGAGATGATTGGGTAAGGCATTGAGAGGTCCTTCAGAAACGAATCTCCACTCGATTCTACAGCAGCTGCAGTTTCTGGTACGAAGTCCGGCATTGAGTTCGGAAAGAATCGGTCCCCCATTTCTGCTTCGGGGATTCCACCGCACCGCTTCTTCAGTTCGACGGAAATGAAGCAGAAAGCAGCCTTCGATGTCTGGGTGGCAGTCGCTGGAACTTTCTACAAAATTTTCTCGTCAAAGTATTTTATACAACTTTGCAAAAAAAAAAAAAAATACTCTTCTAATTGTGAAAATTTAATAAAGTCCTTTTTATCTCAACAAAAACAAAAAACAAAAAATTATAAAAAAAAAATTAAATGGCGTTGAATTAAAAAAAAATGGTGCTGACAACGCCTAAGTATTGTTCGTAAATAAATAAACAAAAAAATCATTATACAATAGAACTATAGTACTTTTCTAAAAAAAAATATTCTATAGTACTACAACTTTTTTACCATATGGATTGTTTTGTTTTTTAGACTTTCTTTTAGCAAGAAAGAATGTTATTTTTTTAGACCTGGTCACAAACGATTGATTATATCAATTTGTGTAAGAAAGAAATATAGTATATCAGTTAATTTTATTGGTAAACACAATCCATCCAATTTTTTCATGAAAAATTCAATCAAATAGAGTTTTTTTTTTTTTTTAGTATAATACATGGATGGGGATAGAGTAATAATTGTTCTTTTTAAATTTTGATAGATCTTTTTTTAAGTACAATGTGAGGGTGAGGGATTGAAACTTATAAATTAAGTCAAGATAATTTGACATAAAATAAGAGCAAGATAAGGTAGCTCATCATCTATGACCTATATTATTAGATAATCTTATAATTTAAGATATTTAGCAATATCACGCTCTTATCTGATGTCAAGCTACTTAACTTAATTGGTACAATTTTTTCCACAAAATTATACTTATTTAGTGTAGTTTAGTACATATTGTCATATTAATTATAAAAAAAAAAATTATCCACTCTCCTATTTATTGGATTTCAAGTCTTTAAAATCGTCTTTTCTAACTCTCTACACGACAAATCTATTTTTACCCTCTGCAATCTTTAAAAATAAAACCAAGCATTAAACCAGAATTTCATCGAATAATACAGAAAATAAAATTAAATAAGACAGTAATTAAGGGTGACAGGGAGCGGTGGTTTCAGTATCAGATGACAGAAAAATTAAATAAATAAATAAGGGGTTGAAGTAAAAAATAAAAATAATAAATAGGGGGGAGAATGCGACATGTCGTTCGCTTGAAGTAACTAATCGTCGTTTTCGTGGGGAATTGGGAAAGCTACATTTTGTCCATCTCTGCGATTATTCACAAATGCTTAACACGTTTCGCTCACAGATCCAAACACGTCGAGTTCATATCTCTCTCTCTCTGTTATGCCATTTTCCTGATTACTCTTTCTCGATCCGAACACCGCGTTCATCACCGCGAGAACAAATCCATTCGACTCCCTCGAAAAACTCAGAAATCAGCCCCCAATTCACAGACACAGAGAGAGCGAGAGAATTCACGAAAATGGCTTCCTTCGACGCTTTCAGCAACGACGAACACGACGACCAACAGCACCATTCGCCCACAACGCGGCCCTTCGATGACGATGACTTCATCGGTTACGACTCTCATCTCCCCTCCCAGCGCTACGACTCTTCTACCACTTTCTCTCCCGCCGACGATATTTCCTCCGCTGACCAACTCCCTCGCGCTCCCCCTTCCTTCTTTGAAGAAGACGTCGTTTCCGACGTCCACACCGCTGCAAACACAAATATTCCTAATTTGTCTGACGTATACGACTTCGGCGGTTCCGATCCCAATCCCGACTATGTCTCTCCCTTTGATCCTCTCGACGCCGATGGGGATCATGACAATGCCGCCGCCGCTGGCGTTGGTGGTATTGACGATGGTGGGATTTTCGCTTCCGATGGACCGGTTCTCCCGGACCCAAGCGAAATGCGGGAGGAAGGCTATGCCCGACGCGAATGGCGACGGTGCGTTTTTGTTATTATTTCGTTAATAGATACTGGATTGGTCTTAAATCTGTGATTTTATCGTTTAGGTGTTGTATTGGAATGTTTCCCCGTGTGTGGCCTTAACATGACTCTAATATTAAACCGTTTATAAATTTTAAGGTCATCTAAGCTGATGGATTCAGTTTTCAGCTGGAATCGAATTGAAAGGTTTTGAGATTTTCCATTCTCTTCACAATGACATAAAAAATTGAGCCAATAACTTAGGTTTTAGGGTAACCGGTGGTTTAAATCTTCTTTGATATTCTATCTAACCGGCCAGTCCGATGCGTGTCAATTTTAGAGCTCGAATGTTATATATCATGTTTATATAGGGGATTCTTATTTCTTTATAATCAATTGCCATTTAACTTATGTTTATGGTGCCTTTTCACCATTGACATAGTCGCATCCCTTACTGTGGAATCTCATTTGCTTCTGGAACTTTGATCGGTTAGTCATTTGTTGCAATATGTATGACATTGAATATGTTGGAGTATTTGTTTATTGTAATTCACCTGTGTCCAATACTGGAATGTCCAGTTGTATTATTGCTTTGTCTCTGGTAGAAGACAGATATTTGCTGCAGATTTGTCCTAACACCACGTGTATGCATAAACGTCAAACATATTAGTAAGACAAATTAAAAGAATTTTATTACAGTATTTTATATACTGTAGCAATGGGGACCGGAAATATTTGCTCATTTCTGTCTACTTGAAGAAGTTATTATCTGATTTTGTTAAGATTTGTGCTGTCAAGATTTCTTTTCTTACCTCTATTATGTACCCTTTTTTTGAGCTGGTTACATGGAACAACAGTTGTTTCAAGTTTACATTCGAGTTGCAGGAAGTAGCAGTTACCCGTTAGCACTATTATTATTTAGTTTCAATGCTCTGCCCCGTTGCTCAGTCTGAGCCAACCGAGTGGAAGAGGAATTGTTCGGGAACCATATTTCTCTGCTTTCTCTTATTTTCAATATGCGTCGCAATTTTTGGCTGTTGCTTAGCAATTTGTTAACAATCTGGAAACTTTATGATGCAGTCAAAATGCCATCGATCTTGAGGAGAAAGAGAAGAAAGAAAAGGAGATGAGAAACCAAATAATTAATGAAGCTGAAGAGTACAAAGCATCCTTTTATGAGAAAAGGAGGCTCAATTGTGAAACAAACAAGGCACACAATAGAGAAAGAGAGAAGGTGAAACCTCTTAAAGCATTTTGTTTTTATTCATATTCTTTGCCCTGCATCCTGTCAATGTCTCTTCCTCATTTTTCAATTTTTTTCGTAGCTTTACCTAGCAAACCAGGAAAAATTCCACAAAGAAGCTGACAAACATTTCTGGAAAGCAATTGCAGAGATCATCCCACGAGAGGTCCCAAATATTGAGAAGAGGAGAGGAAAGAAAGATGCTGAAAATAAGCCTTCAATAGTGGTCATTCAGGGTCCAAAACCTGGGAAACCAACCGATCTTGCACGAATGAGGCAGATTCTCTTGAAGTTGAAACAGACTCCTCCACCTCATATGATGCCGCCTCCACCCAAACCGGCCAAAGATGGCAAAGATGGCAAGGATGCCAAGGATGCCAAGAATGGAAAGGATGACAAGGATGCCAAGAATGGAAAGGATGGAAAAGATGTGAAGGAAGGGAAGGAGGACAAAGGTGGAAAAGAAGCAAAGGAAGGAACAGAAACCAAAGACGCCAAGGAAGAAGGGAACGAAGTCAAGGACAAGAAAGCATCCTCGCCAACTGCACCAGATAACACACCCTCATCTCCTGCAAAAAATGTGGATGCTAATGGTACACCTGGTCAACCCAAACCAGAGATTGAGGCTCGCACTGCAGCTGGTGCAGAAGAGGTGCCAGCTCCTGCGGATTAAGAAACTATTATTACTTCCATCTTATGGTTTTTGCAATGTGATTTTTTTTCTCTGTTCACATTTTATCACAGAGAATAAGTAAGTTTTTGTTACGGCCGTGCTGCATTCTCTGCAGCGTAGGATCTGAACAGCTCTTCTTGTCTAGACATAGAATTTTAGGCTGATTTATCATCTAAATTTGTCATCTCTCTGATTTGTATCTTCTATGCTTAAGAGCACCCAAGTCGCTCTTTTTACGATAAGAAGACAAGGTTGGTGGGTGGGGGAGCCTATCTTATATACTTCTTTGGTTACAAAGGTTAGATAAAATTAATAATACAGACTCGCAGTAGTAGAGTAGCCAATGCAATTGTTGTTTATTACAATACAAAGGTAACATCCACAGATAAAAATGATGGTTGAGCTAGTCACTGAGAATGATCAGCTTAACCAGGGTTACCATAGGCGTCCAAGAGGAGGTGACATTTAGTAGTTTGACCATCAATTTTTCATTCCCCTCTTGAACATCTTCCAATGAACGCAAAAGTTGGACCAACCAAGTTTGCTTTTTTAGGGATTGAAACTAACAGTGAGGAACAATCGGTCTGCAGGTCAAGTAGTTGAATCAGAAGTAACTTTTAGAACTTGGTTGAGATTCGTGTCCAATTCATTTCTACCTATATTGTGGCACCAGACTATCTGTGTTACAATTAGGGGAACTGAATTTCATGCCAAAGTGAGCAAATCCACGTTGATATTCAGTGGTGTTTGCAAGGGCATAATATTCAGACTCCATAGTTATCGAACCACCAACTAGGGTACTAAAGAATTATCAAGATGTTACAAAATATGGTAGTCAAAAACTAGCCGTTCATCACAAAATAAGGAGCCATATGTTACATTATTCGGTTGTTGAATATGCAGTGTAGGCCATAATGGACTGCTCTCCACAGCAAAAGTAGTTCATTTGTTACATGATAGGGGCCAAGGGGGTCAGTTTGACTCTTACTGCACCAAGGACATATGGGTGGAAAATCTTTGTTCCCATCTCAAGGAAATGATAGCATATTTAAAGTCACATGTTTATGTTTAATAACATGTCTAAATTGATTTATATCCTTCGGTTTCGCTTTATGCTTTAACTATAGTGGTATTTTTTTTACCATACAGATAATGAATGAGATTTGACCATAGTACCAAAATAAAATTAATATCAAAAGTTGGTATTAAAACTAAATGCAGGGAAACACTGCATCCAAGGCCCTGAAATGCAGCTATATGTCCCTACGTAGTTTGACTGAGGGGTCCAAATTCATTAAACAAACAACTTGGCAATACACACTACCACGCTCTCTCTCCTCTTTGGAGAGGGCTATCAATATTCAATAGCAACCACACTCAAAAACAGAATAAAAAACACACACAAACGAAAAGAGACGTCCATTGGATGCCATTTTGCACTCCAACGGTCACTTTTCTACTAAAGAAAACGGAAAAACGGCTACTTTTCCTGCCATGGGGTGTGGACTAAAACAAAAAGAAAGCAAATGCTTTTGTGCATAATATGGCCTTCTTTTTGTCAAAGCTAATAAAAAGAAAGAAAAAGAAAGGAAAAAAAAAATCAAAGTCTGCGTTTCTTCTCCTCCTCCTCCTCCATGTTTCTTAATCAAGAGAAGAAATTAAGGCGAGAAGTGTAAGTTGCCTTGGGAGACCAATTCCTTGGGATTATGTCCCTGGCCGAGAGGCTTCTTCCCGTAGATAATGTTGTTAATCTCACCGAGAATGGGCCTTTTAAAGGCCCACCAATAATGCACCAATTTGCCCCCCACACATGGTTCATATCCAGCCACTCGCTCGAACTTGCCTGCCATTTTTGTTATCATAACAAACACCACGAGAGGGAAAGAAAATGTAGTCAACAACCATCAAATCAAAGCTGCCTGATTTGCAAGAAAAATGCATTTATTTGTGCGTGTGTTTAGACAGTGAGAGATTTTTATAATCATGTGGGAAAGTGCATGCTTTTTCTTCTTCAAAGATTCTTCGAGTGGATTCAACTTTCAACGTGTAAAAGATCCAGCTTTTCCATCTTTTCATCTTAAATTATTATTGTGATTAAAGCAATGGAATATGCTTCGGAAAGCCCTATCAGTAATTAAATTAGCCAAAAGGGGTTCTCTTTTTATACTTACTTCTCTTATTTGCATTGCACCAATGTCCCCATCGCCATCCTCGAATTCAACCAGGAGTGAGAGCCAGTAATCTGTTGAGCCTTCGTTGACATGGAAGGCGATGTTCTTGCCTGGGTACTTACAAGGAGTCCTACGCATTTAGGACAAACCAAAAGCAACAAAAAAAGGTGACAAAATATAAAGAAGAGAGAGATTAAAACAAACAAATCATAAAGTGACAAAAACAGAGCAACGGATTCGTACCGCCGGTAAATGACTGGGATTTCGCCTCGGTTCCTGAGCTGCCCATTTTCGCCGGCGATGGCCATACGGCCGAAGGCGGCGCCGCTGAGATCGAAGTGGGTTTTGCCGTTGGAACAGTACCCACCGGGGCACTCGTCGGTGACGATTATGGTCACGGCTCGTCGGGAGCAAATGCTCTGGTCTAGACACTTCACCTTGTAACAGGCTCCACACCCTTCGCCATTTTTGAACAGCACTGGACTCACAGCGCCAACCCTGGCCTTTAGGGGCTTCACGTCCACTAGATTCCCATACCCACAGGCTCCACCTGCAGAATTACACCGTCAGATCTCTCAATTTCTAGCTGCTAAGAACTTCCATTTTTTGATTTGTTAACAGGGTTTCGGTTAGTTCAAGCGTCCGTAATCAATTTTTGACCGAGTTAACTCAATGGCTGCAACTTCTAGACAGTGTTTCACAAAAACTGACTGCCCCTGTCCCATTTAATTGACAAACCCTCTGAAGCACGAAACGCAGAGAACAGAACAAGAAAAAAAAATGTAGAGAAATGGGAGCGGCGTACCGTCGCTACCGTCGCCCTCGGGGCTTCCATACCACGTGGCGGTGGCCGGGAGCCAATGTAGATCCGGAGCACGGTGTTGGAGCTGAGCCGCCGCCGCGAAACCCTGGAGCACAGCCGCCGCAAAGAAAAAGGCCCCAAAGAGCCCAAAACCGCGGCAGAGGAGGACCGGCATTGCGTCTGCGTGGGGCTACAACAGTAGGCGGCGACACCGCTTGCTCCGCCCACAATGTCAGGTTCCGACGAGCACAGTAACCGAGAAAAACAGTTGAGGAAGAAGATTGGAGGGCTTCGCCGACAGTCTTTGTTTGAGCAGATTTAGAAGGCTTGGTTCGTTTATTTGGTCCGGGGTGTGGAGGGGGCGTTAAGTAAATATAAAAGAGTATCGGGGCCGGGGGTTTATGAAACGGGCCACTGATTTTTACTTTAATTACAAGATGACCCTGGTGTGGGACCCCTCGACAGTTGAGGCGTTAATTCCGCATAATCGTACGGAGACTGTCATAGACCTTAACGGATGAGGGTATTTTGGTCAGTTACAAAGTAATAGTTATTTCTACCGTTAACGTCGAATAATTTCTTAGCCTCAAATAGGTCACATGCCCTACTATACCAATTAATTTATTAAAAATATTTTTATATACATGTATATATATTTTTAATTGTAATATATGGAAGTAGGGTTTGAAACCTTGAAATAGATAGAGTTGATTATTTTTAATATCAATCTCCTAAGCATTATGCATATGCTCTAAAATCAAATCTTCACATCTTCCCTATATTCTTGAACTAAAAAGAAATTGGTTGAATATAATGAAATTTAGAATATGGAATCACAAATAGAAAACATTATTAAAATTAAGATGAATGGAAACATGTAATATGGGTGGGGATCCTCACTTCACCGTCAATAAGAGGTCATTTGTTTTTCAAATATGTAGATGTTCGACATGTTCATAATTTCAGATGTCTAAAATTTTAGATGTTTGACATCTTTGATAGACACGTTTATTTTATAGGATAATTTATAAGGATGTCTGAGAATATTTAAATAGACGTTTTGCCGGACTTATTATTGAGAATGTTTTAAATTTATATAATCATCCAAAAATACTCTTACAAAGATTTATATAAATTATACATTAATTTATTATGATTTACATCCAGAAATCTATGTTTCAAAATGACATCTAAGATACGTTAGATGTCTCCCGTATGACCATCTTAAGATATTCAGACATCTTATATTTACAAAACAAACGTGAAAATCTAGATGTCAGTTTAATGAGAATCTTGAATTCTCATGAAACAAATGATCTTTGAATAATTTGTGTTCTATCTATGAGCTATTTTTGAATTGACAAGGAATGTCATTATACTTGATCCTTCGTATTTTTACAATGGTAAGATATTGTCCACTTTCAGTATAAGTCCTCGTAACTTTGCTATAAACTTGATCACATTCTCACAATACATATTTTGACGTGGAAACGTGCAATTCATTATATTCGGTAGGTATGATAAAGGTTTTGTTTTCAACATTTTAAGAACTACTTTAACTAAGATTTCAAAAGACGCTCTTCAAAAGTATATATACCAAACATAAAAAGAAAAAGTTAACAAAGGAGTACAAATTTGTAAATAAATAAAAAACACGAAAGAAATACAATATCAAAAGGCCTAAAAACAAAAGAGAAGCTCTCGAGTCCTTTTCTAGTGTAAAAAACAAAGATAACAACGAACATACCATAATTAATTGGTGCATGTCATTCAAAAGGGTAGACAAGAGAAGCCCACTCAAGCAAAAAAAAAAGAAAAAAAAAACAGAGATATTGTATGCATGTCAAAATAAAATAAAATAAAATAAGATACTTAAAAGTGGGAGAAAAATTATATTTGTTTTTGTTTTGGTTGAAACAGACAATGAAACGGTGGGTGGGAAAGGCAATTTGGTCAGATCAGTTGCGTAGAATACGGCCACTGAGCCACACTGGAAAGTCTTCAAATATCAATAACACAATTAGGCAGTTTGCATTAAACCCAACAAAAAAATAATAATAATAAAAAGATTTTTTTTTTTTTTTGGGGACAAATAATCCAAAGTTTGTTTCAAAGTGGACAAATAAATCCAATATGAATACCAAGATGGACCACTTTGATTGGATGTTTGTAATCAATTCCTTAAATCTCCAGGCCCCTCTTCTCTGCCCCTTTTCACATGCAAAATCATCCCATTTTCATATCTTTCCCTAAACAGTTTCACCATTTCTACTTCAATCTAATAGTTTGTTGGTAAACAAACAAGATTACTCAAGTACCATGCAAACAAAGATGCAGCCATATCAAGACATGATGAAGAATCATATCTGCAGATAATTAAAAAGCAGCTACATTTTGGAAACTGCTTTTCTAAGAGTTCGTAAACCACAATTTCTATAATATTATTTACAATATTTTACTGTATCAATATGACATCTGCTGAACCTGAACAGATCAGGAATATTTTTCTGCAACAGAAAATTTTGAGAAGAAGCTCTAAAATATTTGTTAGCAACATAGATTTTACAAACCAAATTTGTACTACTATGATCTAGATCTAGATCTAGAGGGTTCAGAAAGAAAAAAGCTCAGTGTAATGGACAGAGAATAAAATTCCACCTTCTTATTACCAAAGGGTTCATGTGTCCAAGCTCCAAACCTGTGACCACTCTTCCATTTCCAGGGGCTAATTTCTTTCCTGGGAGGAAAAAGAATAAATAATGAATTAATATAAAGTCAATACATAATATAAACACTAAAATACAGTATCCCTGAACTTTGTCATTTATTTCAAAAATACTTCTATCTTTTCTACAGTTCTAGTACTACCGTTGATTTATTTTTTTTTTTTAGTAGCTAGTATTATCGTTGAATTTTCATAAACATTTCAAAAATATCTGAGCAAACATCAATTAATATTTTGAATGGAAAGTTGACATGGCAAAATCTAGAATGATATGACAATTAACACCCCCCAAAAGTCTCTTTCCTCCATTGTCAACCGACTATTTGTTTCTCCACTGTCTACCCAATTTCGTCCTAATTCTTTATTTTAAAAACGATAGCTTCTTCCTCATTTTTTATCTCTTTTAGATTTAATCTAGTTCTAATGTTAATTTTCAGATTTTGTCATGTCACGTGTCCATTCAAAATATTAATGGATGTTTGCTCAAACGGTATTTTTGAAATGTTTATGAAATGTCAAAGGCCGTATTGAAGGCAAAGTCTAGGCGTATTTTTTGTAATTTAGCCTAACATAAGTAAACGAGTCCAGTGGAGGAAATGAAGGACCTAAAATATAATGGAAGGATTCAATGCAAGTTTATATACTGCGCGCTTCTGTTACAGGTTCACTACAAAGGCCAAAGAAATCAGATAAGATTCATGTTATAGAGTTTATGGCATAAACAGGGATCAGTATGCTCAATAACTTGGGCTGTGAAAATGGTGGAAATCGTTATGTAGAATCTAATCTAACAATAAACTCAAGATGGATGGATGAACAGTTTTTATCAGCTTAAGACAAGATTAAAATCACTTCTAGAATGGGAGATCAGCAGTAAATGTTGGTGCAAAATATCAGAGCAGAAAATTGAGAACAAATGAAGGCAGATGCAAAATAAATGGCAAGAATTTAATAAATGCCAATAAAATGGAACAAGATAAAAGATGTTGAGCGTCATATATGTATGACAACCCCATAGATAGGAACATGATTGTGTGTTTATACCTTGTCGTCGTCGGTTTTATTCCATGTGTTGTTTTTAGATGCAAAGACGGGGTCACCAACAACAATTGTAGCTGGTGAATGAAGAGCAGCATTCTTAATAAGTGGAAGCTTCTCAGGAGCATAGTCATCGTCGCTGTCATAATATCGACGCGCTCCGATTGCTTTTAGTATCATTGCCAACAAGAGAGACAAACCCTGAGACAAGCCAATCGACATTGCAAGTTTTTCACAAGGAATATACCTCAAGACACTGGCCAACATGAGAGAAAAAAGAGAGCTAGAGACCTGAATTGACACCATTGTGATCCCTATCCATTTGCAGATATTGAAGTTCAATCTGATGAAATGTTTGAACTGATCAAAACTTCCACTTGGATCCTCTGGGAAGTCCTGGTGTAAAGTTAAAAGTAATCAGCTATACGAACATATATTCGGTAGCATCCAGTTGTATCGCCTTGAGTATGTAAGAATTTCACCTCCTCCCAGTCACGATTCAGAAATATGTCAGTAGTCAACCCGGCCTCCACCATAAGAAGCAG
>NW_019104503.1:488905-505966 GCF_001995035.1 Momordica charantia
GGATTCATATGATTTAGTAAATTTAAGAAGACAGTACCATATGAAGGCAACAACGATTAGCAGTTTCAGCAGCAATGTGACCCAAGCAAGTGATCACACATAAAAGAAAGCCTTGTCCAAAAAAACTGTACATGAACCTGAAATTTAAGCAACACAAAAGATGTAAGCTACATACCACAAGGCATCCCCATTGTCTTCCCATCAACCAATTGCCACAGAACCCAAATCTCAACCATATTAACTGTAATACTCCTTACAAGTTTGCTTAAATTCATAGATTCATCTTAACCTATTACCCTTTATTTTATTGAGTAAAGAAAATAAACGTTTAGAAGGTATTCTACAAAACAAAGAAATCATTATGCAGAAAGAATAAAGAATATGAAGATAATTCTAAATTTTGAAGCAATGAACACTCAGATTTGAAGGTAATGAATTTCTCTCTCTTTTTTCTTATGAGGGAAGTATGGAATTCGAAAACCCACTCTAATTCATTATTATTTGAGATTATGCTCCCTAATGAATGACTTTTCTCCCCAGACACAGGCCCATTTAAAGAGAAATTACTAAGAGCAAGCAGAAATTAGAAGGAAAAAAAAAACTCCTCAGACTTTCAAACTTTCTCAAGCTCCCTCTTAACCACAAACAAAAGAATCAGCAGCTTTCTTGCCCGGAATTTTGTCGGGACAAAAAACTTTAGGAGGAGATACAGAAATCATCAAACTATAATTTCATAATGCTCTTCACTGTTCGAAGTGAAGTTATCTTCTAGGAGAAGCGCTTCCTGTCCCTCCAAAATCATATGAAGAAACAAAAATAGACCAATAAAATGGAAGGAAATCGGAAATGATATAATCTGCAAAACAGGTAGAAAGCAATACCATGGAACTGGGGCATCGGGTCCTTCAAAGGGCAAATGACCCATCTGTCTCTGCCAAGCCCTCATCAACCAAACTCCATACAGAATCATGGCGAATCCCATCATCCCATTTCCAGAATTCACGAACTTCAACAAAGATTGCATGCAGACTCTTAGCATTCCTTACCGTTTGTACCCAACAACACAATTGCAAACAATTGAAGTTTTTGGAAAATGAGAAAACAATTAGCCAAGAAGCCCAATAAACGTAATGTTCCAACCGCTAGAAAGATCCGGTGCGCGCCAAGATTTTTGCGCGTTTTGGGGCTTTGAGGAACCCTTTTTCATTAGTAGATATTTCAAATTTCAAATGATTTGGAGAATTCTTTCCTATTTCCATGGAACAGTTTACCCATTTTCATCGAAAGTCCGCTTGCCAACCCGTTAAACGTACCAGATGCCTTTCTTTTCTCAATTAAAGGGTTAAAAAATAGTGTCGTTCAGTTCAGCCGATAACAATTTAATTTCTCCTATTTTGTGGGTAAGAATTTAATTCTTGTAATTTAAATATTCCAATTCACAACCTCTTAGTTAGAGGTACATACTTGCTTTGACTTTCTCCATCAATTTATTGATCTACATATATAAAAAAATTGTATTATATCTTAATAATATTTTCCACTAAAAAACTAAGTTGTAACCTACTAAAAATTACTGACTAAACTATTATCTATTAAATTGTTTCAAGTTTAAAAATATAAATACTGAATAGCCTGCCTTATTACATTATTCTAACCCCAATAGCTTGATAATCGAATGCGGGTAAAAAATGTATTAGAAATTTAGAAGGCCTAACTTAGAAAATAAATGAAAAAAAGTATTAGAAGATTATGATTTTTTACTTATCGTCAAAATATATTTTTTAGTTCAAATATGGTGGGAATTGGTGACATGATAGTGTCACAACTTACCATATTGATTTTTACTTTAATTTAAGTTGTTTTTACCCACAAAAAGAAATGAATTTTTCTTTGAAGAGTGAGTAGATGTGAGCAATTTTACCATTCAAATACAAATCTCTCCCTCAATTCCTCTCATTTTATCTCGTTCAAAATACTCTCTTAATTTTTACTCATTTCTCTCACCCGATCCTCACCTATTTGGGAATTAAGAGGAGTGGCATGGGGAGAGAGAAGAAGAGAGAATTGGTATAATTATAAAGTTTGAATCAATGAGCAGGTTTGCCCGAGAGGTTAAGGGGGAAGACTTAAGATCTTCTGTACATAAGTGCGCGTGGGTTCGAACCCCACAGCCTGCAAAGAAAAAAATAAAGTTCTTTTTTCGGCCAAATTACAAAATACAACCTCATTAGTCATTAATTACTGAATTTAGGCATAGTACATAGTTTTCTGCATCTGCTGCTTTTGATTAAAAAGAGAGAGAACCTTTTAATTTCGTGAATCAAATGGCAAAACAAGTTTATAAATTATTTTAATAGAGAAAATGATTAAAATTAAAGGAAAAAAATAGAGAGAGAATTTTTCAAATTGTGCTGTAGATGAGAATAACCAACAAAAGTTCATTTATTGGGGGATGCATTTCTAACCCTGATGAGGTTGTTAAAATTATTAGTTTACATATCTCACTATATACTTCTTTTAATAGTAGTTATGTTTATAATTCTAAGAAGAGTCATTTTTAAAGAATAAATATGTATTTTCAAATATATTAAAAAGTTTACAATTTTATAAAAATAAAATATTAACTCATCATCATCAGGTTTTCCAGCACAAGCATGATAAAGTTACAACGTAAGTTCTCATCATTTTTCAGATTTCAATACAAAATCTAGATACATAACTTATCTTAAGAAAATTCCAAGAACATTCTGTAGGCATTTCGATCAGCAGAGTAGTAACCTTCTATCAAGCTATCAACTTGGAACCCAAGTTTGTTGTAGAGATTCATGGCCGCAGTTCTCAGAGGATCAACATGGAGACATATGCGTTGGACGTTTCTGGTTCTGCACTTGTCAATGGCCGCCTTCAGGAGTGCCTCTCCATGACCTTGTCTTCTACAGTTCTCCTTCACTGCGTTTTGTTCACAACCCACATGACAGGAAAGGAAACAATGGCTCTTGGTTAGCAAAAGGGATGCAGAAGTTTGGGATTAACGCACAATTAATCGGTCTTAAAACCTTTCCTACAAACCCCAGATGGAAAAGGGGGGGAATTCTCTTGCAGCTCTTTTATCAAACAGGTTATGTGCATTGAAGAGTTGCAAAATCGACACGACTGGCGGACTGGGTATAACACGGTAAGTTAACCAAATTGCAAGCTAATAGATCATTCTAAATCGGCACTCGTAGATCTTTCTTTTCTGACTTCCTACTGGCATTGAATACAACAAATATAATATCCGAAAAACTGTACGGGAAGAAAAAATCAGGGGAAAGAGGAAAGGAAACGAGGATAGAACCTGCGAGCTTAGCGATCGTAGCGCAGAGGGAAGAGGGCCAAGAATACATGACGTAGCCTATGACTTCTCCATCCAATTCGAGGAAAAGCAATCCAGAATTCTTTTTCCTGAGTTGTTCGTCGAAAAACCTAGCAAGAGACTCGTGTTTTGGGAATATCTTCTTCTCGAGCTTCACAATGTCTTCCACGACCTTAGCATAGTTGGTGGAGTTTCTTTGGAGTTCCACGATGTCCCCATCGTTCATTGATATTGGCTATGGCTTTTCTTCTTCCTCTCAGATTTGGCGTTTCAGAAGCTTTTCTTTGATTTCTCAAGTGCCTCCCGGCTCTCGATTTGCTATTCATAGTACTTATAAGTTATAACTATTTTTTATTTGAGCCCTTTTTTTTTCAAATTACTGTAAATTATACATTTAATCATAGAGGTGACTAAATATGATATATGTATTTACAGGAAGTTGAATATTATTTCGTCCTACCATTAAAATTGTTGAACTCAAATATTCATGCGTGTATATATGTAATTAGAATCGATTAGATAACTTATAATAACATTATCTGGGAAAGAAAAAAAAAAAAGCCTAAAATACAATTTTGCATAAATTTATTAGGATAGGTTTCGAAAAGGTAGAGCATAGGTGGCCATGAAAATCATGACGTGTCTAAGAAATATGTTGATTGAGGTAACTCAAGTCTAAAGTATGACAAGATTAGTCATCTTCTTCTTAAACTTACGGATCAGGCTCTCAAGTTACGGCGTATAATAAGATAATGACACGACAGATAATGAATAGATATTTAGAATAAAAGTTGAATCTACGTGGACAATAATATTTATAATGAATATTTTAAAAATGCATGGATAAAATTTGAAATTATAAGATACTGACTTGATAAGTAACGAGGGGAGGTCTGTAATACTTTCTTCCACGTGGCGACCGATCCTTCAACAACCTGTCTCTTGCAAGAGCTTATCTCAACCATGGTTTAGGCATCTCCATCTCCCGATATTCGGATCTACTCCCACTTCCCTGCACTCGGTTCTATCTTTACCAAATCAACCACTTTTATCAACTGCCGTTCATCACAAATCAAAGCCAACAGTCGATCAATCCAACGGCTCAGAACGGCCCACTTGCTTCGTTGCCATGCTCAATCTCAATCACGCGATACAATTAAATTATTAGTTGCTCATCTTCTTGATTGCTTGCGGTCCTCCTTTCAATTCAACTAATTTCCGGTTGTTGCCATTTTGCTTTTTGGGCAAATCTTCGCGAATATCGGTGAAGTTCTCGTTCTTGTTCTCGCCTGCTGGATTCTGGATTTGTAAGTTTTCTTTCACTTCCCTCCGTTTCTTTTCCGTTTTCCCTCCCTTTTTCAGAAGTAGCGACTTCGGTTCTCTTTTTGGTTTCACCCTCCCTCGTTCGGCCTCCGATTTGTGACCAATGGAGATGGCTATGGAAGATTCATATTCGCACGTTTTGCTTTCCATTGCTCGCGTTTCGCTCACCGAGGATGGAAGAACTCCGCGGTTTCCGATTAATCTATTACGAAGTACGCTGCGAATATGTATACCTACGCCCTTTTAAGTGTTATTTAGGGTTTTCTTAAATTTCTTAAGTATTGGTTGTGTTCTGGTCTGCTATTTCGAGGATTCTATTTCGATTTGGGGCATCTTTGTTGGATTTCCTGCAATTTGAAGATTGATTGTTCGTGTTATTGGACTCCTCGAAGTTTTCATGGTTGGTAAAATTCCTTCGCCCTTGTTGCCAAATCTTGCACAGCCCCCTGCTTTTGCAATTCAAGAAGTTTGAAGAATTATCGTGTTCGTTCTTTCGGATATTGAGATATTTCTGTTCGATTATCAGTGCGTTAGGGTTTCATATAGCTTTCATAAGCCGCTGTTTGTCTTCTTTCTGGCGTTGAAGAATATTACGAATTCGAGTGTGAAACTCAGACTCTAATCTCCTGGGCGAGAGTAATCGAATGGCAAGAAAGATGGAATTGGGATTCCCAAAATCTGCTTCGTACAGTCTTCGGGAACAAGCTGCTAGAACAATTCTACGCAATGTGAGGTCACAAGGGCATACATACGTCGAGCTACGAGAAGATGGAAAAAGGTTCATTTTCTTTTGCACTTTGTGTCTTGCACCATGTTATAGTGATTCAGTGCTCTTTAACCACCTGAAGGGTACTCTTCATACTGAAAGATTATCTGCTGCTAAGCTGACTCTTTTAGGACCAAATCCTTGGCCTTTTGATGATGGTGTTCTTTTCTTCCATAAGCCAGTTGAACGAGATAATCAGATTGGGATTTCAAATGACAATCATGAAAGGTTGTTGGAGTATCACAACAATGACAACAATCTTGCTATTGTCAGGTATGATGAAAATTCTAAAGGCAATGGCGACAGACATGTTGACTGTGATGGAAATATAAGGGATATGTCCTTCGAGAATTTGAATGATGGTGGAGACAGTTGTCCTTTGGTGATTCCTGGTGTACTGATTAGGGATGAAATTTCTGATATTAAAGTGATGGAGTTGGGCTATGGACAAATTGCAGCTAGGTTTACTGAGAAGGACGGGATCTTAACTGGAGTTGGCAGAATATGGTGCGAGTGGCTGGGTAAAGTAAATGTTGAGCTTGAGGGTAAGGTCAAAGTTCCTGGACATGATTATGCTATTGTTACTTTCACTTATAATGTAGATTTAGGTAGAAAGGGCTTGCTTGATGATGTGAAGTTATTGCTCTCATCTAGTCCTGGAGCTGAACTAGAAAATGATGAGAACACTAGAGTGAAAAGAAAGAAATCGTTCTCAGATCCTGGGGTTGTTAGTGAGTCTTTGAGCCATCAATATGATTCGTCGGGTGAAGATTCTTCAGCTTCAAATTGTGTCACTTCATCACTGTTGTTGGATAGATATGATGATCAAATTCTGAGTACAACAATCACGTTGAATAAGGCAGTAAGGCGTGAACTGAGAAGGCAACAGCGTTTAGTTGCAGAGCGGATGTGTGATATCTGTCAACAAAAGATACTCACCCATAAAGATGTAGCAACACTCGTGAACATGAAAACTGGAAGACTTGCCTGCAGTAGTCGAAATGTTAATGGGGTAATGTCAGTCCTTTCTTTTTCAACATTTATAATATGGTTGTTAATTTTGATTTACGAGTTGCATGTTGCCATGGATTCGGGCCCTCACTTATTCACAATAATCAATATTTTGGTGGTTTAGGTGTTTCATGTATTTCATACATCGTGCCTCATACATTGGATACTTCTATGTGAGTATGAGATAAGTGTGAAGGATCTAGGTGGTAAAAAAGCTAGACGAAGGTACAGGAGAAAGAACAGGACTAAGGGCAATAAATGCAGCAAGGACAGTGAAACGAGACAAATAAAAACTCAAATTGATTCTATATTCTGCCCAGCATGTCAGGGTACCGGTATAACTGTTGATGGAGATGACTTAGAGAAACCAACAATTCCTCTTTCGGAGGTATGTGCAACATGAAATATGCATTTGTTTAGATATCTTCTTATTCCTGTTGGTTCTCATGTTCATGATTCATGATCATTTGATTTAAAACTTTTAGGTTATAGCAATTTAACATGGTCATAACCATCATGGTGTGGCCTAGTGGTCAATAAGGGCCAATCTAAAAAGCAAAGGGCTTAGAGGAAATGGGTTCAAACCATGGTGGCCACTCTAGGATTTAATATCCTACGAGTTACCTTGGCAACCAAATATAGTAGGGTTAGGCGGTTGTCCCGTGAGATTAGTCTAAGTTTGCGCAAGTTGGCTCGGATACTCACAGATATCATAAAAAATAAAAATAAAAAAAATAAAAGCAATTTAACATGTTCATGATTTGATTTTTCAAACCATATTATTTTGACTTTACTTTGGGTCTTATATTTTCAAATGTTTCGTCATTGAAGTTCTATGGTGGATTTAACCATACCATATGAGAATGTATTTTAAGTCATTCATATCAAGTTTGGGGTTAGGTTTTGAATTGAGTGGCTTAAGATTTATGTTGAGTGCAACACTAAAATTTAATGGCAAACTCCAAAACAGATTTCTACGGAAGTTTATAGAGAACAAAACAAAACATTTGAATTTATGAAAACCAAAAGGAAAATTGTGTGAAAGCTCAAGAACCACAATTAAATATAAGCTTAAATGGTGATACATGAAAATTTTTTGTGTTAAATTATACTTTCATTCTATTTCCGAATTTATGAATTGATATAAATTTTATGAAGTTTTGCTATAGAATTATTCTCGTTAAAAAATTTACCTAATTGTTTTTTTTTTTAAACTTTTTTGCCTATAGGAAAGGAGTTAGGTGTTAACTTATTCTTATTTTATAAGTCACTAACTCAACTAAGTATTGTAGTAATATTTCTAGTTACGATACATTGTGTCATTAATAAGTATTTTAATTTATAATTAAAGTAAGAAAAGTTCTTAATTAAGATTCTTCAAACTTTTATACAGGATTTAGAGATATCATCTAGAGTAGCATTTTTCCTTGGCAAAGCAGTGTAAAATGCATTTCTATCTTTATTTATTATAATTAAAGGAGTTTGATTTGAGAGGATTGATTTATCATTTCTAAGCTCGTTGAAGATAGAATCATCTAGGAGAATATGGAGAACATGTTTTATGTAAAATAAAATGGAGTAAACCGAAGATTTTGCCAAAGGAAAGATACCTTCATATTCTGCTGTTTAACAACGATCCCTTTCTGTTCGGGTATAGATATTCAAATATAAAATAAAGGTGAGTGATGCCCGAAGAGCGTGGATGAAAAGTCCTGAGGTTCTGCAGAATTGTTCGACAGGTTTCCATTTCCCTTATCAATCTGAAGAAACTATACAGGTAACATTCTACATAAAAACTTCTCCCATCTCATCATATCGTATCTTAAATTTTAATTACTTGATTGCAGGAAAATGTGAAGCCTCTCAAGCTGCTGCATTTTTATGGAGCTTTTGTATAGAACTACCTTCAAATTCGAGGTTGGAAGAGTAGGCTTCAAGCATGCGCCGAGGCGTACAGTTGATCATACTTTTCTCAATAGGTAGGTACTAGACGAACTTTTGAACATTCTTAGTCATTGTAAATGAATTGTCCTCAAGTCTCGTAAATAATATGAGGGGCATGAAGGATTATCTTCATATAGATTGGTCCTCATCCTTAACCAGTTCCGCCTTCGTGAGTTAAACATTGTATGTACCATGTTGGTCAGACACAGTTGTGAACTCTTGCGCACATATGTGTCAATATTACTTTATCACATTTCACAGTTGCAGTTTTATGGGATCCCCTTTAAGAATTTGATAACATAACAATAACACACGTGATCAAATCTGGCTTGCTAAAGTAGGCTTGGTCTTCCCAAGAATTATATGATTCCACGTCGGGTACTTCTTCTTATCCATGATTTGATATTAATAATGTTGCAGTGATGGAGAGGTGAATCTAAGCATAGTTTAGTATAGACAAGACGTTGAATACCATCACAAAGTTCAATGGTTCAATTTTTTTATTTGTCCATCATAGTGTCAGAGGCACCTGACCGTGGGGCCGACACACTACTTTTCACCTAAAACTAACAGTAAGTTTGGAGAGGCATCCAATCAAATGTCTGTTCTACTCAAAATGTTAAGAAGGGACCATGGGCTTGATTTTGCCTAATTGAATGGGCACAGTTTCATATGCTTGGAAAGTTTGATGTCTAGATTAGAAAAAGAGAGAGCATCAGAATTCATGTTCATCGCCACTTTTGAAGAAAACAATATGGGCAATCAGGTCCTTATCTCTTTTCCTACAAAGAGGTAACCCAATATCATTCTGTCTCATATCCTGATTGGTAACCATGGTTCTGTATCTTTCGTTCAAGAACCGAACCGATTGCCCCAACTTCAATAAAATCCATATATATTCACCTCTATTATCTTATAGAGAGTTTACACTTTAAATTTATGTTTGTTTTACTCTGAATCTGAGACATTTCAATAGAGCTTATTCGCGTCTACTGTCTTATGCCACCTCCATAATTGTCATTCCTTTTAATACTATGAGATATTATATCTTGTTGGTAATATTGACTCCCCACTTAAAAATAAGGCAAAAGGTAACCATGGGCGTATAGAAAAAAGAGTTGTTTGAAACTTCAAATATGGTGGCTTTAACCACCTTGTGCAAAAAGCTATAAATTTCCTCATAATAGGAACAAATCGCACCCATCGCTCGGGTTTACTGTGATACAAACATAATCCCATGCTAGTTAGAAAAATTTTACGACTCGGAGTTAATAAAGGTTGGATTCAGCTTGCTTAGGAGTGTTGTGAGCACCAAAAATGGTGAGAAGCCGTGTTATGTCCAACTTGGGTAGAAATGCAACACCTTGCTATTGCTTGGAAAGTGTCCAAAACCAAACTAATATGAGAAGCCGAGC
The DNA here is from genome assembly GCF_001995035.1 of Momordica charantia. Next base: position 498,720 of record NW_019104503.1, read on the forward strand.
CATTCACGGAAGTATTCTGTTCTTTTGGAAGAAAACCTTATTTAATGGATCAAGATGCTTCCTTCTTTTTTCTTCTCTGTTTTATATTGAAATGGTTCAAGTTTGGATAAGCATGAAACATAGTGGTCCCAATTTGGATTTTCTATTCTTTTCATCAAGCTCAAAAAAAAAAAAGAAGTGAACTTTCTCTCTCTGTTTACGGTAGATCCCTATGATAATGTCCAATTAAAAAATATTTGTGTTGATAATGGGAAACTAAAAGAATTATTATTATGGTGAATCCGAATCTGAAGCTTCCACGAAACAAGTTCAAGGAAAGTTGTACCAATTTTTTTACACTAAGCTCATAATTACATGTTATATGTATAATATCTATACAGCTAGCTGAGCTGAACCCTCGTGGTTCATTAAATTGTACCTATGATCTTCACTGGATTATCCAATCCAATGGCTAGAAATGATCTAAAGAGAGTTTCTTAGAATGATAGAAAACACAGAACTAAGCAACAAAAGAAGAAGAAACAGATTCTGCTCAGCGACTCATCAGCCTGCATCATGTGCCTCCTCAGCCTTGCACTACTGTTGCTCACATGACCATATGAATTTGGATAGGTATGTAGGCTTGTGGTAGTGTTTCCGAATGCTCTTGCGTAAATTGCTTCGCCGAATGTTCCGATCACTGGATGGATAATGTTTGTTGTAATACTGCTCGAGCCAAGCATCGACGAAGTTATGTAGTCTTGTGTAGTTCGAGGGTGGTATGAGTGTGCGTGAGGAAGATAATAGTTGTGGGGATGAAGTTGGGGGCTTGGAGATGCTGGTGCCTCGGCTGCCCCACAGGCAGGCCCGAGAGGCCTTCGCGGGATGGCTGGTCCTAGTTGTGATGCCTTGGTTTCGGAGGGATTTGTGGTCTGAAATCTGCCGTAAAGCGGGACGAGACTGGCGTGGGAGACCTCGGCCTTGCAAACGGGACAACAATTTTCCTGCGGTTGGCATTGCTGCTGCGCAGATAAGTTCTTGTAATGGAGCCATTTGTAAATGCAGGGCCAACAGAAGAGGTGACCACAGAGTGTTACAACTGGGTCTTGAACTGAGTCTAGGCATATGTTGCAGTCAAAGCCATGGGAAGCTCCACCATCAGCATCTGAGACACATGTTTGGTTATCTAAACAGAATTTATCTTCTCCAAATGAATTGCTTCGCATCACAGTCTCTTCAAGGTACTGCTGCTCCATGGCCAGGTTTATGTTTCACCGCGGTTTTCTTTTTCCTCTGATGCCTCAATCTGAGAAACGTGTCGAAAAGCAAGGTCAGACCAACGAGAAAACAGCTAAATTCTAAGAGAAGATGGGTGAAACTAACAGAACTTGATCAGAAAACCATAGTGAACGGCTTCTGCTTGTAAATACAAGGAATAAGGATGCCCAGAAGCAGACAAAAACAAAAAGGCAATATGGATAAGATTTAGTCACACTGTACTAGGAGTTCACCCATACACAAAAATATCACTTCGAACACTCAAAAGATAGCTGATGAAGCAACCAAACTAATCATCCTAATCCACTGGTTCGAATATATTATCCATACATATCTGGGTCCCAGAATGGACAAGAATATGGGCAGGGCATCTCATAGATTATTCATTATTGTATTATTTTTTATGCCCAGTTCTTCAAAATTCTTTTCTGAAACCTCATAGTGGAGATTGGTGTGAATGATTTTGACGTTTCAATATCAGAACATGCTGATCATGAAAGACCCAGCTTCGATTTTTAAAATTATAATTTTCGAAAACCTTTCTGGAATCTGGATGAGAGATTCAAGTAATGGAGTTTCATGAATAAATCTCCCAGAACTGCCCTAAATTATGTTCTGCTACATCAATGGTTAAAAATTCCAGTTTACTATTGAACATGATGGGAGATGAAGATTCAGAATCTTCTGCGTTCATAAGCTATCTTTTGAAGCAGATAAACTCACGGGCAACTAAACCACTTGAAAATGAAAAGATCAATCAATCTTTATATACACAAATAAATTCGGATCCGTTATTTGCAAACCAGATCCGCGAAGCATAACTATGCATAGAAGGAACCAAAAAACAAGATGAAGAACCATAATCCCAACAATTTAACAACCAAAAGCAATACACAAGCGAATCCAAGCCCAAATTGTAATCGAAATCAAAGGTTTTCTACAAGACCATCCCGAATCGATATAACCTAACCAATCTTCAATTTTTCAGAGAGTTGGAAATCACAGTAAAGTTTTGATTCAAAAAAGCTAACCGGAACACCCTGAAAACAAAAATTTGGTGATCGGCGTATTCCCTTAAGCAGGAATGTCGAGTGAAGCCACCCCACGCTCCACAGAACATTCATTCCTCAAAAACAGAGCATGAAATTCGTTTTCTGCAGCGCAAATGAAACAAATAAAACCCAACAAAATTCATCCACGGCAACGAGGGGGGGAAGTCCGAAGCAACGAAAAAAACCCAAAACGAAGAATCCGATTACACATATGGTTACGAAGAAACGAGGCTAAATTCAGGACTGGTAAATCCCCACCTCCATTGGCAACAGCAGATCCAAAAAAAAAAAAAAACCTTCTTACACACAGAAACAAACATATCCTCGTCGAAGAGCAATACAGAGAGAGGGAAACAAAACGTACCAAAACTTAGTAGGAGACGGAGAAGTATCGGCTTGTGAAGAAGAAGCTTAAGCTTGACGAATGGCGTATAGATTAGAAGAGTGGTAGAGAGCAAAAATGGGTGTGTGGATTTGAAGGGTGTGATGTTGAGACATCAGGCGTTTATATAAAGAGCCGAAGCAAAAGGGAATTAGGAATCGAAGATCAGATCATGGGTGTGGTGGAAACACGATGCTGCATTTCACTTTTGAAGATCAAAATAAAAAAAAATCTTAACTAATTTTAAATTTTGATTAAGATTTATAACCATATTTTCAATTTAACGTGATTTATTTTGATTTTGGAGCTAAATATGTTTTAATTCCTAATAAAAGGAATGGTATAAATAATGGACTGTCTTGTTTTGGGTAGAATTTAAATTTTAAAGTAGATGGAAGGCAAGTAAATCATCATCGATGATTCATTGGTCCAAAAGAATTAGGGTTAATTGGGAAAATTCATAGTCCTCCCGTAGTAGGGAGAACTTCCATACTACTTCAAGTCATGTATAAAAGAGTACTATTATTATTTAAATAAAAATATATTTAGTTTTTATGTGGGGTCACGGGTAAAATTGATCAACCAGGATCCCACATTCTCTCTTAAATTAATGGTACATTAGCTCTCTTATTAAATATTTTTAGACTTGATTATTTATTTTCACTTTTCTAATTTATTTATCTCTTTATTGTTATTTACATATTCATTTACTTCTCTCATCTTCTATTTTTATTTTTTGAATTTTTCTCCATTCAAACTAAATTTCTTGTTTCTTTTTCTTAAGGATTTACATTTCACCATTTAAATTATGTATGACTTTTCTATTTATTTTTTATTTTCTTGTTATTTATTATTATTTTTTCTATAACATTCTAATCATTTTTATATATATTTTTATTTTTTTATTGAATCCATAAAAATATTTGGATGTATTCATCCTCACACGAAAAAGTAAATCTTTAAGTATGTTTTTTTAATTCTTTACATTTTTTCTAAATTCATCATTTTTTGTGAATTTTGATTATTTGATTATAAATACACTTTCTTTTTTGTCTTTTGGTACAAATATTGTTGAATATTAGGTTAATTGAATGTTTGTTTCAAATCAATGGCTAGTTTAGAACCTATAATTCAACAATATAAAATTTTCAAATACATTCATGACATAAAAATAGAAGATGAGAGAAGTAAATGATGATGTAAATAACAATAAAGAGATAAATAAATTAGAAAAGTGAAAATAAATAATCACATCTAAAATATGTAATTAGAGAGTACAATTAATTTAAGAGAGAGAAGTTGGGATCCTGATTGATCAATTTTGTCCGTGGACCCCACACAAAAACTAAAAATATTTTCATATAAAATATTTAATTAGAGAGAGAATGTATGGTTACTTTAAAAGAGAGAAGGTGAGATCCTGATTGATTAATTTTGTTCGTGGACCCAACATAAAAATTAAAAATATTTTTATTTAAATAATAATAGAACACCTTTAGGCACAATTTGAATTGAAAGAATATGGAAGTTCTCCCGCACACGAGAGGACTAGAAATTTTCCGGATTAATTGAGAGGAAAGGAATTTGTTACCTTTGATAGCACAAACACTCACAGAGAAAAAGTATATAGAAGGCAAGTAGGTCTAAAATATTTTTGAGATTCCCAATATAGCAAGATAATAAAATTTATTGATTTTCGTAATTTTTGGTTAATACATATTCTATATTTTGTAATTTATAACATTTTGGTGTTTCTTTTAAAAGGAAATTTTGGTGTTTATACTTTTACGTGTAAGAATTTAATTCTTATACCATTAAAAAAGAAATTATTAAATTTATTTGAGTTAAACTTTCATTGAAATTTTTATTGGAAAACAATCCATCATGAAAGATGGATAGATGAATGAAGTCCAGGGACCTCCTCTATGATCTGAAATTAGATGTGGTTTAATTATGTGTTTGTTTATATATAATAATAATAAATATATCTCAGTTGCAAAAGACTTTTTAATATCAAATACGCAGTTGTTGCATTTTTTTTAAGTAACATATACTAAATTACTAGGAAGGAAAAAAAAAAGAAGAGAACTACAAGAATCAATCCATTAGTTGCATTACTATAATTATTAATTACAATAAATGGTGTATTAAAAAATTACAATAAATGAATCATGGTCAACCATTTGGGATTAATTTTGAAACTACACAAGTCCACAAGAATTTAAATTGTTTTTTTAGTGGTGGATAAAACTGATTCTTTATTAATTTAAATAGGGTCATTTCTTCAATTAAGGTGATTTACATGACTATTTATTAAAAAAAAAAAGTATAAAAATTATTATTTTATCTCTATCTCATCAATTTTTTTAAAAAATTAATAGAAATTAATATGTATGTATATTAATTGTCTGTATTTTAGACATTTTGTTCCACGCAAATTTATTTTAACACAATTTTTTAATAACAAATTGGCTTTTTATGTTTTATCAAATAATTTAATGTAAAAAATGTAATTTGGATTATAAAAAATATTAGAATGATTATTCTTTTTTAAATTAAATACCAACAGAAGAGTATAATTAACTTGGTGGTTATAGTTAAATCACATCAATTTAATATTAATTTATCAAACACTACGATTTTTTTTTTTAGTTGAAATTCGTCAAAGCCTAGTTTACTCCATACTATGGTCGATTCTATTAAAAGTCACCGTAATTATTTAACAAGTTACATAATCTCAAACTAAACCTAAAAATATGTCTATCATTCAAATTTATAAAATAATATATATTTTGATAGTTATTTAAATATATGTACGTGGTTGTGTAAAACAAGGTTTTAAATATCGATGTCGATGGAAATGTCGAGGTCTCAATTTTATGGAAATATTGATAAAATGTCAATGAATTTTTTTCCTGTAAAAGTTATAGAAATTAAAAGATTATAAAAAATATTTAAATTAACAAATAAATATTTTCCAATTTCTAAATAAGGTAAAAATAATTAATATTAATATTATGTATATATTAGTGACATTTTGTTATATTTTTCATATTTTGTCGATTTTTGTATAGTAGGATAGAAATGTCGATTTATCCCTCATGTCGATGTCGAACTCATGGACACATGAATATGTCGATGAAAATATCGACGTGTCGACGAACATTTAGAACCATAATGTAACTGATATTTAAATATAACTCTAATATAATTCAAAATATATATCTCAAATTAAAATGTCATAGGTTTGGATGCGAACCATATATTTTCCTGCTAAAGAAACATTGTTTAAATGATCAAAATTGAAAAGTCAACCTAACATTGCATTTAATGCAACCGACCGATAAAACAATGACTTTTTTCTTTTTCTTTGTTTAGTTAAATTACAATGTTCCTCATACTTTAAGTTTAATTACAAATAAATTTATATGGTTAGGTTAAATCTCAACGTCTTAAATTGTATTGTATTCATTTGGAGAATCTACTTTTTTTTTATTCAATTTAAATCATAATACCTTCAACTAACCAACACGGTTACTAAAATAGAAAATTGTTATAGGAAAGAAATTATCAATATGGTAATAGTAGAGATGATTTATGAAATTTAGCTAAATCATCCCGATCAAATATTAACTTTCAAAATTATAGGGACTAAATTAAAATTAAATTCAAATTATAAGGATCGAATCCAAATTAAACTCAAACTTTATAGACTAAATTGGAATTTTTAAAACCACATATTCAAACTTTGTACAAATCAATCAATAGAGATCAAATTGGTAATTTAATCCCTTCGATTTTTTTTAATCTGACACTTTAAATTTATTAATTTATTTAATTTTTAGTTGGGTGAGGGTGGAAACACTTAATTTAGTTGAATTGATCCTTGAATCTGACTCACTTTATGTCATCTAGCAGATTGACGGGAGAGTGAGAATGTCAATGAAGCTAGCCTCCTTTGATGAGGTCTCTTTTGTGTATGTACCACGAAAGGCCAACTCCTAATTTGCCCATAGTTTAACCTATGAAGCTGTTTTTCCTAAACCGTATCCATGTTTTGATTTCCTCATATCCTCACTTGGCTCGTGCAAGACGTTAGTAGAGACTTTAGCTTTCACGTGACCCAAGTGGCATCTTTACCTTTTAATAAAAATTTTTCCTTATCTCAAAATAATAATAATAATAATGATGAACATCAGACTAAGATGTAGAAAAAATTTGACACTCTTAGATATATGTGACATTTCTATTATAAAAACAAAATAGAAATAATTAGAGAAAACTTACATTTTTAAATATAAACAATGACATCATATACATTTAAATTTAAATCAAATTAACGGACGTATTTGTCCTTCTAATGTAATTTTAGCTCTCTACAACAGGAGTAGTAGAGATAACATAGTTTAATCATCTTTTTATAATTAACATGATAGCATGAAATATTTGTTAGTTTATCCTACCAAATATATGTTGAGGGACATATTTGAAAAAAGTTTTTAAAAACTGTAACTTTTTTTTAGTACAGGTTAGGGAAGGGATTCGAACTCACACGT
>NW_019104503.1:506001-544081 GCF_001995035.1 Momordica charantia
ACACCTTATAATTACTTTTTTTAGGTAATCCCGACTTACGAATTTTTAAATCATTGATCTTAAAATGTAACATATTATTTTTTTTAGCCATAGGAGACGATATTCTATTTAATTTGCATCTATTTGATAAGGGACAGAGCCATACATTTGTAAAGGGGATAGAATTTTACTTTTTTAGGTAAATAATATTTCAATTTTAAGAATATAAGGAGAGAAAATCTTAAAATCATAATTTGAAATGTGATTTTCTCTATCTAAACGAATTTAGGAGCTTGCCTTCGCGTCTATGTAAAAATTATAATTTATTCATATCTTTTTAAAAATGATTGTTAACTGTTATTTTAAGAAATATGCCCCATTGGACTTGATGGGAATCCAATTTCATTCCCATGTTATGGAATTTATTAATGAGATCAGAGTCTTAATTAATTTAATTTACCAAACATATTTACAATAATGGGGTAGCCCGTCCTCCTTTTTTGACAAAGTCCCTTGCTGATTTTGGTACCCACCTGTTTTATGAATTTCATTAATAAAATACCAAAACATTTTCCTCCCAACCACCCATAAATAATGAATTTCAATAATAAAATACCAAAACATCCTCCTCCCAACAACCCATAAATGGGTATACGAAAGGGAAACCTAACAACCCTTTTTTTTTTTTTTTTTTTTTCTAGGACAAAACATACCCTTTAAGTTTTGAGTTTCCTCCCTGTTTAGTTCATGAGATTTCGAAATGCATTTTTAGTACTTAAAATTTGAAAATATATTTTAGATGGTCCAAGAACTCGATTGATATTATCTGATAAATGATGTGTTAGTTTATTAGTGCTAGTTATGTTTTTTTTTTTTCATTTTCCTTCTTTTCTTCCTCTTTTTTCTCTTCGTCTATCTCCTAAAGAAGAGACCTTAGTTTGTTGGCACTACTGACGACGCTCTTGCTCGTTGTTGTCTTCCTCTGACGTCCTCACTTGGCTTCCCATCTCTTCTAATTTGTCATTCAAAAAATTCCAAGTTCAAATTTGAGAAAGGAAAGGGGGAGTTCCTTTTCCTTCCAGATCTAATGCTGAGCTGTGGTGGAGGCAGTTGCGAGTCGACAGAGACGACTGTACAATAAAGGTGATGAGTTTTAGCGAGAGAAGAGATGGAGAGTGGCACCAGCAAAGTTGCGAAAGAGCGGTAGAAAGAAATAAGAATAAGAGAGAATGAAGAAAGAGGAAGAAGCTTGTCAAATTATATGACTAATCGTTCAAGAAAGAATATAATTTGCGAGTCCAAACAAGTAACTGTCACAATATTTTTTCCGTTAGCCAATTAAGTGAGATAGTCCAGGAGCAATTTAGAACCATTTTTCTAACTTTATAAACTAAAAATGTCTCTTTTAAATGAAGGGAATTACAAAAATAGTGCTATATATATATATTAAATTTAAAATTTTACAAAAATAAATTATACCATCATACGAAGACTGGTTAGAAGTCACCTTACAAAAAAAAAAAGACGACATTTTTATAAATGCACATGTACTCTATGCCAAGGTTTTAAATATCGAGGTCTCAATTTTATGTAAATATCGAAGGAAATATCGATAAAATGTCGATGTCGATGGATTTTTCTGTAAAAGTTATAGAAATTAAAAAATTATAAAAAATATTTAAATTAACAAATAACCATTTTTCAATTTCTAAATAAGGTAAAAATAATTAATATTAATATTAGGTATATATTAGTGACATTTTGTTAATATTTTTCATATCTTATCGATTTTTTTGTAGTACAATGGAAATGTTGATTTATCTCTCATGTCGATGTCAAATCTATGGAAACATGGATATATCAATGAAAATGTCGACGTATCGACGGATATTTAGAACCATGCTCTATGCCATTGAGAGTGTGATTTGCCTTTAAAATTTCATAAATCAAATTGTCAAATTCATTGATGAAAAAAATGTACTTTTTATTTATCTCATAGTTGCCTACCATGCAATCAAATCATCGCCGTTGATTTTCAGTAGTAGCCGACAAGATCAACGGCTGAAAATTGACAATGAGGCACCTCCACGTTAGAACTATCATGTGTAATCAACCGAAAAAATTCTAGTAGGGAGAATTTTCATACTACTTCAACTCAAATTGTGTCATGTTTAAAGGAGTTCTATTATTATTTAAATAAAAATATTTTTAATTTTTATGTAAGGTAAAGGGTAAAATTGATCGACAGGATTCCACATTCTTTCTTAAATTAATCATACATTATCTCTCTTATTAAATATTTTAGACGTGATTATTTATTTTCACTTTTCTTATTTATTTATCTTTTGATTGTTATTTACATCTTTACTTACTTCTCTCATCTTCTATTTCTATTTTTTGAAATTCACTTACTTCTCTCATCTTCTATTTTTATCTTTTGAAATTTTCTCAATTCAAACTAATTTTTTTTCTTTTTCTTAGCGATTCCACTTCATCATTTAAATTATGTATGACTTTTCTATTTATTTTTTATTTTTCTTGCTCTTTATTGTTATTTTTCTATTCCATTCTAATCATTTTTATATATTTTTCATTTTTTCTTGAATTCATAAAAATATTTGGATGTGTTCATCCCCACCCGAAAAAATAAATCTCTAAGTATGTTATGTTTAATATTTTACATTTTTTTAAATTCATCATTTTTGTGAATTTTGATTATTTGATTATAAATACACTTTCTTTTATGTCATGAACATATTTGAAAATTTTATTTGGTTGAATTATAGGTTCTAAACTAACCATTGATTTGAAACAAAAATTCAACAATATTTATATCGAAAGACGAAAAAGAAAGTATATTTATAATAAAATAATCAAAATTCACAAAAAATGATGAGTTAAATAAAATGTAAAGAATTAAACATAACATACTTAGAGATTTACTTTTTCCTGTGAGATGAATACATCAAAATATTTTTATGGATTCAATAAAAAATAAAAAATTATATAAAAATGATTAGAATCTAAAAGAAAAAATAATAATAAAGAACAAGAAAAATAAAAAAGAAATAGAAAAGTCATACATAATTTAAATGGTGGAGTGGAAGTCGTTAAAGAAAAAGAAACAAGAAATTTAGTTTGAATGGAGAAATTTTAAAAAGAATAAAAATAGAAGTGAGTGAATTTCAAAAAATAAAAGTAGAAGATGAGGCAAGTGAGTGAAGGTGTAAATAACAATAAAAAGATAAATAAATTAGAAAAATGAAAATAAATAATCACATCTAGAATATTTAATAAAAAAGAGAATGTACGATTAATTTAGGAGGGAATGTGTGATCTTGATTGATGAATTTTACCCGTGGATTCTATGTAACAAATACTTTTATTTAAATAACAATGGAACTCTTTTACGCATCGCACAATAAATCGAGAGCAGTAAGAAAGTTCGAATTGAGAGTAGACGAAAGTTTTCCGTACGGAGGGAAATTTTCCCGTAATCCACATGTGCCTTATCAAATTCATCGGAAAGGACAGATGCATACGTGGCATTCAAGCATTCGATCGAGAAAAACGGCGCATGATAATGCACCGTCCCACGAACCACGAGAAATTCGAACGACCGACATGTCGGACTTCCTCTGCTCTGCTCCTCGAAGGCGTAACTGACACGTAGGAAAATCGAATATTCTTTATTATTTTTCTTAAGATATATAATTATAATCTTTATTCTTTCTTTAATTACTAAGTTGTTTTTTTATTTATATATATATTTTTGTTGTAAACTTGTACGTACTGCTACCGCTTGCATTATTCACAGATTATACTATTTTCCTCAATGACCAGAGACGATAAGCTTTGACTTACATTAATAAATGGAATTAAATAATAAGACAAGTTCGTTAAACAATAAAAATAACAACTATAATCTCAATCCACTATCGATAAATTGTTGACTTATGTTTCAATAATTATTGGATCATATTCAAAATTTATTGAATTATAAAAATTGGCATTAAATATCTTATTTCGTCAATGGAATATAATTGCTTTTTAATATTCAAAATTACACAAATAGTCTAATAACTTCAGCATTGTAGAAATTACTATTTTACATTCCCGCTGGCAAGATTCCACTTCTTGGTTGTATATTTGGAAAATGAAAACCGGTAAAAAAAGATTATGCTAAATTGAGAGACTATATACCTATACAATTTAGAGGTGAGAAGTAAATCTCATTAATTCACTAAACCAAATATAACCAAAGTCAGAAATTTTCATGATAAGTCATATCTCATTATAGTTTACTAAACCAAATAATTAATTACTAACCAACCAAAGCAAAATGTCATAAATTAACTCATCCACACAAGTAACCAACTAATCAACTAAATTAATATACAACTAATACACTAAATATATTTTGGCCAACCTAAACACAATCCTGGTTAAAATACCTATATCGAACCAAAAAGATTGTGGATTTGAATCCATAATTTCTACACGTTGTATTAAGATAAATATTAAATATATTTTGCCTAAAATATTTGTTTCATAAAGATACATCGTCTAAAATAAAATTTTAGTGAGTAACATTTTTTTTTATTTTCTCATACTAATTGTGTTTAAATTAGGTAGGAACAATTTCTTATGAAATTATGATACTATTGGTCATTTATTAAAATTTTCCAATTAATTATGTATCTTGGGTTTTAATTAAACTATTCTGTCATCTTCCTCAAACGAAGCCCAATCCAAAGTTTATAGTGATGGCCCAATTTGGTGTCAATGGAGGAATCTACAGTGTGAGCTAAAATGCAATTGGTGGTAGGGAGCAGTATCCCGCTGCTTAGAAATTCGAAGGCAAAAGTCCACCATGTTCTCCACCTTAAGGGCCTTTGCCCCCACGTTCAATCGTTCCCCATCTCTCGCCTTTTCGACCAAAACCCCTATGGATTCCGTCGTCAGGGGCCCCGATGGTCACAGCTCAAGGTGCGCCTCCACCTCTGAACCAAGAGAGACTCGGATCAGCAGTGGAGGGCCTCCGATCACGTTGCAGGAATGGCAGGCCTGGGGCTCCGCGTCTCCTCTTCCCACCATGGTTACCGAAATTGTCGAGGAATTGAAGGTTTTGGAGAAAAATATTGATGCCCAAATGAGTTTTGGCGGCAGTGGGGGCAAGCTTCAGGTAACCCACAAACCACCCATTGGAAATGTTTTTACATTTTGGTTGCTACTGAAACAGGCTGCATAAAATGTTGTACTCAATTGCTGTTTCTCTGTCTCTTCTCTTGCAAAGCAACTCATCTACATTTTAATGTTTTTGTTTCTCTCATAATGGAGTAAACGATAACTTAAATCGTTAGATTGATTCATGTCTTTTTCTAACACTAAAGTTTCAGTAGCGTATGAACAGATTATGTTTTGTCCCTCTTTTTTCCTTTAGTTGCCGAAACTATTCTAATTGTCATCCTTGGACTGTGGGAGCAGTATCTATCCCAAATTGTGTAACTATTAGTTTCAGGAGTTCTTAGTCCACTTGAGTAATAGTCCGCACTTGCCAACGGTTTGGGCATGTTTAGGTGGTTTAGGTGTTGGGAGTTCGAGAAATAAAGCTAGGGTCTTCTTTCAAAATGGTGTAAGTTCTTCAATGAAGAGAATGTCCTACGGAGAACTGTTAACAAAAGCAAGTATGGTATAGATAATCTCCGTCGGTCCACCAAACAGAAGCAGCTAAAAACTTCCTATTGTATTGACATTACTAAAACCAGGTCTTTCATGAGAAAATGGATCGCTTTTGAACTTAGCAATGGCAGAAGGCTCGAATTATGGGAAGATAAATGGTTGGATTCTACCCCTCGTGCAATTTGTACCCTAATATTTATGCAATCTCCAATACAAGCTGAGAACTAGTCTTTGTAAGCCGGAATGATAATAAAGCGTGCAGGAAATTTGAAAGCTCAGGTCAATTTTCTTGTCAATCTGCTAATTTCAGTTTCAACTTAACCACAGTGACAGTGAAAGCAAGTTGGGTCCGGACATGGCCAAGCTGACTTCTAGAAATCTTATCATGTTGGTGTCAAGGGGCAAAACTGGAATTCTTAGGTTAAGCGCCTCAAGGGCTTATATGTGGTTCATTTGGAAAGGAAAAGAACAATAGATTTTCCAATGGTAAACACAAAAGTTTTGTTCATTTGTAAACATGTACCATTTATTTTACGGCTTCAAATTGGGGCGTGCCTTACACGTGATAAACACTAAACTACATAGTAATGCTCCTTACCTATGAATTGGCATAACTATTAATGCAGTGTCTTTTTTGGTTATCAGACATGTGAATCAATTTTAGATATCCATTCCATGAACAGTCGTGGCCAAGTAATGGGACCCTAGTGCTATGTTTATATATATATATTTTTTATTTTATTCATTAAGTAAAAATTTGCATTATTAATCTCTGGCCCTAAAAATTCCAGGGATATTTTAAAACTCAGGAGGACAAAAAACACCGAGCTACATATCAGGCTTTAGGTAGTTCTGAGCAGAAACTCCAATTTTTTTCTGCTCGACAAATAGCTTGCCGTTTGCTTGGGAGCCGGGATTATCTTTGTCAGAAGGTATAATCTATCTTTAAAATGATTCTGTAATTCTTGGGGTCCTATCCACAATAACACCACCAGTTTTTTTAATAACTTTTTCCAATGCATTTATGAAGAACTGATATGCTGTTTAGTGCCTACAGACTCTTATTATTACTTATCTAACTTCTCTACATTTCTTGGAATTCCTTTGGGGACTGTTTAGTGTTGGCTGCCTTTTGAGGATTGTATGTGTTCAAGAGTCAAGCGCTGTTCTCTATGGGGTGGAGCACGGTTTTGGCTATATATGCATCCAAAGGTTTGTCTAGTGCTGCTCAGTAATGGGTCCTTCTGATCTATTAAACTTGACACATGGTTTATCTAGAATCTAGAGTTATTGCGCAGGATTTTCTGCGGCAGAACAACACAGGAAAATTGTTGTTGCAAGTCTTTGGTGTAGAAGCCACAACTTTATGCCTCTACGGTATCTCGGAACATGAAGAAATCATGTGGAATGCATTCAAGGCAGCAGGTAATTTTATCTTTCGTGTTAGCTTTAACAAGGCTATGACTTTATTTTACTGTACCAAGAACTAAATATAGTATCTTACTCTAGAACTAAGAAATTAGGTATATCTTAGAGGAAATTTATGGTATGAGAAATTGTTCATTGTTACCAGAAAACATGGATGTTATTGTTATCTTTTATTTGGTCCAAACTGTTGTGTGATTTATGTTGCTCATTACCAAAGTTTGCTTGACATTAAATATTCTAGTTTTCTAAGCCTCCAAAGGGCAGCCCAGTTGGGCTTGGGGTATCTTGGTCATACTAGGTCTCAAGTTCGAACCTTTTGGTGAGCTTAATACCAAAAACCCTTGATATTTCTCGGGTCCGGACTTGGGGCAGGTGCGGATGTCGCTAGATATAGGGGAGCAAAGCTCTGACTCTCAGTATCAAAAAATATTATATTTTCCCAAGCTATAGATTAATTGGCTCTTAGTCACTAATTTAGTTCTGCCATGAGTCAGTTTCTTACTCTATATTTTTCTTCTTTTGTTTATTCTTATTCTTTAAATATTACTCAGGTAAAAGCAAGGTTTGTTGCCTTTACCCCAACAAGAATGCAACTTCAAAAAGTGTTCAAGATGCCTTCAGCTCTGAGCTCTCGACTAAGCAAGAATGCACACAGAAAACGGTACAAATATTCTGAAACAGTGCAGTGAACGTCCCTTTCTTGATTAAACTTACTTTAAAGCTTGAATATGATTTCACATTAATAAGTACTGATAAGAAAAAAAGGGACTACGTGGTAGAAGAAACTTAACATACCAGAATTCACAAATGATTTCTCCAATTTGACGTATTAATTTATATCCATGCATGGCCTTATCATATCACTATTTTTTGGGACGTCACATAACATAACTACAGTGCGCGGCCTTTACGGCTGGACATACCCACGATACATTATTTATGGAAGACTTCTAGACTCAGCTATTCAATCCATGCAGTTTCAAGTGATGTAACTTGGTATTCTGGCTGATGTTTTGTTATTTTGGCTATGGTTTTCTTCTTGTAAAATCTCGTGTTCTTCCAGTTGAACAAGGTCATAATGTTCTTGTTGATTCTACTCATAGACTGATGGAGATGGAATTCTGAATTTTATTTTGATTGATGGTACATGGAGCAACTCTGCTGCAATGTTCAACCGTCTCAAGGTAATGAATGTTATGTAGAATTTTTTATATTTATTATGTCTTCAAGTCAGGTCTCTACCAGGTTATCACTGGAGAAAGCCAATGTTTTTCGTTGAACAAAATAATTTAAGTGGACCGAACTTTTGGAAAATGCCCTAAAGCTACAGTGTGATGATTGTTGCAATTATGCAGGAGCAAGCAAATTCGGTTTGGGGGGAGGACCTTCCATGTATATCATTGACCACTGGCTCCTCCGCAATGCATAAACTCCGGTAAGAACTCGAGCCACTAATCCAATATATACTCAGGTTTCTTAATTTTCAAGGAGAATTCAGGATTATTCTATAGAGCATTTCTGAATATTCAGGCCTCAACCATCATGGGATCGCACCTGCACTGCAGCAGCAGCAGCTAGCCTGCTCTTCGAGCTTCAACTCATTCCAAAGTTCAGTTCCATTGAATTCGACAAACAGGGTGAGGCATTGGAAGACGCTCTGGAAGTATTGTTAGAAGCTCTCACCGCTCGACGTATTCGGATGGGTCGGTCCATCACTCGGAAAGTAAGACATGCAAGCAGCTTTTGCTAGTAAAGAATCTTCTTGAAAACCCCGACTCTGCACTATTTTGTTTCTGTTCAACTTCGGCATTATAGTATTAGGACTGTATACCAAATCATTAACCTTGTATTTTTATAAATGCATTAATTTAGTGATGTGTGAAGAGAGTGATGGGATATGGCATAGCAATAACTATGGAGATAGCGAAAAATAAAGAAGATGCTGATGGGTGCGGCGCAGAGCGGATGCCTTTCATTTTACTTTTTGAGTTTCATACTAATCTTTAATTCATTTCTGTTCTGCTTCTGCTTTCGGTGGCTTTACTTCCATTTCCAAAGCCCTTCATCATTATACCATCTTTTCTCTGTCCATCGCCAACAATGAATTTCATAATTTCTCCACATTTTGGATGACTTTTTTTCTGTGGTGGGAAACAGATTCTCTCCTGTGGAATTTTTCTTCTCTGATCTATTATTGGTGATAGGAATGGAGAATGTATTTTATGCCCCAACGTTTCTAGAAGATTTTTTTTTTTTTAAATTTTATTGTATTTATACATCAATCAGATTCTGATTTTTTCCAATTTAGCACCGGGTTGGAGCGGAGAAAGTGGAGGATTGAATCTTTTAACCTTTCACGAAATAAAATTACAGAAATTCAAGTATTACAAATTGTACTAATCATTAATCATAAAACCAAACATTCTGGACTGTTTCTTTTTCTGTCTTGGGTTTTGGGCTATTGTCGACTTGACCAATTTCGCCTTTTAAGCCACACCAACCTCGATTATGTTACTTCTCCTGCAATTTTTTTTTTCTTTTTTCCCCTCCCTTTGGCAAAGGAACTCATCAGAAAATACTTTTATTATTTTATTCATAAAGAAAACTCGGATGCGTGATAAAATAAAACATGCACACGTCTGTCTGTTTCTTTTCCCCTAAAAGGCTAAAAGACGTAGTTTTTTTTTAGTGCAATTTACAAGCAATTCTTACTTTTCAAATCTATGTTTTGAGCTGTGAATGATTCGCCTAAATGACCAAAGCAAAATAGAAAAGAGAGAGAAATCCCCTCGAAACCAAAAACACGTTTTTCAACTATTGGATTAAATAATGGAAAATTATTATAAAGTAATTGTTCAATGTGCTTGCGTGCTGGCGAATTAAAAAGCGACGTACAAAGTTGCGGCGGTGGGTTCCGTCGCCGTCGCCGTCGAAGCTCATCTGTGAGCCGTCACCAGAGTTTCGATGAATCTCAATCCGTCAAATTTGGGAGCAAATTTATCTGCGGAAGACGACGAGTTCTCTTCGACCTTTCCCTCCTGCATAAGTATTAAACGAAAAACCCTCGCCTTCAGAAACTTCCCAACACTAAAATTACTCTAAACGAATGTTTCAGAACTTCATCACCGACCAATACAAGAGAAAACAGGGGAGTTCTTTTATTTTTATTCGAATTCGATTCTTTTAATCATTAAAATCCGAGTCCAAAAACGAATTGAAATTTTGAATTGGAAAAGGGGGAGGGAAAACGATGGGTGGACAACGGTTTACCTGGCGAGGAAATTGAACTTTGGGATTACAGACGAACGTGGAAGAAGAAGGAGAAGCAGAGACGGCGGCGGAGGCGCCGGCGACGGAGGCGGCAATAAAAGCCGATTTCTTCATCTGGATGGTTGAGGAGGGAGAAGTTGCAGCGTGAAAGAAAGTAAATGGAGGAAAAGCACGTTGAAGAGAAGAAGTGGACGCAAACAAGGCAACTTCCACGGACCCGCAACGCTATATAAAATATACAAAATTAAATTTATTAAATTTATAAATTATTATATATGTGGAGACTGGAATTTTTGTAATTAACAACTCACAAATAATTGCGCGCCAATGTCTGCCTCTTCCATCACTTCAAATGACCTTCTTACCCCCATTCCTTCATTCATGCAAGTACCCTTCATCTCCATCAAATTATAACTTTAAGATCAAATAACCTAGGCCACATTACATTTTTGTCCCCAAAGTTTGGTCTTGATTTCTATTTAGTCTCTTCAATTTGAATTTTATTTTTATTGTCTCCATAAAATTTCAAAAATTACACTTTTTGGTCCAATTTAGTCTCAATTTGATCTCTAAATTGAATTAATCATTATTTTATTTAAGAGAAATGACGTAACAGTTGATATGCTAAAGAAAGTTTAAAAGGAACGAGAGATTTTTAGTTAATGACAATGTCATCACCCTTATATGGACATCTTCCAGTGGACTCATAATAATGGTGGACCCATAACAATGACATGAGATAAATAGTCCACTTAAGTAGGTAAATTATCCCGTCATCTTTTGTTAGATCGACTCAGAATGAATTAAATTCATAAATCAAATAGAAAACCAAACTCAAATTTATGATTACAAAATCCAAGCTTTATAAGCTAAAAATGCCTGTTGATTAAATAAAAATTATGTCCAAACTTCGTCACGAAAAGAATAATTTGCCCGATAATTTAATTCTTCATGAACAAATATTTCTTGATGGGGAAGGAGAAAAAGAAAAACGTGAGGGATAATTTCGTAAATACCACTACAAAATTGAGGCTTCCGCGGCACACCGACGTTGATTTTTCCAAGGCGAGCGGTTAGGAGTTAGTCCACGGGGCCCTACTCTGATTGGTTGATTTTTTCTTACCAAGCCAATTAGGCTGCTCCACGTGTATGATCAAGATGAGGCCACGTAACCCTACCTCCTTCACACCCTTCCCATCTCATCACCGCCTAGATATTTGGAACGAGGAATATCCCGCGCATTTTGCAATGTGATTTGACGATTATACCCTCACATGGCCTTGCTTTATCTTTATGAATGTAAATCTCGTTTTATCAGCAGGTCGTTGTCTTTTTTCTTTTTAAACATTTTGGTTAAAATAATAATAAATATATGTCGCTTTTTCAAATGTAAATTTAATTAAGGATTCAATTATGAGGTGCATAATACGTGGTCGAGTATTAAAAAATTGGTAAGCCATTATGCATCCATTCGACATTTAATTATTAATGTGATTTAAGGCGTAGTTTATGGATCTAAACAAATCATTAAGCAACCATCATCTTACCTTTACAACTTCTAATTATTGACAATGGTGTGGCAGATTTCTAGAACTACCTAAATATATATATATATATATATCCTAATTTTTTTTAACACTTTTTATATTAAAAAATAGGGAAAGTGTAATTTATATTAATAGTTTTTTTTGCTTCTTATATTTTCTAAAGCCATTTTCGTCCACCGAAGAATTTGGGACTATTCAGGGCCAAGCGAGTAAAGCGACGTACACAATGGCTTGGTTATGAAAAAAAGTGATTTCTTAAGGGTAATGATGTCATTGTGACTACTTATGGAGCATTTATAGCATAACCTTTTTTTTTTCTCGTGGGATTTTATTGGAATATTTAATAAAAATGATCAACCACAAGAAACATGACACGTGTTCCACCCGCTACATTGTCAACCACAATTTTTTGTTTTCACTCATTCCTTTTATCTTGTTATTTTATTGATAAACAAGTTCAAGTCACATTGTTTATCAAATAGAAACTTAAATTTTAGTAAACAGTAAGATCAATATTCATTAAACTAAAAGAAGATTACTTGCAAGCCAACCAATAAATCATACTTGAGTAATCTATTTATTTCCGTTATGTGATTATATAATTAAATCACAAAGTAGTAAAAAAAAATAAAAAATTAAACTATCATTCTATATATTTAGTAAATTCATAAAATAAAATACGAGAGATATAATAATAATTAACTTTATTTTCTTATGATCAAAACGAACATAACTCATCGATAATTAGCATATTTATTTTCTTACGAGCAACAGTGTAAGTGGCCCTCGTAATTTGATAAGAGCAGTCAAAAGAAATATAATTGTCTCAACTTTTCTTCTAACACATTTGATGACATGTGTTGAAAAATAAAATGAAAAGAATACACTCTTATAATTTGATAGAAAGCAAATACATAATTTTACGCATGGAAATAAAAGTAAAAGTTTTTAAACTACAAAGACAACTTTCAAACTAAATTAACGTTTAATGATAAATACCCAAAGTCTAATGCTGAGAAAGTTCATTACAAATCAAAATCCGAGTACAACTACAATTAAAAATCTATGTCCCATCCCATCCATCCCCGATGCCGACCCAGATACTGACCCGATCTCGACCTTTCATCGCCTCGAGCCAGCCACGTGATATTAGTTGTTGCTCGTTTATTGGGTCGGTTGTCGAATTATTTGTGTGATCAGTAGAAGTTCCCTTTGGCAGATGATATCTGGCCTCTCCACAACCTCACCATAAACCAATGATCTTACCATGCCCTATACCCAACCAAGTCACTCAAAAAGGATAATACCATATAAAATTAACCAAACTATAACTAAAACTAACTTTTCTCTTTCATTTCTTAAATATCTTATAAGTTGTCCAATGTTAAATATTGCCAGGTCGATGTAAACTGTCCTATAAGATAAGAGTCTCACCTGAACTGTTCCAAACATTCATCATTATCCAAAAAAAACAGATAAATAAAAAGCAAAGATGGGCTAGTTTCTTAATGGTCTGACAATATAATATGGGATATGCTTTAAAGTAAGAAAAAGTGTAGATAGAGCCTAATAAGAGATCAACACACGAGATAACTCAAGGAATTAGGTAATGGAAAAACTAAACATGAAAAAAGATGACAAAATCAGTAGTTTCACCCACCCAACCCTTCTAATCAAACAATCGAATCAACTCATTTTAATATTTCAAGCATAGACTTGACTCATCATTCACAGCTCGTCTTAATCTTATGTTTGGTATCTTGATTAAACAAACTTAGCTAATTCATGCTTCTTCCCAAATTAATTTGGGTAGGATAATATCAATCTGAACAGATTAACTAAAGTATATGTATAAACAAAAATTTCTGAGTTGGGTTGGGTATATATCCAATCCAAGACTTTTAAGTTCAAAACTTTGACTTGGCCCAAGACCCAACTCAATGTCACCTATTAACACTCCTAGTTTAATATCCCAAGTCAGCCATCGTTCTGCAAATAACATGCAATCCTGCATTCTATGACAAGACATATTTACCAGCAATCAGCACTAGCACATGATAGAATAGAATGCAAACTTTACTGAGAAGGTTAAGGATACAAAAAGAAAAAGAAAATAGAAACAACTTGAAGGAAGACTCCATCTACTATGCAAATTAGTAAGCGGACAAAGAAAAAAGTAGTAACTGAGATCCCTACAGAAAAGTAAGATATTAAACTCAGAAATCATTAAGTTGTAACGGATCCTTTGTGAAACAGAATATACGCTCCACCACAATAGGATATGAACTTTCTCCTATGGTCTCCCAACTAGTTAATGCACCAAAAATGGCAACTGGACATTAATTATCTCTGCTTGATCTTAAAAATAATCTCCTTTGAGAGCTGATGACTTAACCTAGATTGAAATAACTCAGTGCATCCCATTCAACTCTTGCCTAATTGTATCTATCATAATCCAATCACCTTAAGATCAACAAATGACAGCACCAAGATCAATTATTCTACTCAGACTTCCTGCAAGCATGTAACAGCAAAGATATGGAAACTGAAAGCATTACCTCGCTGAAAATAAGGTTGTCAATTGATAATACAAAGAGTAACATCCTTGTCCAACCGTTTTCCAAATACAACAAAGACAATAAGACAGTTGAACATCAGACCATTTATTCATCCCGAACCCCAAGTTGATAATTGTGAAAATACATAACAAGGCAGGCTAAAACTTTATGTAGAAGAAGATAGCAACTTTTAAGACCTTTTTATTTCTAGGCTTTATTGTCACGGAGACTTAATGGGAGTGATGGCGCCATTGCTGAGGAGCCTCTGCACATACTTGCCAAGAATATCTACCTCCAAATTCACCAAATCCCCAACTTTCTTCAATGGGATCACCACACTGTTCTGAGTATAAGCAACCAACATGAAGTTAAAGGCTTTTTCCTCATCAAAAACATCCACCACAGTCAAGCTGGTTCCATCCACAGCAATGAATCCTTTCGGTACAATGTACTTGAGCAGATCCTCTGATGTTCTCACCTTTATCCACAAAGAGTCCTCCTCAGGTTCCATTGAAATTATCTCCCCAGTCCCATCTACGTGCCCCTGCACGAAATGCCCACCCATTCGGCTGATTGGTTGGACCGCCCTCTCCAAATTCACCGGTGAACCGGGCACGNGAGCTCCACCAATGACGTCTTCCTCAGCGTTTCCGGCGCCAACCCCACCGTGAATTCCGATAGTTCGTGATCAAAAGCAGTCACAGTAAGGCAAGTTCCATTCACGGCAATGCTGTCTCCAAGGTGTACACCCTCAAGAACAGTTTTGGCAACAATCTCCAGGTCAAATCCCCCGTTTTCAGTAACACCTAGATTTTTTACTCGGCCCATTTCTTCAACAATGCCAGTGAAAAGGCATTGGATGGAAGTTCTCGGCCGGGATTTGCATCGCAATTGGGGCTTGCAGCTGGAGGTGAATAGAGTGAAGAGAGATCTGTTAGTATTGAATTTGAACTTAAGGCAAAAGTGGGGCGATCCTGGCCGAACATTGAGGATTGTATTCCCCCCCGGAGGAACCATTTTGGGGATTTGGGATAGTGCCGTCGCAGTAGAGAGCGAAGAAAAAGTCGACATTTCCCCTGTTTTTTTTTTCCTCTGGAAAGAACTACAGAGCGGGGAGATCGAAACCCAGAAAAGATTAAAAACCCTAAACCTCGCTCGTTTGGAAGCAAATTATATCTGTTAAAAAACCCAACGCAGAGCAGAAAACTAAGGGGGCGGAGGGAAAAAAGGGACGTACTTGAACGTGGATGTTGTCAGAGAAGAAATTAATAAATTGTTTAAAATTCTTGAGGTGGGGCTGACGCATGGATGGTTCTGCAACTGCAACTAGCAAGAACAAGAAGTCGTGAGAAGGCGAAAGTGCGAGACATCATGCTGTAGATCTTCAGATTCTTAATCTGATAATAAAAATATTATAGAAATGACCAACTTATAATATATATATATATAATGATATAAATCTTAATTATAAGAAAAAAAAATTAGAAAATTAGAAAATTTTCCGATATTTCGGTTCTACATTTGAAACTATGATTCTCTTATCTCTAACCTTTTCTATTTAAAATAGTTATTTGAAAAATCATTTTCACAAAATCACTCGTGTTAAATCTCTTTTCTTTTAAATCATTTATTCTACAATTATTCTCAAACATGGATAAGATGTGGTAGTCTCCCAAAACTGTAACCTAGACCTAGACTATCTATCTTAAAAAAATAATTTTCTTTCTAAAACCAAAATAAAATAATTTGATTTTTCCTCTTTTGCTCGAAAACCAATCCAAGCCGACCCAGTTACCCCCCAATTTTTTCTAACAAAATTTTGAGTCCACGGACAAAATTTTCAAAGTGTTCAATAATATATTGTCTTAAAAGTGTATTTAAGATAAACCCTAATTTTATATTTATTATAATTAAAAGTAATAAAAAATAATTTTCAAGCGACCACTTAATTTCAAGTTTGGTATTCTTTTAATGTAGTATGATTCATATAATATAATAATATTCCATATGGAATGAAAAAATCAAAATTATATATTGGAAAAATGAAGAAAGAGAAATCAGATCTTAGTTTTAAATTTTAATGGGGCGTGTTCCACGACCATAATATATAATGCTCATGAGGGGGCCTTGGCATTGATTTCAGACATTATTAAACTAATTTGTGTCGTATTCTTCAAATAAATTATATATTAAATTAATTGTGTTTCATGTTCTTCATTATTTTAGTTTTCATTCATTAATTGAAGGTGTCCAATGTAAATTTACCTTAATCAATCAAATGATATAATTTTTGTTAGAACATAGTTTACCTGGTGCTATACTGATATTAATTTTTTAAGTTTAAATTATCGTTTCTACGATAACCAACATGAGTTTGGCTAATTGATACGTCTCTATGATCAGGAGGTCATGCATTCGAATCTCACACAAAAGAAAAATCCTCTATTCTTTTTTGTTTATTTAAAAATATTTATTATTTATCTGTGAGAAGATAATAACAAAAAAAAACATCAATTCTTGTCTTGAACCAAGGCAATATTTTTCTTCAATTTCAATTTTACAAAAAAGGTGTAAATTGGTGGGTTGCAACTTTTATCTCAAACTTAAAAAAATATTAAATTTCTTACCTAATAATTATTGCATTTTACTATCTGATGGATTTTTAATTGAAGAATCGTTAAAAAAAATTATGTTAATTGTTTCTCAAAAAAAGAAAAAAAGTATGTTAATTGTAACATAAATCATGTCAAGTATCATATTAATTATATTCTAGAGAAAAACAACATTAAAGTTTTTTTTTTTTTTTGAAATTTAAGCATTTTGATAAAGTTATTTTCATGATGGTCAATTTTGTGTATCGATCAAACTTAACTTTGCGAAAAACTATATTTTTATACAAAATAATAAGATTTTAGAGGGTTTAAATTGATTTTTGATAAAATTCTTAGGCAAATTAATAGAATTTTACTAGAGGGTACAAATTACAATACTGAAAATTTTAAATTTTGATAAAAATTGATAGAGCAGAAAAATTTTGATTTAAAAATAATTAATAAATAGAAATAGAAAATAGTAGCCCAAAATATGTTATTGATGCCTCAGGCTAGCCCATAGCCAACTCATTCTCAAGTAGTTCTAAAAGTTGGAGCCCAAACCTTTCCTAAGGATTAGCCCAAACCATATAACTTATCCACCAAGTTATGCTGATATTGATTTTGATCTATTTTTTCTAAAAGTAAAACTATGTGTTAATGTTTCAATTACATTATTCTCCACACACGCAAAAAGAAAAAAAAAACTAATATGAACTTAGCTAAACTGATTAAGGTACAAATTTTCGACTAAAAGATTGTGAGTTTGAATTCATACCTCACATATTGTTGTATTAAAATAAAAAAAAAACAATACTAGCCTACGAGTTACATTAGGAGTGTGGAATTNGAACTAGTGCTGGTTATCTAATAATTGCTCGCTTGGTGTGTTGGCTTGGCTTGGCTCCCACTTTTGATTTTTTGATTGACTATTACTTAAAAAAAGACACATGTGTCATACATAGTAGATATGACAATCCCAAAACAAAAGTTCTCAAATTAGGCAAGGAATTCCTACTTAAAGTAGGGTTATAGTATGATGACAAGATAAAAAAAAAATTCCCTATGGAATAAATTCCGTGTCTTGCCATGATTTTGTTCTCAATCTTGATTTTGTAGTTCTTCTCTTTTAAACGAATCAAACTTTTTATTTAGATTAGGAATGAAATCCAGATAGCAATGAATTAAATGTTTTTTTATGCCAATTCAAAAGATATATTAAGAATTAGATTGAGAATTATGCCACGTATTTTTTGTCTAAAAATTATTTTAATTCACCTTGTCAAATTTCTTTTTCCATTGTTATTTATTTTGGCGTAGACAAGTATTTGAAACTGGCGTTGGTGTACCCCAAAAGCTACGGAGTCCATCTCCTCTCCTTTCGACTCTTCAATTACTTCACTTTCAATTTTTTTTTTAAAGAAGAGTGTCACGTCAAATTTAAAGCTTTGATATTGATTTTTATTTAAAAAGAAAATAGTATTTTTTTTATACAAATTTTAAAATTTTTTCTTTTAGTATTATATATATTTTTAATTGATTGTCAATGATATAACTTATTTTTCTAAGTTGACTTTTATATTTGTTTTTAAAAGGTCTTGAAATTACTCTTCTCTGAAAAAAAAAAGGTCTTGAAATTTTAAAGTTAGATTATAAGTTTAATTAATTGGCTCTTATCTTTGTGTTTATTAAGTCAACCTTGAAAAATATAATAAACACTAAACTTTTATTTTTTTTAAACATTTTTTAAAATCCACAAGTCAATTAAACATAAAATTAAGTTTATGACCCTATTTGATACACACTTCAATCATAACTCTAATAGATTCAATTGCATGAGTTTATCAAATTAATAATTATTTTAAAAAAATGTCTCTCTAATCTAGGAGCTGAGCTAAGAAAGTATATGGATGGACAAATTTTCCATTTGAACTTTTTATATACATTATTTTCAATTAAATTCCTAGTGTAGTCACTCAAGTAATGTTGAACCGCAAATTTTATAATTTAATTAATATTCTAATTCTTAAAAAATCAAGGCACAAATTAGACAACGCTGCAAAATTGTAAATATTTTGTATATTTATATCAAAATTCTAGTCACCGATCCCCACGACATTTTGATTGAAGATAAATATCTTAACCAATTGAACTAAATTCAAGTCGACATAACTGACTTAAAAATAATTGAACAAATCTATTAAATTAATTTTAATAGTACTATTAGTACTCATTTTAATAGGATCCCATCATACAATAAAAGCCATTGTTATTTTATCACATGGTACTCTACCTAATATTTGTCATATTTGTAAACATGGCCATAACTTTTTGATTTTGTAAATATGAAAAAATAAAATAAAATCACGTTTTAATTTTTTGTTATTATGCCCTCATTAATTTTCGAAAATTGATATACCAGTGATATACTTCATGTTAAGGTATAAAAATAAACTTGAAGTATATACAGGTTATATGGCCGATATTCCAATTTATTAAGTATATCATTTATATAACTAACATGAAATATACGTGTCACACTAAATATAAAATATATCGTTGATACGATTGTTATATCGAATATGATGTATATCAGTCTTACTAAATATGTGAATTTTATATTTCATATTAAGTATATACTTAATAAATCTTACATAGGTTGAAGTAACATGACATGTTTCTTATTTATATATTAATTACATCGTAATATAGTTAAATATATCATTAATATACTTAACTATTAGATATATCAATTATATATCGATATATAGAATACTAAGGATATCAATGTTGTACATGAATTATATCAGTCACACTAAATATAAATGATATATTTTATATTACAATACAATATATTATTGATAAAATTTTTTGGGTTTGAATATTTCGATTTAGGTGACATCGTAGGTTTCTTATTTTATTGATATGTAAGTGATATACTTCACCACTTACTAAATCATCATTTTAAAACAAATCCACCTATTTTAAGGGTATATACGTCTTTTTATTTGAGGCGGACCTTCCATTCTTTTGCTTTGTTTGAAAATCAGAAAGTGATTGGTCCATTCGTAGTCAACTTTTTTTTTTGTTTTTTTGTTTTTTTTAATACTATATTTGCCGGTGACGGATTATCTTATAAGTTCTATATCATTACTAAAAACGGTTAATGTATTGAAAATAAACAGAGTTTGTTAAAAAAAAGGGTTAAATTTCAAATTTAACCAACTTGGAGGGTTGGTCTATTAAATCAATTTTAAAAAGTTATAATAAATTTATTATTCAATACTTTTTCAATATATCTCCAAGGTCTAAACTGCATAAAGTGTTTAGTATGTTTTCTTTATGGTTCATTTCGATAATATTCATGTTTCTTTATTCTTAATAAAGAAGAATGAAGTGCATGATCTCAACATTCATGAATTCAATTATGATAAAACAATTATTTATACTTAGGAACAAATTGAAAATGAAAACAAAAAATAATAAATTTGTTTTGGTTGTGTAAAAAATTTCTATACAATTTTGAGAATGTTACCAAAAAAAGAATAGATGAAAAAACATAGTTAGTTACAAAATGCTTAAATTTCTTAAAAAATTTAGAAACGAGAAATAATAAACAGGAACATTATCAAACAAGGCCTAAATTCTCGAATTTGTTCTAACATAATAGGGTATTTAATAAGTTTTGTAAGCTTTCAATTTTGTTTTAATCAGAAATCACATTAACATTCAGAGTCCCATCCGGAATGTTCAAGATAAAAGCGACTCGATTACTTTTTATTGGGATTCTTTTTGCAAAGCCAACGCCAACGATCTTCCCAGGCAGCTAGTCGATCGGAGGGAGACATAAACCTCTTGGATCCCGAGTAGTGGTCTCAAACTTAACACGGCTGCAACCTGTGGTGGCAACTTGCATTCAACCGGGCTGGGCTTCCTGTTGTACAACTGTTTCGGATCCATCTCAACGGCTGGATGTCGATTTCTCCCCTATCCACAACGACCCATCACTGTCGAAGTCCTTGCTATTCGTGAAGGTCTTCTTCTGGCAATTTCTCATGGCTACTCATGGATTATGGTTGAATCAGACTCCCACACGACTATTTCTATGATAAATGGAGATCTGGAAACAAATGGGCTTGAGAGTGTCATTCTCCACGATATTCGATAGACATATTTCTTTTTTGAAACTTGATCATTCATGCATGTTCGACGAGAAGGAAATCGAGCGACAGATCTTCTTGTCAAGCATTGTCTTCAAACTTGTTTATTCTCTTGAATGAACTTTCAATTGTCTCCCTTAACTTTTATGAGTTGTCGAGGGAGAAATTATTTCATCTATAGCCCAGTGGCAAATTTTAAACTAATGAAAACTTTCTTTTTCAAAAAAAAAAAAAAAAATTTGTTATAATACAACAGAATAGATTTTCAAATATTAAAGAAGTGTCATAAACGACGGTCTCTCTCAATAACACTAAGCGGAGGGCAGAAAAGAGAAAAGACGACTTTACCCCATCTGTATAATAATTTTTGGTTTTAATATTACCACCAGGGATCGTGTGTGGGTCCCACCATAATATTGCTTAATCACAAAGCTAAATTTTAGGGGAAAAAAGAGAAAAGAAAAAAACCATTATTGTATATATATTTTCTCTTTTGAGTACCCATTATTGAATTGTTGCGGTGTGCAAATGGGCCGCAACTTCAAACCAAACGGCTCATTCAGTCAACTTTTTTTCTCCAACTTTGGTTACAGAAATAACCCTCTTTCCCAACTTCTAAAACAGCTGGCCAACACTGATTCGACACGTGGACACCCTTTTCAAAATCCTACAAACACCCTTTCTTTGAAATGTCCTAAACATATTATTTTTAATTACGCATTTTCAAAATAAATAATAAAATTTACAATGCTTTGAATTGGTCTTCATTCCATACTCTAGGATCCTCATACCCCTATTTTCATTCCATTCCTATTTTTAGTTCAGTCATTTCAATTAAATTTTAACAAAAAAAAAGTAATATAATTAATTTTATTGTTGATTATTAATAATCCATGATTATCCTTCCACGATTTGTTTAATTTAAATTTGAGCAATCATGTGTCTCTTTAGGACATACATGTTATATGATAAGAAACAAGACATATTACCAATTTTATCAAAATATTTAATGATGATAATAATTTTATTAAAGCTAAAAAAACTGACAAACCAAGCTTTTATTGTAAACTCTAGAGGGCAAATAAAGAATGATGGTAAATTTTAGGGAATAAAATTATAGTTTAAGTTATATCGTATCGTATCCATTTAATTGAATAGTTTTTGAAATTTGGGAAGAAAATGCCAATTTGAGATATTTTAAAGTTCAGACCAGAGAAAAAGTGCAAAATACGAAACGACTTGAGGAGAGGAACAAAACGGCAACGCGCAAAGCAGGCCACTTCTTCTTCTTCTTCTTCTTCTTCTTCAGAATTTGTCGCGCTTCCCAAATTGGCCAGTCTGTCTTCTGTTCTTCTTCACCTTTTATCTCTCTACTGCACGAGCTTTCTCTCTCTTCTATTCCCCTTCGAAAGCATCTCCCGCTCGAGGAAATCTGAAGCTATTCTGGAGAATTTCAGTTGTTTTTATTGAATCGAATTTGATTTTAATGTCATGAGTGCTCGCGAACGCCCTCCGCCGCCGCGTCCTGGTCCACTGGACGAGAATGAACCCTACAATATAATACCCATCCACAATCTCCTCGCTGACCATCCTGCGCTTCGTTTCCCGGAGGTACGCGCCGCCGCCGCTGCCTTGCGGGCGGTTGGGAACCTTCGGAAGCCGCCGTATGTTCAGTGGCTCCCTCACTTGGATATCCTTGATTGGCTTGCCCTATTCTTTGGGTTTCAGAAGGATAACGTTCGGAATCAACGGGAGCATCTTGTGCTCCATTTGGCCAATGCCCAGATGCGCTTAACGCCTCCCCCTGACAACATTGACACTCTCGACGCCACCGTTTTACGGCGTTTCAGGAGGAAACTGTTGAAGAATTACACCAAATGGTGCTCCTACCTGGGGAAGAAGTCCAACATTTGGATCTCGGATCGTCGCGAGGCGGATCAGCGCCGCGAATTGCTCTACGTTTCCTTGTATTTGCTGATATGGGGTGAGTCCGCAAATTTACGCTTCGTTCCTGAATGTATCTGTTATATCTTCCATCACATGGCCATGGAATTGAATAAGATTTTGGAGGATTATGTCGATGAGAATACTGGACAGCCGATAGTGCCATCAGTGTCGGGCGAAAACGCCTTCCTAAATAGTGTTGTTAAACCCATTTACAAGACGATAAAAACTGAGGTTGAGTCTAGCAATAACGGTACTGCCCCGCATCGTGTTTGGAGGAACTATGATGATATTAACGAATATTTTTGGAGCAGGAGGTGTTTTCAGAATCTCAAATGGCCAATTGATGTGGGTAGTAACTTTTTTGTGACTTCGACCACGAGCAAGCATGTGGGCAAGACTGGGTTTGTAGAGCAAAGGTCCTTTTGGAACTTGTTTCGAAGTTTTGATCGCCTATGGGTCATGTTAATTCTATTTCTTCAGGCTGCAATTATTGTTGCATGGGAGAAAGGGCAGCCATGGTTTTCATTGAGGGAGCGGAATGTCCAAATTAAGCTTTTGTCTGCATTTTTCACTTGGAGCGGCTTGAGGTTTCTGAAGTCATTGCTTGATGCAGCGATGCATTATAGTTTGGTTTCAAGGGAAACTTTGGGACTTGGAGTGAGAATGGTAATGAAATCCATTGTTGCTGCGGCATGGACGATTTTGTTCGTAGTTTTTTATGTGAGGATTTGGACGCAGAGAGGCCAAGATGGACGTTGGTCTGATCAGGCTAACAAGCAGGTTCTCAATTTTCTTATTGCAGCCCTCGTATTTATTGTTCCGGAGGTTCTGGCGTTGGTTTTTTTTATCCTTCCATGGATTAGGAATTTTATGGAGGAGACCAACTGGAGGATCTTTTATATGTTATCCTGGTGGTTCCAGGGCAGGACCTTTGTTGGCCGTGGGTTGCGGGAAGGTCTTGTGGATAATATTAAGTACAGCTTGTTCTGGATTCTGGTGCTTGCTACAAAGTTCAGCTTCAGTTATTTTCTGCAGATCAGACCCATGATTGACCCGACAAAATCACTGTTGAAACTGGGGCATGTGGAGTACGAGTGGCATCAGTTCTTTAGGGGGAGTAACAGATTTGCTGTCGTTTTACTTTGGCTCCCTGTTGTCTTGATCTACCTCATGGATGTGCAGATTTGGTATTCAATCTACTCCTCTTTTGTTGGGGCAGCTGTAGGGTTGTTTGATCACTTGGGTGAAATACGGAATATCCCACAGTTGAGGCTAAGGTTCCAGTTCTTTGCCAGTGCAATTCAATTTAATCTAATGCCTGAAGAGCAACTTCTGAATGCCAGGGGGACACTGAGGAGCAAGTTTAAAGATGCTATTCATCGGTTGAAGCTTAGATATGGTCTTGGCCACTCTTATAAGAAGCTTGAATCTAACCAGGTTGAGGCAACTAAGTTTGCTATTATATGGAATGAGATAATTACTATTTTCAGGGAAGAAGATATCATCTCTGACCGTGAGGTCGAGCTATTGGAGTTGCCCTTAAATTCTTGGAGTATAAAAGTTATTCGCTGGCCATGTTTCCTTCTTTGCAATGAGCTTCTGCTTGCACTCAGTCAGGCCAAAGAATTAATAGATGCTCCAGACAAATGGCTCTGGCATAAGATATGCAAGAATGAGTATAGACGTTGTGCAGTTATTGAAGCTTATGAATCCATCAAGCATTTGCTATTAGAGATTCTTAAGCACAATTCTGAAGAGAAATCAATCATGACAGTTTTGTTCCAAGAGATTGATCACTCTATCGAGACTGAGAGATTCACAAGAACGTTCAATATGAATGCATTACCAGAGCTCCATACCAAGTTGATCAAACTTGCTGAACTATTGAAAAAACCTAAGAAAGACAATAACCAAGTGGTGAATACTCTGCAGGCCCTTTATGAAATTGCTACTCGAGACTTCTTCAAGGAGAAGCGGAGTGGTGATCAACTAAGAGATGATGGATTGGCTCTTCGTAACTCAACTTCAACCACTGGGCTTCTTTTCGAAAATGCTGTTAAGTTTCCCGATGTTAGTAATGAGACCTTTTATCGCCAGGTTCGCCGTCTGCATACTATTCTTACTTCTCGGGATTCTATGCATAACATACCAATAAATCTTGAGGCAAGGCGCCGACTTGCCTTCTTTAGTAACTCCTTATTCATGAACATTCCTCATGCACCTCAAGTTGAGAAAATGATGGCTTTCAGTGTTCTGACCCCCTACTACAGCGAGGAAGTATTATTCAGCAAAGAACAGCTTCGTACTGAAAATGAAGATGGAATTTCGATTCTGTATTATTTGCAGACAATTTATGTTGATGAATGGAAAAATTTCCTGGAGCGTATGCGCCGAGAAGGGATGGTGAAAGACAATGAAATTTGGACGGCCAAGCTAAGAGATCTTAGGCTTTGGGCGTCATTCAGGGGCCAGACGCTAACCCGAACCGTGAGAGGAATGATGTATTATTATCGAGCTCTCAAGATGCTGGCTTACTTGGATTCTGCTTCAGAGATGGACATCAGGGAAGGATCGCAAGAACTTGGTTCTATGAGACAAGAAGGTAGCATTGATGGTTTAGCCTCCGAAATGTCACATTCGTCTAGGAACTTAAGTAGAACAGGCAGTTCAGTAAGTTTGCTTTTTAAAGGCCATGAGGATGGGACCGCTTTGATGAAATATACGTACGTGGTTGCCTGTCAGATCTATGGGACCCAAAAGGCCAAAAAAGATCCTCATGCTGAGGAAATCTTGTACTTGATGAAAAGCAATGAGGCCCTGCGAGTTGCCTACGTTGACGAGGTTTCTACAGGGAGAGATGAGAAAGATTACTACTCCGTTCTGGTAAAATATGATCATCAGCTAGAGAGGGAAGTGGAGATTTACCGGATAAAGTTGCCTGGTCCCTTGAAGCTTGGAGAGGGTAAGCCAGAGAACCAAAATCATGCTATTATCTTTACACGTGGTGATGCAGTGCAAACAATTGATATGAACCAAGACAATTATTTTGAGGAGGCACTCAAAATGAGAAATCTCTTGGAAGAATTTAAGCGCAATTATGGAATTAGGAAGCCCACTATCTTGGGAGTCAGAGAACATATTTTCACTGGTTCTGTTTCATCGCTTGCTTGGTTTATGTCAGCTCAGGAAACTAGTTTTGTCACATTGGGTCAACGGGTTTTAGCTAACCCATTAAAGATTCGAATGCATTATGGTCATCCAGATGTCTTTGATCGATTTTGGTTCTTGACTCGAGGTGGAATCAGTAAAGCATCCAGAGTGATTAACATCAGTGAGGACATATTTGCTGGCTTTAACTGTACGCTACGTGGAGGTAATGTTACGCACCATGAATACATCCAAGTAGGCAAGGGGAGGGATGTTGGATTGAATCAGGTGTCCATGTTTGAAGCCAAAGTTGCTAGTGGAAATGGGGAGCAAATTCTCAGCAGAGATGTATACAGGTTGGGCCACAGGCTAGACTTCTTCCGTATGCTATCATTCTTTTACACTACCGTGGGATTCTTTTTCAACACAATGATGGTAACTTTAACAGTATACGCATTCTTATGGGGACGACTTTATCTTGCTCTCAGTGGTATTGAAAATGCTATCGCAAGTGAATCTAATAATGGGGCACTTGCTACAATCTTGAACCAGCAGTTCATCATCCAACTTGGTCTTTTCACTGCACTACCAATGATAGTAGAGAATTCTCTTGAACACGGTTTCCTTCAATCAATCTGGGATTTTTTGACCATGCAGCTCCAGCTTTCATCTATATTCTACACATTTTCCATGGGAACTCGTGCTCATTATTTTGGAAGAACAAT
Organism: Momordica charantia; assembly: GCF_001995035.1. The sequence goes on from NW_019104503.1 coordinate 533,036, forward strand.
TCTTCATGGTGGTGCAAAGTATCGGGCCACAGGCCGTGGTTTTGTTGTGCAGCACAAGACTTTTGCAGAAAACTACAGGCTTTATTCTCGTAGCCATTTCATTAAAGCAATAGAACTTGGTTTGATTCTTACTGTTTATGCAGCACATAGTGCAGTATCTGCTGACACATTTGTTTATATTGCCATGACCTTCACTAGTTGGTTCCTCGTAATGTCCTGGTTGATGGCCCCATTTGTATTCAATCCTTCTGGTTTTGATTGGTTGAAGACTGTATATGACTTTGATGACTTCATGAACTGGATTTGGTACCGTGGCAGCATATTTGCAAAAGCTGAGCAGAGTTGGGAAAGATGGTGGTATGAGGAGCAGGATCATTTAAAGACCACTGGGTTTTGGGGAAAGGTGATGGAGGTGATCTTAGACCTAAGATTCTTCTTTTTCCAGTATGGTGTTGTATATCAGTTTGGAATTTCTGCTGGCAGTACGAGTATTGCTGTTTACCTGTTGTCTTGGATATGCGTGTTTGTGGCCTTGGCAACTTATGTGGTTGTAGCATATGCTCGGGATAAATATTCTGCAAGAGAGCACATCTACTATCGGCTTGTTCAATTCCTCATAATTATACTTGCAGTAGTCGTTATTGTTGCCTTGCTAGAATTCACAGCATTTCAAGTTAGAGATATCTTCACTAGTTTGTTGGCGTTTCTTCCCACTGGATGGGGATTATTACTGATTGCCCAAGTACTCCGGCCCTTCCTCCAGAACACCGTACTTTGGGAAACTGTTATTGCTGTGGCACGATTCTATGATATATTGTTTGGAGTGATCGTCATGGTTCCTGTGGCAGTGCTGTCATGGTTACCTGGGTTTCAGTCAATGCAGACGAGGATCTTATTCAACGAGGCTTTCAGTAGAGGCCTTCGAATATTCCAGATTGTTACTGGAAAAAAGTCCAAGGTCGATCAAGATTGAGGTAATTGCTTTATTGGCATAAGGCGGCTTTGATTTACAATCCATCTATTTATGGTTGGTAATTTTCTTTGAAATGGTAACTGATAACGAAATGTCGCTACTCATTTTAGGGTTAAAACTTCAGCAGGAATGTAGAAAAATCATATGATTTGGTAGCCTGTGTTCGTGATTTTGATTGGCCAAGGTTATTTCGGACGCTAAAATCATGGAGACATGAAAACTCTTCTACTTGTGATTATATTTGTTTCGCATTTCAAATTTGTGTACGAATCAGCTTTTCATAGGTAAATTTTGTTGGTACTTTTGGGGAGGTTTTATGTATTATATTCTCCCACAGCACGGTTACAACACTGACGCAGAAAGAATACGTTGTAATAGATTGCCTAATCTTATGATTTTTGAGTTCTTGACAATTCTTTTTCTCGCATATGCAGTGATTTGTTAATGTAAAAGTGAACACAGTGCTTGTAGCTTTCCTTGAGATTATACATACATTTTTGCTGTCATTCCGGACTATCTGTTATTAAAGATTGTTTTTATTTTTAGCTTGGTCGACTTGAACTTCTGAATTAATACCAATTGTATTGTAAATATAGTCCAAAAAGAGAACATGCAAAAGGCCCTAATAGACATCACACCGATGTTTAGCTCCAACTCGTCTTGGTCCTCAAACTCACCCCTCGTTGACCGATGAGGTCGATAGTGGGTGCAACTTCAGGCTCCTGAGGCTCGGTAAGAGCAAGACACTCGCATAATGGGCTAATAATTGTGATCAAGTTCTGCAGACTAGTTGGTATTGTGGCTTTGGAGAAAACTTGAAATGTAAGAAGATTATGACTTATATATTTGCTCAAAAACATTACAGCTTGTACCAGTTCATATATGGTCTGGTTGAATTTCAATACTATAGGTTAAACTAACTAATCTATTCTCAATATGTATAAACAGAAAAAGCAAAGGGTAGAGAGCCAAAATATAGCAGGAACAAATTGAATTCTCTGAAATAAGATATAGTCAGATGCTCACCATCTCTCAGCACACATATTTCAATGCTTTCAGTTGTTGGGTGTCTCCACCAACTCTTGCCAACCTGCAAGATTGCTCTATAATAAGGCGATATATTGATGGCCTTTCCCACGGGACGATCCCGAAATCGTCGTTACTCTCTTCCATTCCTTCAACAAGGAACTGCCAGGCTAAAGAGCCAGCTCCTGATCGCTTCTTCTTGGCAGATTTGTAAATGACGTCGTAAACAGTTTTGTAAAATCTATCTCGCTGTTCTGGGGTGAAGCCTATGTTCAGGTTTGACAGTCCAAATTCAGTAAACATGACTGGCTTCTTCATCTCTATGTCACCATCTGCAATATGAGAGAGCATCCACTTGGAGACAAACCTCAGTTCATCTTCAAAATCTTGATCATGGAACCTAACGGACACAGAATGGTAAATTCGCATAAGATAACCGATAAAAGACAAGCGTGCTTACCATATAACAAAGAACAGATTAAGAGCATAGACATTGCTTGAATCGTTGAGGTATAAGGAATTGGATGAATATAAAGAACCAACATACAACTTGCAATTGCGGTTCAATGTCTTACCAATGATCGGGGTAGATATGAACAGAGGCAAAATCTACATGTGGGATTGCAGAATTGCGGACGAAATCAGATCCAAGTCTTGATGCCCACTCTTCCGGGTTCACAGTAGACTTCTTGGGGCTCGTTGGACCGTAAAATCCTTCCAACCCGACAGTTAGTAGATGCTTCTTGTCAATCGATTTAATGTAAGCTGACATTTCTTCAATCCACTCCTATGATTTCATTCCTCAAAATTAGTTGAGAAAGCGATTTGGGGGGACAAATTGAAGGATTAAACAGAGGGCCAAGGATGAGTCAATTGTGAATATCACTACTGCTATTTACTGATAAATATGAAGAAAGTAAAGTTCTTCATAAAATGCAGGACAGCAGGAGTATCCCAGGGAAAATCAAACTTAATTGAGGAATATCAAGATTCGAACTGGAATCCATGGGTTCAATTTTCATTTGGTTTAAGATTCAGAAGTCAGAAGAATCAAAATCTTACAACTTACTTGAAGAGTATCGCCTGAAGCATCGGTCATGCAACGTGGTTCATTAATCAATTCCCATCCAAAGATGGTAGGATCATCTCTATATTCAATTCCAGTGATAGAGTTCTTTCTTGTCAGGACAGTCTGGAAAATATAACACACATTAGAACTACTAAACGCCACACTGTAGCAATGTGGGATCAGCAAAGACAAGGGAAATCATTTTTGTTTGGGCCACAGAACTAATGCCTTATGCAGTGATATTATGCATCTAGTGGACTACAGGGACAACTTAGCCATTGGATCAATAAACTCAGAATCCATAGTACAGCCATGTTATGAGAAAGATTGGACAAACTTGTTGATCAATGTGTACCTTAATATAATTCTTAAAATAAATGCGAATGGACGGATCATAGAAGAAGGAATCATTGGAAGAACTTAAACCAACACCCTCTTGCCATGCCCACTTCACGTACTGAGTCTTCCCACCATATGCTTGCAAGTTGTTGACTAAGCAAAGGAGAAGCCTTATGCCATGTTGTCTTGCTTCTGCAATGACATGATCCAAAGCCTGCCACCACCAAGAAGAACCTGTTAAACTAAGCTGATAACAATGAAACTTGGCATAGGCATTCGAGCAAACCGAAGATATCGTCAAACCAAAATAGAGAAAGCATATATACATCTATATACAAGCTAGCAGATCAAATCATGGGTTCTCATCCCCAACGTTGGGAGAGGCAAGTGAGTCATATATATATATATATATATATATTCTTGTGTATAGTTTAAACAATCTTTGCTTTCCCCTTGTTTCTCATGCATGATCTCCAAATAGAAAGAAAGAACATGATAAGAGGATGTTATCTGGTTCTTTCATAGATCCATTCTTCAATTTAAGTTATCATGTAAATAAGCAAAATCAGCTTTATATTTCTTTATCAAGCTTCTTAATCGGTTTTCAAATAATACTCCATTAGCTCAACTTTAAATGCCAAAGGTATCAGTATCAAACAGAAAATGACATATAATTTATTGTCCTCCATCTAGCTTGCTTTTCTTCTTCACAATGGCAAAAAACTATCGTTCATTTTGCAAGAAAATGATGTGATTTCGAAGTAATTCCATGTTGTTTTTATAACTGCCGACACAGTTCCTCTGTCGGTGGATGCAGGAGCTTCCACTTTTTGGCCAATGGAGTCTTCAAGCACAAGGACAAAGACGAGAAACCAATCACGAACAGAGATCCCAAGGATAGGAGTAGGAGAGTAGGAATTTCAGTTAAAACTTAGGAACAGAACAAGAGAATGAGAAAATCTAGGAATCATCAGTTACAAAATTCAACCATAAAAAGAAAAATGCAGGAATCTCAGATGTAGCAGAAAATGCAGCTCAGCAGAAAGCGAAGAAATCAATACCTTGAAGACTCGCTCATTGAAGCGGCCGGGAGAAACCTGGAGGGCGTTGTAGCCGCCATCGTTGAACGCCCATGTCCGGCAAACTGTAAGCCCCATCTTCCTCGCCGCCTGCAGCATCGCTCGGACTCTGGGCTTCCTATATTCCTCCACCGCGTGGTCCATGAACCAGTAAGAATTCCATCCATTAATATAAAACGCCTTCCCATTCAGCATAAACTGGGTTCCGTTCCTCTCTACAAAATCTATTATGGGCGCTTCGGAATACCCAAGTTTCAATTCCCCAAACGACAAGTAAATGAAAGCCAAACAAGATGCGAATCCAAGAATAGGGTAGAACAGCCCGTTCCCCGCCATCATCTCCTATAATGAATTCAATGTTGGAGGCGACTGCAAATCCAAAACGAATCTGGACGAATAATGCTAATGGCTCTCTATCGAGAAATCCGAGAATCGCCCATACCCAGATGCGATTTCAGATCAATAAACCACAGGGAACAAGAATGTCCGCAGAAATGGCCGATGCACCCAGATCCCTATATCTACCACAAATGTAGCCAGCGATTCTTCGTGGTGATTGAAATTGGTAATAAGCAATAACAGCCCACTTTAATCTAAATGCAATCTGGGGTCTCTAGAATTTATAAGAGACAAAGAAGAAGAAGAAGAAGGAAGCAAATGCAAGAATAGAGGAAGGTGCAGATGATATGATTGAAGAAATCACACCAAACTTGTACACCCCAAAAAAGCAGTCAAAAATAAAATAAAAAGAAAGAAAATTAATGAGAGAGAGATTAAGCAAGAGAGGAATAGAAATTGGGGGAGTGTGGTGGAATGTTGGTATCTTTTGATGGCTTAATTAGATCTGCGAAAGCCCCCCTTGTTTTTGTTTTTCCAAATTTTCTTTCACGACCCCAAAAAGCTACAGTTTTGCTCAACCCACGTAAATGGGCTCTTTCAAAATTCAACAAAATCAGCAGAGTAAATTAAGGAGGAACGATTATTATAATAACGTTCCTCCTTTTTTCCTTCTTCTGGGTTTGAACTTTGAAGAACAGTTGAAAGCCCAAATTTTTTTCTTTGGATATACAGACAAAGATTACCACTGCTCCTGATTCACTCACATGCTACAATTTTCTCTTGTCTCCCCAATTGATCTCTGTTTTCTTTAAGTTATTGCATCTAAGAATCTAACTCGCCATGCATCAGAAAAAATTAAAAATTCAGTAAACAATTAAAAAGAGGTTAACATCTAGTACTTTGCAGTCCACAATGCTAGATGGGGAAGATCTTAAGAAGTAATTAAATATGGGAATTTCAAAGAACCCAGCTTTTTTTTCCCCCTTAATTTAGTAAAAAATTCTTGAACATTGTTAATTATGGTGAAACTAATCAGAGAGTAACCTTAATTAGCAGAGAGGCATTGATTAGCCTATCAATCAGAAATCGGCATGATTAATGATGTCATTATTGGCTGAAAAAGTAGATGAGTAAAAAAGCTCGCAAATTGCTAATTAATTCAAAGGTAGTATCTGATTAATCGGGTTTTCTTGATTAAGAAATGGAGTAAATTTTCTTTTCCCTGTTGAGGTTATTGGAATTTGGAACAATCTGGCGTGTGAGAAAGAGGATCTGATTTGATTAATTATTTTGGGAGTCTTCAAGTTTTTAAAAATAATTAATGAGATCTGTTTTTGAGAAGTAGAAACCGACAAAAATGATGAATTGGGAGAGTTGGTAATTTGGAAAAAAAGAAAAAGAAAAAAGGAATTTCCTTTTTTTTTTCTGGAATAATAATTTTAAGACCAAAAACTAAAAAGAGAGCAATTATTTTCTTATGGAGAAAGATGTCCACCACCACACGCATATCTCAGATTCTCAAAATGGAAACTCAAATTAATTAATTAATTAATTATTGTTGAATTATTGTTTTTTCGGAGTCTTTTTTCCAGAAGAGTAAGGAAAAAGAAAACCTTTGGCTGAACGTATATAAAAAAAAAGTCTGTGCAATTTGAGATTAATTCTTATTTCTCAAAAAAAAAAAAAAAATCTGTGCAATTTATTCTGTCTTTTTAACTTCCAAAATTATGAGAGTTTTACTATTTTACATTTTAGTGCTTGAAGTAATTATCAACTTCAAATTTTTGTTTAAAATTCAAATTTTTACAATTTAACTTTTTAGTTTTTAATTTTATATGAGTTAGTTTCTGTTATTATTATTATTTTTTAAATAAAGTTAAAAAGCTACTCCTCGATTTAGAAATGTGCTTTTTCTTAGTCTAAAAAGACAAATTTTCTATTCACATGATCAATAATTCATTGACATATACCTGTGTAATTTTTTTCGAAGAGTCTATCGATTTGCTACACATTAAGTATGAATTCATAGCTAATCAGTGTGAAGCGAAGGATTTACCAAAAAGTTATTTTAAAATATCTATTTTAATATTTGTACCCTTGAAATGTAAAACTATTAAATAAAAATTTATTGCTATATTTCAAGAGATACGAGGAGTGAAATGTCTTACTAAAATCTCTTTGGTTAAAAAAAACTAATTTTAAGATTTATGACGGATATAGTTGGTAAAATAGATTTCAAAATTACCCTTTTGGACTCACACAAACTGCTTTGAAGGCTACCGACAGCAGCTATAACAAAGGGGAAGTACGTATTATTAAGATAGAAGTTGTACCAACTTTATTCTAAATCACTTTTGGGCAAGGCTTTTTTTAAACTGCATATCTAATTAAATGCTAAACCAAACAATTATTAGATTTGGTTGCTCATCTCAAACTTAATATATATATTTATATATGTGCATTACTGGCTAAATTATCATAATCCCTCGTTCCAAAATTAGGTCAAAGACTTAATCATAAAAAAAAATATGGTGGACCTAGTCTTAGGTCTTCTATTATCAAATGGTTGGTATAAGATTAATGAATTTAAAACAAGAAATTATCAGGCTTACTATTTTTTGAGATTAGCTTAGGTGGAAGGCTAAGGCATGGTTGGTGAGATACCACTTTGGACGAACTAAACCTCTCTAATCTCGTGTCACCATCTACAAATTAAGAGACAACTCTTTAAGTAGTAAATAGTTTTCTATGGGTATAGATAGACCTCCCAAAAGCTGAACTCATAAGTATTTAATTTACAAAAAAATGTTGATTATCTTACTTTGTCTAGGGACCAATTTCTTAATTTTTCTTATAACTTTCAAAAATACTTTTTGTTGGTCACCAAACGTAACTAAATAGTGGAAAACTATATTTTCTTAGTTGATTAGAGACACTACTTTTGAAACATTGAAAAAACAGTGACAAATCTCCTATCTACTACGGTAGCTTCCAATTAGATAAAGTAAACTAAGCATCCATCTTACATTCTCTCCGCAAGAAACGAATAAAGGGGAAAAAAAGAAGAAAAGAAGAGCAGCTTCAGTTAGACAATAACAGCAGCACACTGGAAGACAAACAAAGAAGAGAAGCCCACCAAAATTACAAAATTTCAAAGGCCATTAACGGCTCCAGTTTATTAGCGGAAGTCTTTTATAAACTTTTGTAAGGTTCTTTTTTTTTATACGAGATCCTTAACAGAGCACCAGAGTCGGGTAAGATAAGGGGCGTCTATGTCGACATTGAGAATGACAGATAATGGAGCTTCTTGCATTTAGGGAATAATGACTATGTCGTCTCTAAGGCTCACCACGTTTTTGTTTCGAGGATTCTATGATCCAATTTGAGGAATGGTTGTCGTCTCTTGATTTATTTCTCTCATGAATTTATTTTCAATTTCATCCCAGACAGAGACGAAGCCTATTTAGATACATATATAATATATTTGGTGTCCACAATTTTTCATGCTTGTTTCAATTCTAAAAATTTTAACTGGCCAAATTAGAGAAGCTTTTAATATTTAAATTTTTTTAAATATAAGACTAATGGGGTAATTTGTCATTTTTTCCCTCCCTTTGCTACAGTTGTTTGCATACATTCCGAATTTCATTTTTTTTACAAATCAACAATGTTAGTTATTTGATCACATCAACGTTAGTTTTAAAGGGATCCTTTATTTGGGGGCATCCAATAAAGTATAGCTAAACATAAAAATATAAGTTAAAAACTTGGATGCTCTTTGGGATGTGCGCCTCTTTCAGCCTTGTGACTGTTTCATCCAGAAAACTCGGGTTTTTCTGGTTTTTGTGTTTTTTTATTTGGTTTTGAACAGGAAGTGTAGGGATGGGTTCTGAAATATTGGTTAAGGAATGGGGCAAGTTGTCGTTGAAGTCAGAGGAGGAAGAGACGTCCGTAGACGTGGATGGGGCAGCGGCACTGGACATAGTAAAAAGATTGGAGGTAAGTTTGGTAGGGAAGCTTCTGCTAAAACGTAACATTAATAATGAGGTTCTAATTAATGTACTGAAGAATGTTTGGAGAATTGATGGAGAATTTGGGGTGCAAACCTTAAGGGCATAATGTCTTTCTATTCTGGTTCGAGTCTATGGCGGTTTGGAATAGGGTATTGAGAGGAGGGCCGTGGTTCTTCGACAAGGCGTTGATAGTAATGGAGAAACTTGTTTCAACCCTAAAATTGTCTGCCTTTAAATTCAGCAAGGTATCATTCTGGGTGCACTTTTGTGATTTGCCTTTGGTGTGTATGAGTGCTTCAATTGCAAAACGCCTTGTCAACGCTATAGGTCAGTTTGAGAGTGTGGATTGCCTGGAGGAGAAGTTTTGTTGGTGAAAAACCTTGAGGGTCCGAGTTTCTATAAATATAACAAAACCATTAAGGCGGGGTATCAAAGTGAATTTGGAGGGACCAATGGGTGGATGTTGGGTTCCAATTAAGTACGAAAAGTTGCCTGAATTTTGTTATTCTTGTGGTAAGATAGGACATACTAGATTGGAGTGCGATGAAGTGGTGATTGAGAGGCACGGGCAAGATCCAAGTTCCCAATATGGGTCTTGGCTCCGCTACCAGGGTGAAGGAAGAAGTGGAGGGAAGGAGTCAGAGATACCAACCAACTAAGGCAAGGGTGACAGAAATCAGTGTTCCGCATTCTGAAGATAATCAGTTAAGGGGGAAGGGGCGAGACCCCTCAGTGAAGGGGGTGGTGATTTCTTCGGAACAAGAAGGACTGCAGGGTGGAGTTGATCTTTCAATAGATGGCATAAGGAACTCTGTGGCTAGTGTGGGTTTAGATCATCGGGATGTGGAAGCTTCGACTGGGGCCATAAAATCTGGCAACATAGACCCAGGTAAGTCATTTAAAGGGTAGATTATGTGGATGCCCTGGAAGGAGGGGGCTATGGATTGGTGGATCTGATTGATGGAGAAGGGGAGAGGAGGAAGATAGTTTAAGAGGAGGGGTCTGATCTAAGGAAGGCGGAGGAAGGAACGACTTATGGAGCGAAGAAGTCGAGGTCAGAGTAAGGGAGAATGAGGTAGTGAGTCAGGTTTCAACAAAGGGGGATGGAGTGGAGACGATTTCAAGTGTTTGAGGTTGGAAAAGGAAAGCTCGGCAGATGGGGACCATTACAGAGATGGTTCCAAGCAGAGGTGTGGCAGAAGGAAGACGGAGGGGGGCCCGTTTGTAGAGGAAGTAGTAGCAAAATGACGTGAGTTGATGGTTGTGGTAGGAGGTGATGGGGTAAACACAAATGACACGATGAGATCGGCAGAGGCTAGTGACCAGCCCTGCCGGAAGCAACGAAAACCCTTTGTTGGAATGATCCGGGTTAAGTGTGACTTCTTGAGTCACAAAAATCCCCAAGTGCTTTTCTTGTCGGAAACTAAAAGTGATGGTATAGCAATGGAGAGACTTAAGCAAAGATTGAATCTACATGGCTGCTTCACAGTTGATAGTAGGGGGTCTAGTGGAGGACTTTGTTTGATGAGGAATTCAACTGTAAATGTCTCTATCTGGTCGTTCTCATCATATCATATTGATGCCGGTATTATATGGAAATCATATAGCTGGCGATTTACTGGGTTGCGGTTGGTGATCAATTTACTTGGAACGATAGAAGGAAGGAGGATGCACAAATTCAAGAACGTTTGGACCGTTTTTTGTGTAATAATGCTTTTCTGGAGATGGTTGATAACTACAAAATTAGATATCTTTAGTGGGGAAAGTCAATTGAATGCGGTATAACTGAGGAGAGTATGGGTCACCTCAGGATATGAAGGCAGAGACCATTTCGATTTGAGGAGATGTGGACATGGTACGAGAAGTGTGGATCTCTGATAGAGAGAGGAGAGAGGTGGCTGGATGGTGAAGCAGAGGGATTAAGTGTTGGGTGTGTTGCCCTAAACTCGTAGTTTGTATTTTGTGTAAAAACAAATGTATATTCAATAAAGTTTTATTCAATAAATTTGTTGTTGAATTCATAGCATTGCATTGTCCAATAAACTAAACATCCAATGTTATTTTAGTGTAACCGGGACACTATATGTACTGGGTATATATTTGATATACCTCCGATATACGAGGTATATATTTGATATACCCTGATATACAAGTGGATAATGTCTCGTGAATAACTTAAAGGGTCTATAGTATATGGATAAGGCTGGG
>NW_019104503.1:565726-586076 GCF_001995035.1 Momordica charantia
GCCTGGGTTTGAATAATTATAGTTGAAAGTTTCGTTCCAATACATCGAACCTATTTGAAATTGAGCATGTTTCATTAATCCGTGTCATTATTTTACTCTGAATGTCAAGATGTGAATAATTTCATTTATGCAATTTTGAAGTGGGTTCAAAATCAAATTATGGATCGATGGATGCCTACTCTTGTTGGTGGTTAGTTTTACTTAAAACTTAATTGGCTTCAATAAAGGAAGTGATTGATGAGTTCAAGTAAGTAATACAATTCCAGTGCCTACCCCCTTACGTATTAAATTTCATGTCTACATGTATGCCTAGAACAACAAGGTCTAAGGATTCTTATTCTAAGTCTGAAACTTAGTCTGTTTGCTTCTACAAGAACTTTGATTAATTATGTTTTCATTTGTATGGTAATTTTAGTTTTGGTTTTTATATTCATTTGTTTGTTAAATGTATAGTTTTGGTTGATTCGTGAAGCATAATGATGTTGTATCTTAATCATTTCATATTCAGCCTATAGCTACAAAACCAACAGGGCCTATATATTTTTACTTTCTTTATCATAAAGTTCATATTCAGTTCATTAGTTGAGATGCATTGCCTTGCGTTTGATTAGATAAAGGGTTATGCAAAACCATAGGCAATATTCGATATACTAACATAAAGATGGAGTTACATGTAGAGTGTTTTATATGCTTATCTTCAATTCTTGCTTGCTGCATCCTGTTTGCTTTAAAGTTAAGTGCTAGGAGTGCAAACAAAGTAGGGTAAGGAAGGGAGAGGTCATAGTATATAAATAAGGGATGCGTTTTGGTGAAACCAAATTCAAAATCATGAGATTTATGTCAAACAATGTCATATCATTGTGGAGATTTATGAACGTCCGTTGTCTTTAACAATTACATATGGGAAGAACTGAGATTCTTATGATCGGATTGCTTAATAGTTCTAAATCGAGATGTGGAAGGAAAAAAGAGAGTGAGTTTGTTGAATCACGATTATGGAAAACTTTCATTAGGCTTCATTCTTTCTGCCAGTAATTTTTCTTCTACCTATCATCTCTAATGTTGTTTTTGTTATCAGTTTACTTGAATTGCTGCAATACTCGATCATTTCTCGAGTATTTGGCAGACTGGTAGATGGTTGAGTTAATTCATTTAACCTCGCTGTACTTGTGCTTCTGTGCATCTTGTGACTCGAGCAAAATTTCAATTGTATTACAACTTAAGCCCTCCCCATGATTCCATCTTGGACAACGACCGTTCCAGTTTCTGCATGTACTGGTCTGGCTACCCTTGGCTGATGTTTGTGTTTGATGCGTGAAGATTTCTTTTTGGTACCTATTCCACATTTTAAAATTTATGTTGATCAGTTTCATAAAAGATCACAGGGATTACTGAGTTTATTGATTGACTTTTTTATTGTAGCCAACTCATATTCTTCCAGTTTCATTCAATAATCTTTGTTGTAGCTGGAGCTCTTGTTTACTCTGTGGTTCTTTTTAGTCAAAGAGAACTGTGATTTTATTCTTTGAAGTTGAAGTTGCGCCGGGAGGTTTACAATTTCCAGGCCACAAGCAGTCAATCCTCTCAAAAGCTCACTACATGAGACCTATGCTGTCGGCAACAAAATCTGTCAATATTAAATTAACTAAACACTCTTTTATCTTTAAAATTGGAAATTATAAAACAACCAACAAAATATTTACAGAACAAATAACCCAACTTTAGATGATTATATGCACAACAGTGTTGTCTCATTGCTAACTAGCGTAGTTCAAAAGATAATTAAATTTATTTTTTTTAAAGTCGAATATTCAAATTCTTATACTCTCACATTTAATTGTGAAGGGACGAACATAACTTTTCTCTTCACATATTAAAGAAAAAATGAGAGAAAATTAAGCATAATTCAATAGGTTAAGATGTATTTATTTCTTCCCTCCAAAGTTTTACTCCAACATTGTGAGGTATTATCTTATTATTATTATTTTTTTCAGTACAACATGTTGGGGAGGAGACTCGATCTCGCAATCTCTTGGGTTGAAGGTATATATCAATTACATGTTCACATCTTTTATCTATTTCAAAAAATGTCACCTATTTTACCAGTAGTATATCAAACACTAATATCAATAGTATATTATATACATATTACAAATAAATCAGACACTTATATCAGTACTATATCATATGTATATTACATACATATATCAATAGTAAGATATATTACTTGTATCATTTGGATAAAATTATCATTTTAAAATTGAATCTCTATTTTTTTTTAATTTGCTATATTTGAAAAATCTAGATATGATTGTTATTTTACTGAATTTACTTAATATTTTTTTTATCCATGGTAATAATAAATTGGGGAAGGACTAACGAGTTCTCCGTAACCACGACGTATGATGCTCTGATATAATTTTTGGTAAATATTAAAATAATTCCTTCAGTGCGTCGTTCGCACGCAAAGTCGAAAAGCTCATAGCTTAGTAGCCATTTCATAGAAGAAGACTAGAACTGAAGGGATAATACAGAGCGCGCGAAGCAAAGAAAATGGCGGAGCCTAAAGTAAAATACGATCGCCAACTCAGGTCCTGCTCATTCTCTCTGAAACCTTTCTCATTCTTTGATGTTGGTCTTCTGTTGACATTTTCATACTTCGCCTCTATCCTTGCTCTGTCTTTTGCCCTAATTCCGTGCCAGTATTTAGTATTACACTAAAACCCAAGTTCCAAGTCGTCCGTACTTGTTCTCTCGCTATTTTCTGTTTAGCTTTCTCTGTTATTCCGGCTACCAAAAGAAAACAACCGGAAATATATAAGAAAAATGCCGCATACGGCGTAGGAAAGGTTCGCGCGCTTCTTTATCTCTCAGAACGGTTTATAATCACCCAACAGCTATTTCATCACCGCTCTGATTAACTATTTACAATATTTTTCTTAATGGGAATTGCCGTGGTTTCTGAGACTGTAATTCTTGGAAATTCTGAAACATTTTGCATGATTGCAGTTTTATTTTCTTTTATTTTATTGTAACTATTTAGTGCTCAAAGATGCCCAAATTTGCGGGAGTTGACTAGTCATGAATTTACATTCGAGCTTAGATTTTACCCACTTCATCACTCCAACTCAGTTTTTTTCTTCTCTTTCTTTAGTGAAGTTTTGTCTCTTTGGAGAAATGGAGGTGTCTAGAATTTCTTTATTTCGAGTACAACAATGATGAGAAATTGAACCTCCTTGAAGTAGATGTTATTTACCACCGAGCTTTTCTTGGACTAGAATTTATTTATTTGGCGGACAAACTTACCATTGAGAAAACTTGCTCGACTTAATTTAACCATCTTTATTACCTTTCAGTTCTAAAAGTTTTTATCCCGTGATACTGTAGGATCTGGGGTGAACAAGGACAGGCAGCCCTTGAAAAAGCGAGTATATGCCTTCTCAACTGTGGCCCTACAGGTTCCGAGACTTTGAAAAATCTTGTTCTTGGAGGGATTGGAAGTATCACCATAGTTGACGGTACCAAGGTAGAAGAGGGCGATCTTGGCAACAACTTCATGGGTAAGTAATACGTATTTGTCATTGGCAATTGCCTATGGACCTATGAATAATATATTGACATAATTTAAGTAGCTCAATCAATCTGAAGATAAATCAATCATTCAGGACCACTTCCAATTAGCATTCAGGAGTTACCTTTTCAAAATAACGTTTTGAGAAATCATTGTCAACAATAAACAATCCTTTTTCAAATTCTGCAATCCATATATTATATATATTTGAACAATCTGCAGAATATTAATAAATACTTTTGAGCTATAACTACTTCTGTAACGGAAAAACAACACATAGTTTATCAACTAAAACATTTTCTTGTTTCATATCATTATTTTTCTAGTGGATGAATCAAGTATCGGACAGTCAAAAGCAAAGTGTGTATGTGCATTTCTTCAAGAGCTAAATGATGCTGTAAAAGCTAAGTTTATAGAAGAGTTTCCAGAGGCGTTAATTGAAACAAGACCATCATTCTTTTCTCAGTTTACGTTAGTAGTTGCTACACAGGTAATGTGATATTCATACTTGTTAATTTATGTGGCACCTCTTTACTAGATTTCTTGGTTTTTCTCTCACCTCTGTCATCTCTTATATTACCCCATCACGTCCTTGGTGCAATGGTTTTTGATATCTCTAGGATTGTTGACATAAATGAAATTGTTTCTTATAGAAAAATTATAAAAAATCAGGATTGTTTCATATTCTTTTTAGTTACCATAGTAGAAATGTATATTCTTTTTTACAAGAAACACAAATTTTGGTAGAGTACTCAAAAGCCTGGGTTTTGTTAGATTGTGAGTTTTTTGGATACTAGTTCTGTAATATGTTATAGTATGGCTATAAAAAAAAAATGTTATAGTATGGAAACTTTTTTCTAAGGTTTTGTTGGGGATAGAGTGAAGATTTACTTGTATGTGCTATGTGGTTTATAGATTTGTTGTTTTGTTGAAACTTATGTAACTTTTCACTATCTTAATTGCACTTTGTAACGGATGCTTTGAATTTATTCAGTTGGGTGAGGAGTGGATTGTAAAGCTTGACAGAATCTGTAGGAAGGCAAATGTCATATTGATTGTTGCACGCTCCTACGGCCTTACTGGGCTTGTCAGAATCAGTTTAAAGGTAATGTATTTACTAATGGTACTTTAGTTGTCCAACCTTAAACAAACTATGATCAATGGGAAAACTTATATTAGTTACACAGAAAAAACTATGTGGTATGCATAGAATGGATCAAAATATTTATGTTACCTCCTTTACGAGAAAAAAAAGCTGACTGACATATGCTATTTGACTAATTTGGACCTTTGCAATCCTCTTCTTGAACTTATATCATTTTTAATTATGGTTATTTWCCTGATTTGTGGCTAAATATCAAATAACTAGTTGTGAAGCTTAGCTTGAACTTGGAGAAATAGAGGCTCATGAGTCGGAGCTTTTCCAGGTGGAAATGGTAAAATGCCGACTCAAAACAACTTGAACTATGACTTTTTTGAGTCCTGTATGTAAGCTACTTAATAAATACTGAGGTCTTGTGTGCCAAAAATTTTCAATAAGGTTGCACTTCCACTAACACTTTCAATGTTCCAAATAAGTTTTTCCCACTCGATTTCCAAAAAGTAAAAATTTATAAATAGTCAAGGGTGCTAAAACTAGATATTTTATCCATGCATATCAGGAGCATACTGTCATTGAATCAAAGCCTGATCATTTTCTGGACGATCTCCGGTTAAATAACCCATGGCCAGAGCTGAGGAGGTAGAGTCTTTAGTCAAAGCCTTTCTATATTTTTAATTGGATGGATTTTATGTGTGAATATTGTCGTTTGCATTTAGTTTCTGGTCTATCTAAGCCGTGAAATTTACTACCAAGTATGGCTACTGGTTTGAAGTTTCATTCTTTCAAGATTGTGATATTGCATGCACTCACCTCTTACAGGTTTGCTGAAAGTATTGATGTCAATGTTCCTGACCCTGTTGCTCACAAACACATTCCATATGTTGTTGTCCTTGTCAAAATGGCAGAAGAGTGGTCCAAAAGCCATGGCGGCAGTTTACCATCAAGTAGAGAGGAGAAGAAAGCGTTCAAGGTTGCATTACCTTTTTTTTAATTATTATTTTTAAATCAGAAAATACAAAAGCATACAAAAGGGCAAGGTTGCATTTCCTTTTTGCAATCAGTGATCTTTGACAGTTACTAAACTTATTGGCTCTTGGACAATGTAGGATCTTCTCAAAGCCAAGATGATTGCAATGGATGAAGATAACTACAGAGAAGCTATTGAAGCCTCTTTCAAAGTCTTTACTCCTCATGGAATCAGTAAGCAAGCATTTTTTTTTAAGCATATAGACTAATTGATTTAGAACACAAACCTGTTGTTGGTCTTTGATATTGGTTATGAAAAATGTTTTATCAGTTGCTTGTGTGTATTCTTGCCTTTCGGAACTTAGGCTAACTTCTATAGGCCTTTTGTTGAGAATCCATCTCTTTTTGACAAAGCAATGCCTAGAAGGTTCCTCGTCCCTGCAGACAAGTTTGATTACAGCTTATTTTTTAGGACCTTATAATGCTCTAGGTCCAGATGGGTGTTATTTGCTAAATTATTTAAGAGATGTTGAAATACTCTCAAGCATGATATTACGGAGGTGTTCCATGATTGCTTGAGAGTGGTATCATTATTGCTTGAGAGTAGGTTCTGGAATGGTCTCTGGCTTCAGTACATTAGCCTCACTACCTGTTTATAAATCGTCATTGCTAAAGTCCCGGTAGAAAGGCTCAGGAAGTTTCTTCCTTCAATTATCTCTATTCCCCAATTTGCTTCCATTGAAAATCGTTGAGTTATTGTTATTGCTAATTAGCTTATTGATGAATGGCAGAGAAATAGAAAGAAAGGTTTTCTTATTAAATTAGACCTAGAAAAATCCTTTGGTAAAGTGGACTAGTACTTCCTAGAAAAAGCCTCCAAGCTAAGGGCCTTAATCTTTGCTGGAGGAAGTGAATCTTCGTCTGCATCTTTAGTATCAATTGTTCCATTCTTTTGGATAGGAATTGTCCATGATCATTAATGGTAGGTGAGGGAAAATAACCCTTTTTGGTGGAATCGGACCATGGATTCTCTTTCTCCCTTTTCTTTAATTGTCTTGGTAGACTTCTTGATAAAGGTGCTTGATTTAGCTTGGTAGGACACTTTATTGTGGAGTTCCACTATTCTCAGGCTGAAATTTGGATAATCTTTCCAACATTTTCAATATTATAAAAAACTCTGGAGCTGCTTTAGGCCTTGATTCTGACTTCATTAAGATTGTTAATGCAGGCATCAATTATGAGGATTTCATTGTTAAACAAGTCGATTCTCTTTATGACTGAAGTGTCCCCTCCATCTTGTTCTTCCTTTAAATGGTAGACTGCAACCTACTCTTTTTGTCCTCCCATATTGGAGAAAAAGATTGAGTGCAAACTCTAAAATGGATCAATTTCCTCATTTCTGAAGTGGGCAACAGGGCAAGTTAGCTCCTATTTAAGCTAACTCTTGTAGATCTTCCTTACTGCATGCCTCTTTATCTCATGTTCGTTAAAGTTGCGAAGGGTATTGAGAGTATTGAAACTTTCTATGGGTAGGTATGTCTTCAGATGCTGGTTCTCACCTTGTCAAATGGTCCAAAGTTAGGTCTTGGTATAGGTAATATCTCGAAAAAGATGCTCCATGGAGGATTACTATGGGCAACATAATGGAATAGCAAGTGGTTGGGGAACATATCTATTTATACTTCTAAAGGGCCAGCATTCTATCTTCAAGCTCAAGAATATATCATCCTCCAAGAATTTTGTTGGAAATGGTGGTATGACTTGCTAATGGAATGATCACTGTATTTCTAGGGGAACTTTCTCTTTTTGCTCGTATGCCAGCGAAATCTGAGGAGAAAGCCTTCGTTTCCTCTCAATGGTTCAAACTAACGTCAACACTAGGTTCTCAGACTATCTTTTAGAAAGGAGAGGAAAATCTTGTGTATCACGAGACCTTTATTTGATACTTACAATTCGAAAGCAATAGTAGAATTTTCAAGATATTGAAGCATCCTTTCTTAAATTTTGGTATAATGTGATTTTTATTTCTTTTACTTGGTTCAAATTCCACCATCTGTTTTGTAATTATAGCTGAACAGTCTTTGTGTCAAAGACATTGGTAGTGGAACAAAAAATAAATCTGTAGGTCTTTCCTGGAACTGCTAGTTCAACTTCTCTTGCTCTGCTCAGAATTAGTTTTCATTTTACGTGGTCCAATCACTTCAGCATGTCATGGAAGGATTTTGGAAGACCACCACTTATTATTTATACCTAAAAGCTGAACTCTTAACTTTAGAAATTTTGAACATACGACATTGACTGTCTATGGTTTCAATATGTTTACAATTTTAGTGTTCAATGGTGTGTTTTAAGGTTTTTGTTGGAGTCTAATCTTTTTAGTCTTCCAAAGGTGACGGTTATAATCGGATGTCTAAAATATGAGCTTTATCATTTTCTTCCTATCAGGTCCAGATCTGAAACAGATAGTTGATGATAGCTGTGCTGAAGTTGATTCTAATTCATCGGATTTTTGGATATTAGTGGCTGCTTTGAAGGTTACTGAAAATTTTGCATTGTTACATTAGTTCTGTATCTTTTATGAAGTGTCTGTTTCTTTTCTCTCTCTCCCTCTCTTTTTTTTTTTTCTCCTAGAGTTCTTTAACTTGTTATTTGTGAAATTTTATATTCCAAATTCCAACACTTGACTGCTTCTCAGGCATTATTTCTAGTTGTGGAATTCAATCTTGTAAACTACTTGAGGTTCTTAGGATTGACCAGTCACCATCATCATACTTAACTTACCATTTTTCTAATGCATATGACTGCGAGATATGTAATTGATTTATTACATGGATATTGCTTGATTCTGTGCCATGCAGTTCATTGCTTAACAAGTAAGCCTTAGACCTTGGAAGGATCTGCTTGTGGATTTACTTATTTGTTCTATCCCATTTGGGGGATCAGGAAATTCGAGGGTAGATTCATTTGGATTAACATGCCATTAGATTACATTGGTAATTTAACTTTGCTTCTGG
This sequence comes from Momordica charantia, assembly GCF_001995035.1. The sequence goes on from NW_019104503.1 coordinate 574,380, forward strand.
TTTAATCTTTTATTTTATAACAGTTAAAAATCTATTAAACATGTTAAACTTGTATTCCTTATGGTTTAAATCAATAATTTTATGAGTAATTCATGCATTACATATGATTTTAGTAAATTTCTAATATTCGTATAACATATAACTAAAAAGTCACAACTTATTTATTTTATTAATATTATCAACACTTCAATGTTTACTTTTTATTATTTTTTAAAACTTGTATGAAACAATGTATTGAAATCTATTGAACTGCTGCTACTGCTATTCTTCTCAAACTTGTTACCTGAACTTCATGCAGGAGTTCATAGTGAACGAAGGAGGTGGGGAGGCACCCATGGAGGGATCAATACCAGATATGACATCTTCAACTGAGTGAGTGATTCGATTTTCTTTGGAATACTATCAGTGGAATTTAATAAACTTATTTATCGACTGAAGGCTGGATTCCAATTTTTGTAGGCATTATGTTAATTTGCAAAACATCTACCAAGCCAAGGCCGAGGCTGACTTTATGGTAATAGATCAAAGAGCAAGGAACATTTTGAAAAAAATTGGCAGAGATCCAAATAGCATCTCAAAGACGACAACCAAAAGCTTCTGTAAAAATGCAAGAAAACTGAAAGTATGCACTGAACTATTATATTACTATTATTATTTTGTACAATCTGCTGGTATCTCAAGTTGATATGACATGGATTTTCTTATTATAAAGCTTCCATTCTCTCTTATCAAAAAAATATTATAATGCTTCCATTCTCCAAGATATGCTAATAATCTTCCTTTAAAGAGCCTAATTATGTTTTAGCCATCAAGAAATATGCGGTCAGGGCATTTTTTACTTTGTCCTGGGTGTAGTTCTGGAGTCTATCACAGGACAGAAGTTTCTCCAACCGAATAGTTGTTGTCTCTATCTTGTTTTAAAAAAAATTGTTTCTCAATAAATTAAAAAAATTTTGAACTTTATTATACTTCAACTGGGTTGAAAGTATGGATGCATGCCTACAAATGCACGCATACATAGCTGTATTTTTTCTAATGCATTATGGGAAAATTTTGTAGGTTTGCAGATATCGTTCGCTTGAGGATGAGTTCAATTCTCCAGTCTTCACTGAGCTACAGAAGTATTTAACTGACGAGGATTTCAGGTGACACGAAATTTGTTAACGTGCTTCTTCTATTGCTTTCTGATGTTATGTTTTTACCATACTCAGTGGCAACGATGAATGAACTATATTATATAAGTTGTGGGCTACATTTGTATTCAAATACAAGGGAGTAAAAAACCGTATTCTTAGAAATTTATGGATATCATGATGTGGTTTTTGAAGGTTCTATTCTCAGAAGTGCTCACTTGGATGTGTCTAATGCATATAAGCATATGTTAACTCCTTGGCTACTATTCAAGCTTGACAGTTGATTAACTTTCTTAATCTCCTTTGATTGTTGTCTCTCTCTTAGTTTAGGATGGACGACAAGCTTTTGTTTACCGTTCATATTTTTCTTAGCAAAAACAAAACAAAATTTTTTATTCCCTTTATGTATTGGTGTAAAAACTATTTTTTATGCTGTTTATATCATTAATCTTAAATTTGGAGCATCATATTACATCCCTGCTTTCTAGAAGTATTTTCCATTTCAACATCTTCCTGCCGATTCTGGTCTATTTCTTTTCAGTTATAGAATTGTTTCATGCAACCAGTTACACCGGGAGTTGTCTGATTACTATTACATGGTCTATTTATTTATCCAAAACTTCTGCAATCAATTTATACGTTACCATGGAGTAGTCGGTTCCTCTGCATGTGCTTACTTACCAGCATAGCTCTTGGAACTTCTCATCAATTGAATTCTATTTTATATATTTTTTCTTTTTTTTTAGCAGATTCTATTTTTTTTCTTTAAAGAAGTAATCTCTAATCTGCAAAATGTAATGAATTGAAAGGCACAAGTATCAGCCACACATTGTTAGTATGAATAGTTACAATATACTGATTTTGATTTCTCATTTTCCAGTGTCGCAGTTGGTTTCTATATTCTGCTTCGAGCTGTTGATCGTTTTGCTGCCAATTACAACAGTTTTCCTGGGCAATTTGATGGGTAATACCTCCTGCTGTTGTAAATGGATTATGTGTTCATCATTTGCCACAACTCACTCTGCATTGATGATGTATACTTTATAATTAATTAATGCCTTGCAGGGGGATGGATGAGGACATATCCCGATTGAAAACTACTGCCGTTGGCCTACTCAGTGACTTGGGTTGCAATGGCTTGACATTGTCAGAGGATCTCATTAATGAGATGTGCCGATTCGGCGCTGCGGAGCTCCATACAGTCGCTGCCTTCATTGGAGGGATTGCATCACAAGAAGTAATCAAGGTAACATTCACATACTTTCTGAGCCTTCTCTTATTTTTGATCTGTCAGTGCCAGTGGATATAGTAAGATTGGCAAATTAAATTTCATTCATCATTTCTAGTGTCGGTGGTCATTTGCTTATGGGGCTGCATTTGAAGTCAAATGAATTTGATATTACCCCACCAAAATTTACATTTTCATAAGAGTTTCTCTCCCCTAAAATGACGTATTAAAAAAGTTCTTTTTTCTTCAGCTAATCACCCGACAGTTTGTACCCATGTCTGGAACTTACGTATTCAATGGCATTGATCACAAGTCGCAGTTGTTGTCTCTCTAACGGGTTTTAAAGCCATAAAATGTTGAGAAAGAACTGGTATCCATCACCTTCTCCCCAATACCATCAACCTTGAAGTTTTGCTGGATTCCAGATTCACCTCTTCGGTTTTCATTGGCGGACCAGACACTTTCCCTGGAGGAGAAAGCGCTCACTTCTTATTTGGAGTTATGGTGCATTGTTGTATTCATTGCTCAATTCATACTTCGTGCAATTCCCTGTTGATGAAGGTTCGATTAGATCGAAATTTTGATCGTATCTCTGACTTTGCAGAGGGAGAGCAAAAGGGATTATTAGAAAGTTTCTGATTCTATATCTTATTTCTATCTTTATGACCTTCAGTCCTATGAGTATGACCTTTCAATGGCCTCCTCGAACCAATCTGGGTTTCAAAATATAACAATTATGATCGTCTTTGGGGCATTGCTGAATTTGGTGAACGTCATTTATCGTCTTTTCTTTATCATTGTTACTTTCTACCCAGTGAGTGTTCTGAGCTGTAACTATACCATTTCAGGAACTTGTTGCACTGGCACCTACCAACGCGTTGGGTATTAAATACACATATTCGGTTTAAGTATATGATTTTCAATTTTAAAATATAGTGATATTTAAATCCTATTGATCAACCTAAAATCCCATTGATTATGGTATCTTATTGCTTCTGGATTTTGTAAAGTATAAGCCCAAATAGAAGTTAAAAAAATTATTTAAAAAGATCATTTGAACTTTGACTAGAATGTCTATCTTGAGCAAGAATTATTAACTAATCATGATCAAGCCAATAAATAATTGACAACGTACATCATTTGGCTATAATTACATCATCAGATTTTTGTCACAAAAAATCATTGATCATTACTATATCAACTATTATCTCCTGGAATTGTAATTACTTTTCGTGCGAAAAAGGAATGTGAGGTGTGGTGGTGGAAGTAGACAGATGGTGGTGGGTAGATGAGGAAGCATTTATGGGACCTGCAAATGGAGATTTAGGGAATGGCTCCACAAAAGAATGGTAAAAAAGTTGCTCTCATACTTTTAATAAGGACAAGCATATGATTCTTTACCAACATGTTTGAACTAAATTTTCAAATTTCTGGGGAGTYAGGGGACTCAACTAAAATTAAGAACAAAGTATAATTTATTTTGTTAGCTTGCGGATATGTCAATTAATCTCATGAGACAACTGCTTGATCTCATACATTTGGTTACCAAAGAACTTTGAGGACATAGGTAGGTGACTATTATAGTTTGAAATCATTCTATCTTAATTATTTAATTGTTTAGAACTTACTTCACTAGCTTCTTTGGAATATTAAGACTATTGGTAAGGCATTATTTTATCCTAGTGAATAGTGAATCTAAATCTTATTTAAATTCCTCACTTCTGCCCATTATATTTTAGTCTGAATGCTATCAAATTAAGCCCAAGACTTCGATAGTTAATTTTAGAAACCGACTAAATATTAGACTACTACCATAATTCAATCTTTTAAAAAAAGTGTAGAGAAAATGTCCCACTTCAGTGCTTTGGGAAATATTGGCTCAAAAATTGAGAGACACATAGCACAGAAGTCCATCAGGCAACAAAATTTTTCATCGGCTATCAACTTTCTATCCTCATCAAGAAAAAGAGCGTCTTTCAACATTGTACGATATTCAAACAACAATACTCGCCTCAATACTCGTCAAAATGCATACTCATTTACATTTTTGCTATTTTCTTAATTTATTTATATTGATCTATTTCTATTTGGATTATACTAATATTTTAAAATTTTTGTGGACTAATGTACAAGTATGGTTGGTATTGAAATATAAAGTATAACTTTATATGAGGAGAATGGAACCCATTTGGGCATCAAAATGACAAAAATTAATAATAATGTTAAAAGAGCCCCAATCTATACACTCTATAATCAAGGTCCTTATTTATGTTCTAACTTTATAAACATTTTTTAGAGTTTTGGAGAGCAGAGTTTAACCTTCAGAGTCAGGATTGTCCGTGGTGATTGACCCTTAAATTCATGATGATTCAAAGAGGCATGATTACATAAGTAATGAGATTTTAGGGGTTGTTTAAAAGCTGTTTACAAAACAGTTTTATAGTTTTTTAAAGATAAAAACTTTAATAAAATATGTTTGGATAAAAAATAATTATTGGTTTATTTTCGAGTGTTATCGAGACTGTCATTTCCATTCCGTGAAATTCTACACAAAATTTTGTAGGAATCGGGGATGAAGATTTTCTGCCAGGAACTCACCGATAAATTAATCTTCCAAAATAAATCTTCATGTGAATGGTTAAATTTTCATGAGGAATCCCCATCTAAAATATAAATTTATTAAAAAAAATTAAAACACTTAATTCATAATACAAATTATAAAATAAAAAAATCATAATAAACAAATCTTAAAATATAAATTTCACTTACAAACACAACAATTTGTCGCAAACCAACCGATTATAGAATAAAAATGGGGTAGAATTAAGAAGCTCATCCCTACTTGTGTATCTCTTTTTTTTTTTATGAGTTTGTTATTTATTCTAAAATTACAACTTTTAAAAAAGATTCTACAAGTTAAAAAAAAAAAAGGAAAAACGCGTGTATCAAACAATTTTCTGGTTCCTAAAAACCCACAAATCGTATAATTGTAAGAAAACGATAAATTTTTGTTAGAGAAAATGCCTCTTATCATTATCTAGTCTTACTAATATTATCATAATGTTAATACACCATTCTTCAGTAAAATAAAATAAAAAAATACAACATTCTTATTAATCCATTTAGCTCTCTATTGTGTGATTACTTTAGTCAAAATTTATCTAATAAACACATTATATCATCGTTTAATTAATAACGAGATTAAATAAAAGTAAAATAAACTTTTTGGAGATAATAATTAAAATTAAAAAATCAAATAAATATCATCATCAAATAAAAAGACAAAGACTAAATTAATTACAATTTACAGTTCGGAGCTCCCCATTATATATATATTTTTTAAATGATCAATTGATTCGATGAGGAGAGTTTGGTAATTTGGCGATATGGAGAAAGATGACGCTTGTCAGTCTTCTCTCTCATCCTCTCCTCTGTTCCCATTCAACTTACCTTCTCTGCAAAGGCGTCTTCAAATCTCTCTGCAGACTCTGCACACAGCGCCCAAAGCAAAAGGATAAAGAAACGAACAAACCAGAAGTAGAGAAAAAGAAAATTCAAGGACCCCCTTTATTCCGATTTCCGATACTCTCACTGTTCATCCTCAATTTTCCCTCTCTTACTCTGTTTTGCTCGATTCTGTTCGCTTCTACTGATATACTCAATGGTTGTTTTCTCGCCGAAGTTGCTGGGTGCTACATAAAATACCCAGAAGCAAAAATGTCTTGGAAAGCCAAGGGGGATCATTATTCTTCGAGAACTGTTCTATCCCAGAAATGGACCCTCTTCCTTTGCTTGGGGAGCTTTTGTTCTGGAATGCTCTTCACCAACAGGTTTTGATTTTTAAACTCAGATTATTACTTTCAATTCATGTGTTGTGAGAAATTGTTCTTGTTGTTTGTCTTCGCCTCTGTGAGATGGCTTCAATCTTTGTTTTCTCGATTTCGTTGTTGATTTTAATTTATGGGATTCATATTGATCGTCTTGTTTGTTTCTATCTAGAACTAATACTGTACTGATATTTGCATTATTCGAAGTTCCTTTTCTTCCCCCTCCCTGGATCATAAGTTTTGGGAATATTTGTCTTCTTTTCATGACGTACCCTACTTTACTCAGATGATCCAAAAGGACGCGTGTATTGAAATTTTGTTTTCTTCTTTTTTTCTTTTTCTTTTGGTTTCTCTCTCCTAATAATGAATGGGAGTTAGGTTGATCTTATGTTTTCTTCTTTTTCTTTTTCTTTTTGAGATGCAATGGCCTAAGAATTAGTATTATCAGCAACTGCATATCTGAACTTCTGTTACTGAAAACTTAATTATTTTGTCCATCTCTCTTCCTATAAATGAACGAATTACTAGGGTGAGGTGGCTGATATTAAAACCTCAATATTTCTGGTACTTCTAATTTTGCTACGAATTCTATTCTATGTACACTCTTCAATTTGCAGCATGTAAAGAAATGATGATTTAGAATTGTGGGTTGGTGGTACATTGGCAGCAGATTTTGTTTATTTCAATAAAATGCTTATGATGAAATATAATATTTGAATGGGGAGTTTCATTTTTTAGTTTTTCTTTGAAGCCCAAGTTCATTTTTGTATTATCCTTCTGGAATCTCCTGTCTTTAAGTATCCTCTATATTCAATTAAATCATTGAATTACCAAGCAATTGTATTTCTACTAGTTTCTTTTTTTAAATCTTAGCTGATTACCACCAAGTCTAATTGTTTTTAGGAAGATGTGGTTCATGACTGATGACAGAATGGAATTTTTTGCAGGATGTGTACCATTCCTGAAAATAAAGGTATGGCACGAACAACGGCCGCAGAAGCTGAGGAATTGAAATCAGTTTCAGAGGGTTGTAATCTTAAAACTGTATGCATCTTCAAATTTCTCTTACTTCTTCACTGCTATAATGAACGTGCTAATGTAATTACTTTGGCGTCCACATGTTAAGTTCTTCTTCTTCTCCTCTCTCTCTTTTTGGATTCCTGTAGTTACACCAGAAGGAGGTCAATTTTTCATCTAAAGACATTTTTGGAAATGTTTTTAAGACTCATAATGCTATACAGTAAGTACTTGTTTTATTTTTTATTTTTTTTTATTTACACGGATTGGGACCTGATACACTTTAGCTCTAATTAACTTAGTAGGCGTGTTAATGCAGCACATTAGATAAGACAATTTCTAATTTAGAGATGGAATTAGCTGCTGCAAAGGCAGTACAGGAATCTATCCAAAGCAGTTCACCTTTATCTGAAGATTCAAAGCAGACAGAAACATCTGGAAGAAGAAAGTATTTGATGGTTGTAGGAATCAATACTGCCTTTAGCAGCAGGAAAAGAAGAGATTCCATTCGTGCGACCTGGATGCCTCAAGGTTTGGATTCTTTTGCTGATTGTTTTTCTTCTTTTTTTTTCATCTGTTCTTTCAATTATGTTATCTGTTTTCTCATTTTATTCAATCTCATATTATTCTTATTATTTCCATCTGATTGTTGCTTCTGCTTTTGCATTTTGTTAAAAAAAGGTGAAAAAAGAAGAAAGTTGGAGGAAGAGAAAGGCATCATAATTCGCTTTGTCATTGGCCATAGGTCACTTTCCTGTCCTCTTCGAATTTCCTTAAATGTCAAGTTCAAATTAGGTGGCATTGAATAATGCTCAAGTATGTTTTTTTGTTTGAAATACTTTGCCTTCTTCTCAAGAAAATCACCAGATCTGAATGCCTTCACTCTGAAAACGATGGAACTTCTGATAAGTATTTTCTGTGGCAGCTGTTTAAGAATTGCAGGCAAGAGAACATTTTCTTTCTTATTTTTAGTTTAGTTGCTTTTAATGGAAGCTGGCTCGTGAATGCCCCGGTCATATTCTCAGATTTGCATAATGTGACTAGATTCTGCCATCAAATGAACTGAAATTTAATTTAGAGATCATTTGAGTCAAATAAGTTTCAATCTGTCTCTGACCTGCACAACATTACGCCTTTGAGTGGATGATTTTCATTTTCCTTTAAATGGCTATTTTTACTTAATGATCAATTTCCCCTCCTTATATAGTACTACATCAGGAGGTATTCTGGACAGAGCTGTTGAAGCAGAAGACAAAAAGCATGGAGATCTCCTTAGGCTGGTAATGTTTTGTACCTATCTTCCACTGTTTCCTGAATTCCACAGGTTTAAAGTTATAGTAGGAGCCGCTATTTTCAATCCCTCCTTGCTCGGTCGATTGATTACTCACTTCGCCCTCGTTCGTCTGTGAGCAGGACCACGTTGAAGGTTACCTTGAATTGTCTGCAAAAACTAAGATATATTTCACTACAGCCGTTGCTTTATGGGATGCAGATTTTTACGTCAAAGTAGATGACGATGTTCATGTAAATATTGGTATGGTAATGCAGAGGACAACATAGAACAAAAATTGAATGTAGATCAAGTTTCCTTTATGTATTTCCAATCCTAGTCACATTATGACTTTTTGTGTTGAATTGTCACAGGAACGCTTGGTGAGACCTTAGTCAGACATCAAACCAAGCCACGAGTATACATTGGATGCATGAAATCTGGTCCTGTCCTTTCGCAGAGGTGAGACACTTTATCCTTCCACTTTCCCCTTTACATGAAGCGCTGAGCTTAGACTAGCTCTACAATATCACAGGGGAGTGAGATACCATGAACCTGAATATTGGAAATTTGGAGAAGCGGGAAACAAGTATTTCCGTCATGCTACGGGACAACTATATGCCATCTCAAAAGATTTGGCTACTTACATTTCAATAAACCAGTAAGCTTCAATATATCATGTACTTGAGATAGGACCTTTTCCACTGTCCAAATATGTATTTACACAGACGTTTTTGTTTAAAATGCCTTGTCTCAGGCATGTTTTACACAAGTATGCTAATGAGGATGTCTCCTTGGGATCTTGGTTTATTGGACTCGATGTCGATCATATTGATGATCGGAGACTCTGCTGTGGCACTCCACCTGGTAAAGTTTTCCCACAAAAATTATAGTAACGTTGTGCGGTGTGGTGCTATCAATAGTGGGTCAGGAAAAAAGAAAGGTCTATAGTTCATGGAAAATTTCAATTAGGTCTAGTTTGGTAGCCTACTAACCATTTTGCTGAAGAATATTGGTTCAGAAGTCAAATCCAGTGTTTGTTGGCCCCCCAGCTTCATCCTAGCCTGTCTTTCCCACATGGAAAGACACTGCATACCATAATTATATTTGAAATCGAATAGAATAAGAGCGCAAACTATTTTCAATTAGTATTCGTCGATTCGAAGATGGGAGATTCCTCTATTCAGTGTGTATTGTGGATATTGACCAAAACCAAGGTTACATTAATCAGCTAATTAGAATCTTGTACTGTAAATCTGACATCCTAGGGGGTAAAATCATCTTCAGAATCGTATTATCAAACTAGGAGAGAAAACAAATCAAATGCCTGATAAAGATTGGTACATAGGTTGCCTGTCACTATTGCTCTTGCAGATCTAGAAGCAAACTCTACCTGCCTCTTGTTAATATGAGAGTACCAATTGCAATCTTCTTGTGGTGCAGATTGTGAGTGGAAGGCTCAGGCGGGAAACATTTGCGTCGCCTCGTTTGATTGGAGTTGCAGTGGAATTTGCAGGTCTGCCGAGAGGATTAAGGAAGTCCATCGCCGGTGTGGAGAAGCTGAGAATGTACTATGGAACACCACTTTCTGAGATACTGCTTCGAACTTCTTCCAGACACGAAAGAATGAGGAGCTTGTTTGCTGTTGTCTGTAAAAGAAGCTTGCTAATCGCGTTGAATACAGAGATTTAACATTGTAGATAGAGAGTGAAATCGCTGCACGAGCCACCTCCAGTTTTGCCAAGGGTTGGCTAGATGAGCAGCTGAAAAAGAAAAGGAAGAACACAATTTCTTTGTGGCTATGAGGGGTAATGTGTAAGTTAAACAGTTCCCTACCGTCATGAAGGACATGATAATAAATACATATTCCATGGCTTCTCCAGATTCCCCAATTCACTTTCTCTCGACATTCCAGAAGTATGTTGTAGAAAAAAGCTTTCCCCCCTGTTTTCTTTCCCTACAATCTTTTGCATCATTCTCACTTTTATTGTGTGGGAGAATTCAAAAGAGAGTTCACAGGATTCTTGAAATAAGAGAAGAGATGACTAATCTAAATTAGAATCTAAGCTATTATGTTATTGGTCTTGACATTTCGGCTCCATTTGCAGTCATTTAGTTAAATATTAATGTCTTCCCTCACAATTTTAAGTTCAAATACCCTGTCTTTCATTGTAATATTATATTGCCACAGAGAAAAAAAAAAAAACTTTGAAAACATGCATCTTTTAAAAGGCAATATCCCAGAAGATGGATTACACTTTTAAGAAAAAGGTAAACTGATCAGGAAGACAAAAAAATGACCAACTTTGCCATAAAATGGAAATTCTCTCCACAAGTTGGTTCTTGTGTGGTCTGGTTTTACATTGCCAGCTTGAGGCAGAGCGGTGTGGTGATACAGTTTAAACAATGACATAGCAACTAATTTGCAGCTGAAATTTAGGGAAAAAAACAGAAGACACGACATATCAGAACCAGAAAGATGAATGCAAATTGAGGGACAGTCTTTGTCTTTCAGACAAAGCAATCTAAACGTCAAGATCCGGAGTCTTGGCCTTCTAACATTGATAATAATGTCAATTTCCTGTCACTCTCCCAAACAAAAATATGAACATGACAATTTTACGTACTAAATCAAAATTACAAGATTTACTACTTATAATTACCAATCACAACTAGTAAATCGACCATCGCCACTGTAACATGTGGCATGTCCAAGTCTTCTTCCTCGTCGCTATCAATACTATAATCAAGAGTGACAGAACCAACCAAAACAAAAAAAGAAACATATATTCTCTGTTGAATAAGACTCTATATATGTATGATGGATAATACAGCACGTGATATTGGCACGGCTCAATCAAAAAGAAGAACCCCAAGTAAAACAGAGCACTGCTTTCTTATTGAACCGGACCAACATCTCGTTTTAGAAAGAAAGAAAACAGAAAAGACCCCATAAAAAGAAGTTTCATCAAACCAAAACCATTGAAAAGAGACAGACAAATCATCAACAGGAAGAGCATAATTAGTTCAAGAAAGTTTCCAAGAACAATGGGAAACTTACTAAAATCCAAATAAACCGGTACATGGGAATTCTCAGTAGACGGAGACAGAGAAAAAGAGGGATTCAAACAAGTTGAAGAAAGGCAGAGAGAGGAAATGTTTTAAGAAGATCCAAAGAGAGAAGAAGAAGAAGAAGTTGGAGAGAGATGGGTGGGTGCATTA
>NW_019104503.1:586921-631830 GCF_001995035.1 Momordica charantia
TTCATCTTCCATCACATGTTCTTCTATGTGTAACGTGTGGCTTAAGCGATTCTAGCAACGCCATTGATGGAGTTTTTATTTCGTTTTTAATTTTTTTAATTTTCTTTTCATGGTTGTTGCCCAATTTACTCGATTTGGAATTGACTCCAGACCCAAAAGGTTCGTCCTTTCTTAAAACTTTTTCTTTCCATTCTTTAACAAACATTCTAAATGATTGAGTGATTTGGATTTTCGGAACACCTTTGAAATGATTTCGAAAATTAATTCGTGACAAAATTAATATAGGCCATATTGCATTTTTATCTATTTTTTAAATATGGTATATGGTAGTTACAAGAAATAGGGGACTTATATCTTGAGGTTCAACCAACGTAGACGGAAAAAAAAAATCAAAAAATCAAATTTCAAATAGTTTACCACATTTGCAAAATCCAAAAGTTGTTGCTATGTCGGTAAATATGACAAATATTTTATCTATTCATTACAGATTCTCGATTATTAATAAAGAAATTTAATTTTTAAAAATAAAATTGTTATTAGACTGTTTTTAAAAATACTCAATCATCATATTTCGCGGAGATAAAATGTATAAACTCGTCTTTGTATTTGTCAATTTAGTTGAGACGCACCTTTTATATTATCTAAGGTGGATGAGATTATGGATTGTGACAAATAAACGAATATATGCATGAATTAAATAATTTACTAGAAAAATAAGAATAGATTCAATTATGATTCAATTATCTAATTTATCATTATGGTCTTTGATTAAAGATAATTCTCAATATTATCTTATAGATATTTTGTTTTAAATTTACGCTTTGAAATATGGTTTTAAAAGAAAAAAAAAAATCAAATTTCTAATCATGACCTTAGTGATAAAATTATCTAACTAAGAAAAACAACAAGATAGCATTAAGAAAACATTTGAACATTTTCTTAAATTGTTGAAAAATTATTTGAGAAGATAAAACAAAATGTGGTTGACAACTCAACAAAAACTTACAGATGGGTTGTAATTTGAAAATATTTTACAAATCTAACTTTTTCTAGCCACTACATTTTATATTTTCTTTCAATTTTGATCCTGAAATCAATTATTTAGAAAACAAAATAGGATTCATTTATTATTTCGTTGCTATAAATCTATAAATGAAGAAAAAATAAAGATAATAATGTGAAAGGTAGAATCTAGATTAGTTGTTTAATAATTTTAAAAACTAGCTTAGTTTATACTTAAATCATAATAAGTTTTGGGTCAATCTCTTGAGGTCGGAAGCTTTGTATTCCAAAACAAAACAAAAATTTCCAATAAATTTTGGGCTCAAATGGAAGGCGAACTTTGCCTCCACCATTGGTAGCCCAAAAGCATGGACTGGATCAGCCAGCTCCATTGGAAGAGACAACTACTTCTGCAGGTCCATTTTCAGAACTCGCGGTTTTAGGGGAAGGGCCCAAGTAGCAGGTAAAAACGACGGCGGAAATGGAGGAGGGGATCGGGACTCGGGAGATATTCGTGGCAAATATTTAAGCTTGAATAGAATATTTCTCATTCTGGTTCATTTTCATTACAGCACAAGCTTCTCTCGGTGTCTTTGATTTGGTATGGTATCCAATAATTCGATTCCGTCGTCTCGCTGATTTCGAAAACCCTTTGATTGTTATTCTTCTGATTTCTTTTCGGCTGCAGGAGGCTTTCTTTCTATGGCAAAAAGCTCGTTCAAATTGGAACATCCCCTGGGTTAGTTTTTCATGTTAAACCAGAAATCTAGGGTTATATTTTCTGGGTTTATATTAAATTTGTCGGGGGATTTTTCTTAGTCATTAGCACACAGTTCGATTCCATCTCTTGATTGATCTTAGCCTTCATACGTCATATTTGACATGATTGGGGTTGCGATTTTCTTACTTTTAATTATGGCTTTATTGAATGGTCGAACCCTGATATGGATGCTTGCTTATGAAAGGATTATTGGGTCTTAATCACCGTGATAAATCACCTTCTTTGTATATATTTTGAACTCTAATTAGATTCCCGATACCAACATGTGAAATATTTATATCAATTGAAGAGAAATTGGAACTATAGTGTTTGAACTCAAGATCTATGCCTAATTCCATGTTAAATCGTCTCTGAACTGAAATACTGAAGATGATGGATATGGACATATGGTGTATGATATACTATAAGAAATAATAAATGTTTAAAACATCCGATAAGTTAATGTTGGAGCTTTTTGTTGTTAGAATATTTACACTCCCAATAATAAACACTAGAGAAGAAAATAAATTTCTTTAAATTCTGAATTGACATTCTGAATGTGCCAGAGAGGAGGCAGGTTGAATCTGCTAGGATCCGAGAGAAGTATCCCGACCGAATTCCGGTATGATTTTGTACTTCATGGATGTGTAATGCGTGCAACTATCTGAGAATTCTTGTAATATCTCTTTCATTTGTTTGAACGTCTGTTGTATGACTGGTTCAGGTGATTGTGGAAAGGGCTGAAAAGAGTGATGTGCCAGAAATTGATAAGAAAAAGTAAGTTGCTCTATGTTTTCTTACTAGCTGAAACACATTTTCATTTTATTTAGGAAGGCGCCTTAAATATCTTTTGAACCGCAAATAAAACAATCAATTTTTGTGAATTTTTGTGAAATTTTCAGTATTGCAAACATTTTACGAATGCTGCGTGGCTTCTCCTATTGAGTTCTGTCATATGGAGTTGGTGATAATATTGATTGTACTTATATTATATGACTTGTTGGTGAATTGTCTAAGTTTTCCCCCCTTTCTTGGATCAACAATGTTCAGGCTATTTTAACCTCGGTGTCATGTTTGAAAGAATTTTGTTTGTTTTCCCCTGTCAATGGTGATTGATATGCATGTAACAATGTTCAGTAGCACGCAAGCTCGAACAACATTCTCACAAATCAAATACGTTAATTACATTGAGATGGATTTGAATCATCTTAAATCTGTATTCGAATATGATGAACAGATTGTGTAGTTTAGGTAGAACTATTCCTTTTGAAGGTCTAAAAGCTAAGTTATTGAGCTTCAAAATTGATAATATCTAAAAGAGTTCTGTAAGGATCTGATTATGGGAAGGGCTATTAGTGTAGAAAACTGTTAATGGCGATAATTCTTTGAGATATTGAAGCAGGCGTCGACACTTTAAAAGTAATCTTCTTTGACGGGCTGTTATCTAAAGGAAGATTATGTTACTCTTGTTAATGATTGCAGATATTTAGTTCCTGCTGATTTAACTGTTGGTCAGTTTGTTTATGTGGTCCGAAAGCGGATCAAGCTGAGCCCCGAGAAGGCCATATTCATTTTCGTGAAGAATATTCTGCCCCCAACTGGTGAGAGCAAAAACATAATTCTGCCCCCGGTCGTTTACTTAATCTCTACATTATGATTTACTGCTTCTAAACATTGGTGTTGGTTTTGTTTTGCAGCTGCTATGATGTCTGCCATTTATGAGGAAAATAAGGATGAAGATGGTTTCCTTTATATGACCTACAGCGGCGAAAACACCTTTGGGTTGCTCTGAAATGATATGATGCAAATGTGTATAGAAAATGGGAGGGAAGGGGAAGGATCACATATGCTCTTCTTGTACATTCCCCTCACTCCATCAGTTGACTCTGTTCTTTATGCCTTCAAATGCAAGATTTTCTGTATAGTTTATTCAACGAAGACTGGTCCTATTTGTGTTATTCAAAACTTATGCTGTAAATAGTGGGAGTTTATAACAGTTGGTGGTATTATATTTCATTTCTCATCTGCAGACGATCTGACTAACTGAAAAATCTTTCAAGTTTTTTAGATTGACAAAATGCAGGCAAACCAAGAATCATCTAAATTTGTTTTCACAAAAAGCATCCAAACTACAAGTTATATGTTTAGGAAAAAATGTTCAACAGGGTAAGTTCATGCATTTTCAGTCATTTGGAGACCTTTTTCTGGTACTGATTCTTGACCCATTTGATGCCTACTGAAGTTCCAGATTTCACTTTTTGAGCACCCACTGCTGCAACAGCCTTCGCCTTCACAAAGCCAGCTGAGGCTGCTGCCTTTACCTCTGCCATCTTCTTGCTACTACTGCCATTGTTGCTCCCTTTCTTCTTTGTCACCCTGTTCTCGTCCTCTTCGACTCCGTAATTGCCCGAACCCCACTGATCCGCCCAGCTTGGTGCTTTGCTTCCCATTATCAACTATCACCAAAATTTCCAAAAAATTATCTCTACTGAGCATGGATGAATTGTAAGTCTCAGCCTAATTTTGAACTCTGTTTGTTAAATCAAGGAAATCTTGTAATATCGTCTTTCTAGATTGTCCAATTAAAATAGAAATCAAATCAGCAAATATCTGAAAAAAAAAAAGCCGGGACGCGAAGGGAGACAATAAGGACCAACCTACCTACCAAATCCCCCAGCGACAATCTTCGCGGAAAAGAAATAGAAATCAAATCACATCAGAAAAAGGTAAAGGGAAAAGAAATCAAATCCCATCAAAACTGATGAGGTGACATTTGAATTTATGAAGTTGAACTTACATTATATCAAATTTGTAGAACCCCAACTATTGACATTCGTAAAAATAAATAAATAAGAACTCACAAATTAAATGTATTTTATATAAATATAAGTCTCTAACCTAAATTTTTTAACAGTTTAAACTAAACACAAACAGGTCCTACAAGAAACTGGCTATAGAACAGTGAAAAGAATGGCGAAGAAAATCCTTATAGAAGAAGCAAACGAAGGTCAAAGTCACTTCAATCAGATGAGATTTAGAGCATACGCATTAAAGTACTAACCGGCAACACAGATTCAAATCTATCAAATCTCGTTTTGAAGGTCGAAACCAATCAGAAATCAGATTCATATTTATCAAAAGAAATCCAAAAGTCGTCTTCAACGATCGAATCGCTGGATATAACTTCAGTGGACGGAACCGCCCAAAGAAAATGAAGGAATGAACAAGAACCGAATCAAATAAACCGCAAAAATCTTCCAAAATAAGAGACCAGAAAAGGCAGGAAACAGGCAAGGAAGCCGCAAAGAAAGATACGTACGCTAACATAGTTGAAAAAATAGAGAAATAAGAGCGATGCAGAGAAGAATACCTAGAATTTGACGAGGCTTGAGGAAGAAGATGAAGCTGCTCCTGCTCAGCGCGAAGAGGGGGAGAGACTACAGAGAGACTTGGTGGGTAGTAAGTCTTAGTGGGGCCCTCCACTTTAGTTGGTTTCCAACCTGTACCTGCTTCTTTACACGTAAGGCCCAAGGGGAAATTTCTAAAAAAAAAAAAAAGTTCCATCTTAAAATAATTGAGTAAATAAAACACATATTTATTTTGATGTTTGGATTTTTCGTCGACCATTCTATTATTGTTGAACTTAGTATAATTATAAAATGTTAAAATATGAGGGATTAAATTGAAAAACCCATAGGACTAAAATATATTTGTAAATATATTTTCATATAATAATAATTTATAAATATTAATTATAATAATATTTGCTACCCATCAAAATTTTCCTTTTTTTAACACCCATCACATCATAGACTTTTTATGATTTAAATCTTATTTTGACATTTAAATTTTCTTTTCTTGCTTTATATTTTCAAATGATTTTTTTATTAATTCTTTCACAAATTTACATAAAAACTACTTGAGATCATTGCAATTGCTTTCGGATTGGATCTCGGTATTTCACTTAACAAAAATGAATTATTATCCATTTTAAAATCTAAATATTATTCATAAACTATTAAATAAATATAGAGTAATTATCTTTATTCGCGCTTAAAAATAGTAGATTGATGATGACAATAGAAGGAGCGGAGGATATCGTCACGTCCAAGTTGGCAAAAATAAAAATATTGCTGTACTAAAAAAGTAAAAAATAATAAAAAAATTATTATTATTAAACTTTGCTTCTTGGGCTGCCCTGCCCGTTTATCAAAAAGTCGTAATCATGTCCAACAACAATATTTCCAATAGATTAAAATATTAAACTACGAACACCAACTTTTTTTTAACCAGTCTTAGCCCTCCACTGGGTTAATCAGAAAACTGTTCACATCACAAATTAGTTTTTTTAATTAAATAATTCACTTTGAAAAATTACTTATCTTTATTACATCAATTCATCAAAAAAAAAAAAGTAAAAAACAATTATAAAAAACTGTTGTTATTATAACTAACTGTCAAATTATTAATCCATCAGCTTCTTCTCCAGAATTTCCTTGAACAATATCCCAAATTAAGAAAGAAAAGGTGTATTATGATCGAAATAAGATTTTTTCCCCTTTAAAACATCACTTTTAATTAATAATAGCAGTGTGTAGTTTACCTTACCAATCAATTTCTATTGCATTTAATAAATAGGTACAATCTATTAATAACTTTCAACTACTAAAAATAAATCTCCTCCTCAACATGTTGTATTAAAAGAAAAAGGTTAAATTACAAGTTTGGTCCTTCAACTTTTAAGATTATGTCTAATAAATTTTGAAATTTTAAAAATATCATTCATTTTTGTATCCAATTGGTCCGTGTGTCTAATAAATTTATAATGCATGAGACATTTTTAAAAATTCAAAAATCTATCAAACACAAGATTAAAAGGTTAAAAAACTGACAGGTTTTAAAGTTAGAGATTTATTAGACACATCATCAAAATTTAAAGTGAAAATTTATAATTTAACAAAAAAAAAATAATATAAATTTTTTAATGATGTAGGTATAAGCAAGTATTGTGATTGTAAAATCCAATTAATTAGACATTAAAATGGGGGTTTAAGAGTTGGTATGTCCTGGTCATTGAAGTGGCTTAGGATTCCAGAAAGTAGGTATGGCCAATTATTGTGAAATCTAGGCTGTCCATCCCAACCGCCAACCTACCAAGAATTCAACCAAGAGAAATCATGATTAATCATAATTCATACCTTATCTCAAATATCAACCAAACAAATTTAAATACTATTTCAATTCTAATAATTTTTACTTGTGTTTTTTTTCGTCCAAATATTTCTAGTTTTTATTCTTTTTAGTCTCGGTCGTTTTAATCGGCCATATACTTGAAAAGAAAAAAGTTACTATCGTTGATCGACTCTTAAATTTTCATTTTATATCATTTTCTTTTTATTATAAGTTTAACATAATATTTCACCCACTAAATTTTTTGAAATATAGTCATAAAATATTTGTATTATAAAATTTTGTAAACAAAGATCAAATTCGTCGTTAAAGATATAGCGAGATTAGAACAAAAAATTTTGAGAATACAAAGATTAAACTGAATACAAAGATTAAAGTAACAAAGTGGTAATTAAATCCGAGGCAATAAGATTTTTATGGAGGAGTAGAACTCCTAAGAACCACAAAAAAGAGATCTCCCTTATAGAATTAGGAACTTTCGTATTAATTAGAAAAATAAATAATATTATAGGAATTTGAACTCGATAGCATTTTCTAATATATTTCCCGAAAATGCCAATAAATTAAAAATAGAAGTCAATTTTGGCAAACGTACAAAAAATACAAAAACAGTTTCAGAGGGAAGTAAATGCGTAGAGGCTTGTCTATTTGCGTTCAAGTTTTGTATATAAAAAGGGGAGAAAAAAAGGGCAAATTTAGCTGTCCGCTGCAGAGAAAAACCGGTTTGTCGAAGCGCCGCGCCGGCGGGGAAACAAGAGACGATCAAGTGGCGCGTGTAAGATGGCATGGCGGCGCGTTTGGAAGGCTTTGAAGGGAAAAGATCGGGTTTTATGGCGGAAGATGAGTTTGAATTTGGGTGAAGGTATTGACGTGTCTCAATCTGAAAACATGGTTAAGAAAGAAATTGATCATAGGGTTTCAAGATTATGTTTAGCCGTGTGAGTTTCTGATTGAGCCGCGTCAATATCTTTCCTGAAATTTTGTACATCTCCGCTAATTCGCTAAGGTAACTCTTAACCTAATTTTTCTCTATCTACTTTATATTGACAAACGTACACGCACTCAAGAATATATGATATATCATCCTAGCCTTATGGAGTATGACTTGAAAGGTAAATATTTTTGAGTTATATCACAATTAGATCAATTATCTTTTAACTATATCAACGCCAAAAGAGAACCTCCAAAATCCATTTGAATAACAAGATTAGCTATCMTCTGYCTTATTCTTTCATGTTGTTAAGAGTGTTAACTTATAAATTGAAGTTAATAAATTAGAGTACATTAATTGAATGGAGAGCCAGAGTCCTCCGAGTAGAGAAGACTTATAAATTAATCCAAAATTTAGCAACTGGATTTGTTCTATGATTCAATAGATTCTCCCACACAAGCACAAACCACAGACAATTTTAGGAATTTTTGAACTAAGGGGATGTATCTTAATTCAAGAATCAGGATTTTGAAACAATTATGGTGGTATAAAATACTCGAATAAAGATTATATATTAGAACTTTTTTTCTTCAAAATCAACATGTTTTTTATTTTCAACAACGTTTTAGTTTTATCTTTGCTCAAGAGATGATTTTTTTCCCCTCAAGTTCATTCGAGAGATGAGTTTGGAACTCTCTAGATTTAAGATTGAGATTCATATTAATGTGTTTTCTTAGCTCAACAACACAGGGTGAAGACTCAAACATCGAATTTGGATATGATGATATATGTCTTAACTAATAAACTATATATATTTTCATGCATGTAAGTAATATCATGCAGATAAAATTTTGGCCATGGAAGATTTCTTCCAAGATAATATAACTTTCTTCCTCAAAACACCTCACATTTCTGCCTGTATTTTAGTTGTTGGTGTTACTATTTTTTTATTTTTTATTTTTTTTTTTGATAGCTGGTGTTTGTATTGTTAACTTCTCACTGTGACTAGTTCTATCCAATTAGCATACTTCCATGTGATTTGTGATAGCTAGTTTTATTTACATGGTTGAGTTGTTTATATTAAATTTTATGTTATTAAAAATCATTAATTATCTAAAATTTAATGGGTGGATTGCAAATTTTATATGACACATGAGTTATCAAGCTATTTTGACTATATTTGGATTTTTTTTTAGTTCAGTAATTCCATGACAATTATCAAATCATCAAATCGTCGACTTTAGTTAAGATGATAATAGGTATTTTATCTACTTAAATTGACGATTTTTTTTCTTTATTTTTTGATAGAATAGTTAGATAGTTAAAGTACATCAAATATGGTTATTAGAACTAATATACATGATTCAAAACCCTGCTTATAGTTTTGTAGAATAATTATGGTTTGCTTTGAATGGTATTAAATTGATCATAATACTTTTCTATTTATGAGAAGTGCTTGTAAATGTCTACATATTTAGTGCGTATTTAGAATGCAGTTTAAAGTGTTTGAAAAAGACTAAAGTGTATTTATAAGAAGAAAAATGGTAATATTTGGTTAATCAATAAAACATTTTAT
The DNA here is from genome assembly GCF_001995035.1 of Momordica charantia. The sequence goes on from NW_019104503.1 coordinate 596,381, forward strand.
TTAAAGGAAACTCGTCCTAAATTTTGAGATTTATAATATGCAAAAAATTTATCAATATAAAACGTTATCATAACTTTCTAGGAAACAATTTAATATTTAACACTAAAAAGTTGACGGTCAACTGAAAAGATAAATAATCAACAACTCATTTTGTAACATTTTTATATTTTATTTTTCCCTCGTTATTTCAGTAAAATTGATAATAATAATAAATTAATTAATTAATTAAAGAAATAAACAGTATTCACTAACCACCTAACGATTTTTTTTACATCTACTTAAGCATTTATAACTTGCAACTTAAAACAGAGCTCGATTAGTTAGAGTGGTTGCCGACGTAAGTTTAGTTTGATTGAACACGACATATCCCTTTAAGTTAAACTATGTTTAAATTGGCACTTTTCTATTGTTGTTTTATTCCATGAACATGAACTAAAATTAAATAAATTAAAATAAACCAAACAAATGTACATTGTCTTATTGTCAAATGTACACCCAACTTAAATTATAAAATTACAAAAAATATTCATGAATTTTGTCATTGTTTCAAAAATCAATATTAGTATTGACTTTTCATTAATTTTTAAAAGATAAACCTCTATTAATAAATGACAATTAACGTTCCTAAAAGTCTTATTCCTTTCTTTGTCAAGAGAGTTTGCTTCTCAATTAATTGTCGACCAAATTTCGTCATAATCCTATTTTAAAAACCATATATAGTTTTTCTACATTTCTTTTCTTTCCGACATAATCAAGGTAAATTTATACGTTAATTATCACGTCATTCTAGATATTGTCACGTCAAAAGATAATATTCAAACTTTTGAAATAATAGATATTTTAAAGAAACAAAGATGAAAGTTTATAGATTTATTTATTTTGGTAATTTGGCCAAAATTCTACAACAAATAATATCAATCTCAACACCTTTTCAAAATCATAATAATAATAAACTTAATATGTGAAAAGAGAGGAACATCACTTCATTTAACGATGTTTGTGCTTCACATGATGACGTTAAAATATCATCATCAAATTGTCATCAAATTTCATATTGCCCTTTTCACGTTTCCAAATAAATAAACTTATCTTTACATACTTCTTATCCTTACACTCTTGAGTCATAGTTTGGCATTTTTAAGAAAATAAAATTAGTGAGTYTATGCTCGCTAGTACGACAACTTATTTTCATAATGTATTGAACTTTCTATTCGAAAAAGTGATTCATAATCGGATTGACTCTAAACTTAACTTAGTTTCTAATATCTTTTTAGTACAACAATTTGAAGATATGAAGATCAAACTTCTGACCTCGAAAAAAGATGTAATTTATAGTATTGACACAACCACTCATTTCTATTGCATTTTTTTAAATTTCAATTGAATTTTCACTGCAAATTTAAATTTCATCCATTTAAATATCATCAAATATATATTTTTTAAGTCTCTATTTTAATATTCATCATTAGACCTTTTATTTTTATTTTTATTTTTTGCAAAAGCATTAGACCTTTCTCTCTCTCTCTCTCTCTCTCTCTCATGTAATAAGGTTTTTAAGCCTAATGATGCTTGATATTATTATTATTATTATTATTATTATTTGGTGTGTTTGTGTGTTTAAGGTGATTTTTAGGATAATATCAGCGCTATACACCCAACCAATCACCAAAAGTATCTTCTACAACTAAAGCCTATCTTCCAATTTTATATCTGTAGTGATAAAATAATAATCAATAATAAATATAAATCAACCAACCACAATTTAAGGCTATTAACTAAATGGCACAAAAAACTTTTTGATTGGTTAAAATATGAGTTATACTYACAAGATGAGCTTAACTTTGATCAAGAAACTATTAGTTTGAATCTCCTATTCCATTCCCACTTGTTATATTAAAAAAACTAAATGATAGAATAAAGGTAAGAATTAGGATTTATAAACAATAATGTGAAAAATGAGGTCAAACAACAAATTAACCGTTTCATCTTTATATCCCACACATTTTTTAAGTTAAATTATTCTATTGAAAACTTTTAAATATTTATTTTAGTATTTAACTTTTCTCACAAATTAACGTGGGTGGGTCGTTGTGATTTTAAAATTTATAATTTCAATCCTTAAACTATTTTAAAAAGAGTTTTTATCTCTACGTTTCTTTTAGAAAATAGATAATGTGATTTAAAGCATGTGCTGAGTAAGATTAAGCCACAAAATTGCTTAAAGACAAGTTTCGGGAACATAAATATTAGGTGAAAAGTTGATAATAACAACTGAGTTTAAAAAAGAAAAGGTTTACAAACTAAGAATCAAAATATATATAATTTTTAAATTAAAACAAACATCATTAAAAATAAAAATAGAATAAACTTACAAAGTTTGGATCAAATTATTTACTTATCTGGTGAATTTTTGTTTTTATATATATATATTTTTAATTTAGTCCCTCTTGTTTAAAAAATTTCAATTTGATTCTTTTTTTTATATAATATTTCTCAATTTTATCTCTCATCATTGATAARTGTTAAATTAACCTRTGGAAAATTTATACACCATAATATTTAATGAATTGACGGAAATTTAGAAAAGAAAGAAAATCATTTAAGAAGAGAAAATTTTCTAATTTTTCCTCAAAATTTTCAARAAATTTGTGAAAGTTTCAAGTTTTCTTATTATAATGACCTTTTTTCTCCTCAAGATTTTTATTAACTCATGGATTATTATGTCAGATAAGTTTATCGATTAATATTGACATTCACTATTAACAAAATAAATTTAAAAAATAGTGAAATATCAACGACTAAGTTGAAACTACTTAACAAATAGGCAACGGGAACAGAGATCAGCGTATTTATGTTCGATAAAGGATCACGAGTTCAAATATGTTATACTAAAGAAAATACTAATTAAAGAAAAGATTACCTAAAAAAATAAGGGTTAATGAAAAAAAATTCATATTTAGGATTGCTTTTATGTGTTTTCTTCCAATAAAAGTAGCGTCTTTTATATAATTTCGGATCACACGTTGGAGCCGTCAAGCGACTGAGGCCTCAAATGTCATTCACATATCGAAACACACAAAAATGCGAGGGGAAAAAAGGGGAACGCCTCGCTCAATTCCCCTCCACAAATTTCAAAAAGGTGTTATCCGAAAACTATTTCTTCTCCAATTCCTTCTTCTTCCCCTCCGTCTAGTTGTTAATCCTCAGGAACTTGAAAAATCATGCTATTAAATCTCTCTTCCACTTCCTTCTCTGTAATCAAATTAGCGAATTCGAAGTCCCCGATCCCAGATTTTTCAGTGAAGTCCAGAACCCACTTCTCAGAATCTTTATCATCATCATCATCTTCTTCTTCTTCTTCTTCTCTATGCCATTCCTTCTCTTCGTCGGATCTCAGTTTCAAGACCAGACACAAAATCTTCTGGGAAAAGAGCAGAATCCCATGTCGGAAGAGTGCCGATTTCAGGCTGTGGGCTTTCGCCGGACTCGACATCGGAAGTGCTCAGTCCGTACTCGAGGCGGCGGCGGTGTTGACAGCCATCATTGTCGTTCACGAGAGCGGTCACTTCCTCGCCGCCTGTCTCCAGGGCATCCATGTAAGTAAATTTGCAATTGGTTTTGGTCCAATTCTTGCAAAATTCAACAAAAACAATGTAGAATACTCCATTAGGGCTTTTCCTCTCGGTGGATTTGTGGGTTTTCCGGATAATGATCCAGAGAGCGATATTCCAGTCGACGACGAAAATTTGCTCAAAAATAGACCGATATTGGATAGAGTTATAGTAATTTCTGCTGGTGTTATCGCCAATATAATCTTCGCATACATAATTATCTTAATTCAAGTCTCATCCGTCGGTTTGCCGGTCCAAGAGCCCTTCCCCGGCGTGCTCGTGCCGGAGGTTCGAACTCTTTCGGCCGCTTCCCGCGATGGCCTACTTCCGGGCGATGTGATTCTGGCCGTTAATGGAAATGAGCTGCCAAAACTGGGTTCTACAGCAGTTTCTGAACTTGTTGATGCAATTAAAAACAGCCCCAAAAGAACTGTGCTTCTCAAGGTTGAAAGAGGGAAACAGGATATTGAAATTGGGGTCATCCCAGATGAGAGTTTTGATGGAACAGGAAGAATTGGGGTTCAGCTTTCACCTAATGTGAAGATTTCTAAGGTTGTGGCAAGGAATTTGTTGGAGGCTTTTAACTATTCTAGAACGGAATTTTTGGGTCTGTCATATAATGTTTTGGATAGCTTGAAACAGACTTTTCTAAATTTCTCTCAGTCAGCCAGTAAGGTTTCTGGTCCTGTGGCTATTATCGCTGTTGGTGCAGAAGTTGCAAGGTCCAACATTGATGGGCTCTATCAATTTGCAGCTGTGCTTAATATTAACCTTGCTGTTATAAACCTTCTGCCTTTACCTGCTTTGGACGGTGGTTCGTTGGCTTTGATCCTCATTGAGGCTGCAAGGGGAGGGAGGAAGCTGCCTCTAGAACTCGAGCAGCGAATCATGTCGTCTGGGATCATGCTCGTCGTACTTCTCGGGCTATTCCTCATCGTCCGGGACACGTTAAACCTTGATTTTATAAAGGACTTGTTATAGTATGGGGATGCTCGGCGAAAGGTTACTGTTGGTGTATTAGATTCAGGGCAAGTAAACTCTGTTAAATCTGTAAATTGCTTGACTTGTTGATGATTCTAGTGTTGGGGTTGTGATTTTAGAGCTCATAATGCTTTCAACTTTCATGTTGCTGGATTCAACTGTGAGAGTGAGAGATAAATGGAATCCTATTCTTATCAGTTTTGTACTCCCTTCAAATTAACAAGTCAAATATACAAAACAGCTTGTTTTTGTGTATCTTTCATGTTGCTTGAATTCTTGTCCCTCTGTTGTAGGTAGAAATAACCGACTTTCGTACTAACTTCTGCGAGCTGAATCAGTGATGGCATTTGTATRAGTGAGCCGAGTTGGGCTTCAATTGATCCATTCTGTATGAATAAATGAATGGTTAAAKGTATTTTACTCCTTCTCCAAGAGTAAAAAAATATAATAAAAATGACATGTCAAAATATTTTACAATTGAAGAAGTTACGGAATTTTCAAACGTATCTACTTTAACAACATACTAGATTTTGCGATTGTTACCTACTATTTCAATTTCTTTGTTGCTCCAACAAATTTCCTTTAATTACTTTAAATGTTGTATTATAATATTTCTTAGATAAGAGTACAAAGAATTGGGTGTTAAAATCGTCATTAATAGAGGTAAAATCCTAAAACATATGTTGTCATTTTGACCTACATTGATGTCATTGGGAGACATTGGTTGCGTTGGGTAAACAAATTGGATTTATCTCATGATTTCTTAAATAAATTAATTACTACCGAAGTCCAAGTCCAACTACTAACTTTTTAACCAACCCCGTTTCTTCTTTATTTATTTATCATTTAGGTCTTTTTAATTTTTCAGCTTTAAGAAATAAAAATCGTACGTGTATGGTAATTATTTTTTGTTGTATGTTTTTTTAAAAAATTAGAGTTGAAACCAAAACGAGCACAGAATTAGTGGTTATTGGCATATATCTCCAATTGTGAGTTCGAACCTCAACTCATCACATGTTGTACTAAAAAAAATTAGAGTTGAAAAATATGCTACTAAAAGAAAAATCTATATAATTCATTTTAAAAATATTTAATATTTTTATACATAATTTAGTAAGGGGATGCATTCATCGTCCCCTTCTTCATTTTCATCCCAACTCCGATCCCGTAGAGAATTTGGTCATTTCCTAATATTTTAGATAACAGTTTAGAAAGATAGAAAGAGAGAGGTTAGAGATAAAAAGTGGGGTGTAATTCTAAATTTCAACCTTTTGATTGATTATATATATCTTTTATTCATCCACTTAATAAAAGTAAAAGGTTTAAAAAGGTGGATTGGAAATTTTATTAAAAACTTAATAGAAAATTATTATCAAACATTAAAATATTATTTCTTACAAAATTTAGAGAATAAAATAAAATTATACAAAACCAACGTATTAAAATAGGATATTTGAAAGTTGAAGGAGGAGGTGAAGATTATAAACGAAGATAATTAAAAAATTTTAATAGTTGCATGTATTAAAAATTACTTAAATAAAATCCAACAAGCAAACAAAAGAGTCATACCAAGCCGATCGGTTTAGAATCTTTAGATCGATTCAACACTCCTTTACCAAATTTTGGTTGTTTATAAAATAAACTTGTAGATGTCAACAATCCACTCATTCCAGGACGGCGATGGAGAACAGTCAACGCCTCTGCTCCAAAAGTCCTCCTAATCAACGGCTGTAATTTGGTCACTTACTTCATTTTCCCCAAACATGGGTCCCACATGATTCAGTTTCATTTCTTTGCCATCACGTATATAAAATCCATTTTGGTCTCTATCTCATCGGCTCTCTCCCCCAACTTCCAGCCATTTCTCCAACTCCATTGTSAGACCACAATGAAGAGGGAATAAACATCAACTCARTTCCTGGGAAGAAGAACCTAATTTCCACGGCTTTAGCATATTTTGTCTTCTTCTAGCGGGTTCTCAACCGGTACTCGAAATTCTAYGATGAGTTTAGCGAGTGCTATGGCGTTGGGGGATGTCGCGTCTCAGATGTGCTGGTGGAGTCTGGGGCCGAAGCCGTCTCCTGCGGCGGTGTTGAAGGGGAATGAAGGTACGGAGAGGACGCTGAAGCTGGAATCTAGAGGAGGATTTTTAAATTTGCCGACTTCCCCATTGATGACTTGCTCCATCGAGGCTGAGGAGCCGTCGAATCGGACCGAGTTACAGCCGGTTAACGATCAGTTGGACGGCAATCTCGTCCGGAGGTTGAATAAGGATATCGGCTCCTTTGCAAGTAAGTTTTGCGATTCGGCAGATTATTTGAATCAAAGTGTGGAATATGTTTCCTAGTGAATTGATGAATGCTGTGGTTTGATATTGTATTGAACGTTGCTAGTTGGTTGTTTGTTTCTCTGCACTTCTTGAGTTAACTTTCAGGGGAGAAGGTTTTTATCATCAATAGGTGGCATACAAGTATCCTGGCTCTTATTCTATCAACGTGCACATAAGAAAGTACTTCTAGAAAAATAATTTGAAACTGTAATAAAATTTTATGGAATCAACCATTTCTTAGTGGAATTTCGATGCATTAATTTARAGATAGGGTACAAGTTTAAATGAAGGCCAACTAGGAGATCTTGGTTGACATGATTGGGCAGGGGCTCGCCAGAATCCAAACAAAGGGATTTAAAGACTTGTTTGGGGGCTGTTTGGACAAGTTTCGGTTTCAAAAAATTGAGAGGAAACATGTTTAGTTAATTGTTTCTTAACTGTGGTTACGGGAAAATGTCCTTGTTGTTCTAAATTCAGTCGTTAATAAATTCTTCAAGTTCAGATAAACTTCAGTGCACATGTTGAGGAACAGCAAGTTTTTGCTCCCACTCAGTTTCTTCAAGTTAGTGTTCCCAATTTCTGCCCCCTTATTATTGGTCTTTTCGTTTTAACCTGTTATGTTTCCCTCATACTTTGTTTAAAAATATTATTTTCTAAATTGCACTATGGGCATCTTCAATAAAAACAAAATTTTAAACTGGCTAGACTTTGGACGACATTTCCTTCATCTCTTAGTCTTAATGCATTTTATGTAAGTGGTTGCAGGACCATTATCAGTGTCAAATACTTCTGCTTATCCAGATGATGGTCGGAAGGTTCGAATATCGTTCAAGGTACGATTTATAATAATGAGCCGATGCCTTTTCTCTTCTTTTTACTTGACTTTTGACCTTTTTTTAACAAGTAATTTTAATCTATATTTAGTAAATTTTATCTGCTTTTCTCATTTGTTGAGTAAATGATGCAGGGGTTGCCAGGATCATACAGTGAGGATGCAGCACTTAAAGCGGACCCTAATTGCAAAAGTGTTCCTTGCGATGAGTTTGAAGATGCATTTAAGGTTTACATTTCATTTTATTTACAATCTATCAGCTAAAATATATAAAAAGAATTAGAACTGCTTTCCTTGGTGTGTATTATTTAACCTATTTCATTTTTAAAGATGATATGTAATTATAAGAAAAAATTCGCCCACATTATTCTTTTCAACTTTACTTGCTTTAAATCCACTTCACTCAAGTCCTCCATTATTACTTTGTCGCGATTTTCCTTTTTCGTTGTAGGCTGTTGAATTATGGATAGCTGATAAGGCTGTTCTTCCGATTGAGAATTCATCAGGTGGGAGCATTCATCGCAACTACGATTTGCTCCTTCGACATAGGCTACATATTGTTGGTGAAGTGCAGTTAGCCACCAATCTGTGCCTTCTAGCTCTGCCGGATGTGAGAGCAGAACAGCTGAAACGTGTTCTTAGCCATCCGCAGGTTAAGCTTCGACTTCCATCCTTGTCTTTTCTTTTTTTAACTGTGGTCTCGCATCAAGTGACAAATATTTGTTCAATTCAAGTGGTAGTAATTGTAATAGCTAAAATGGTAATCCCCCAGACTTTGATGGACAATGTCTTGATTCTCTCTTAGACATTCACGATGCATGAACATGAACGTATAATGTTGAGTCTGCACCCTCCATCATAGAAGTTACTCTTACTGTCTGTTGCATTGCATCTTCTTCATGAACTTGGGTTGTATTTTACAATTGAAGTGAGTTTTCGGAAGTAAAAAGTACTGACATGTCACTACTAAAAAAATCAATGACCTTCAAGTGTTGCGTGGGCAGGCACTTGCCTTGAGTGATACTGCCTTGAATAGGTTGGATGTTGTCAGAGAAAGTGTTGATGATACAGCTGGTGCTGCTCAGGTTCTTATATGTTAATTTATATTCTTATTATTAAAGTTCCCCAACCATTTGTATCGGTTTATTTTCAAAAGCAAGTTATTCATCTCGATTTGTTATGTAGTATGTAGCATTGAACAACCTCAGGGACACAGGAGTTGTTGCTGGTGCTCGAGCTGCAGAAATATATGGTCTAAACATTCTGGCAGAAGGGATCCAGGTGAACTTTTTCTCTTGTTCTAATTTAATTTTGTTCTCGTTCCGTCTTAAAATATGGTTTATATATTTGGTCACCTCTTTGCTTAAGAAAAATTATACTGCTTAGTTTCTATCTTTACATAGGATGATTCAGACAACATGACTCGTTACCTGGTACTTGCGAGGGAACCGATCATTCCGAGAAATGATAGGCCCTATAAAGTAAGTTGAATCGCATATGTGCTGATTACTAGCCTCATATCTGCTGAACTTGTAGCTTTAATAAACTTGAAGTCAAATGTTCTGTTCGTTTTAGACAAGCATCGTATTTACCTTGGATGAAGGGCCTGGTGTCTTGTTCAAAGCCTTGGCGTTGTTTGCATTAAGAGAGATAAACTTGACAAAGGTACTTTGATGCAACCAATCTGTTGATAAAATTCTATCTTTTCTCAAAAAGCATTTTTGCCACTACCCTTTGTCTCTGAACTTATGTGAGAATTCTACTTACATGACTAGATTGAAAGTCGACCGCAAAGAAATCACCCCTTACGAGTAGTCGATGACTCGAACACGGGTACTGCCAAGTATGTACCATCATCATCTGCATCTTGCAGTATCAGCAGACCTTGAAAGGCCTTCGCTATAGCTATTACAATGCAAGTTGCTTCAAATGGCTGGTGGTATAGATTGATGAATCCTCTCTCAACGTTTAATGTTTGCAGGTACTTTGACTACATGTTTTACATTGATTTTGAAGCTTCTATGGCTGAAGCACGTGCGCAGAGTGCCTTGGGCCATTTGCAGGTTTGTTGCTGATTTTGTTAAAGATTTTCTTAGTTGAACGTTAGAGAGAATATAAAATTCAAATATATGTTAACCAATCAACTTATGATGATCAGTCACAGTATTAAAGCATGAGATCAAATCCACAAATCTGCCTTCATGAATCAAATTAGTAACCAAGCCCACATGAAAGAGGTGTTAATTAAGTATATAATAAAAAAAATTAACTGTGGCTTATTCTTTTTGGTTTATGCATTTTTGTCTAACGAAAATTTAACATTAATATTATATTTGCATGTCATGTCGAGGCTTCTCTTTTAACGTYGTGTATTTACATTACATAATCAATGTGCCATGTTCTTTCACTTCCAAGTTCTTAATGAAATCCTTTTGTGTTCCTTGTAGGAATATGCAACGTTTATTCGGGTACTTGGCTGCTATCCCATGGGTGTATCTCGTTAGCATTAAGAACAACCTTGTTCTTCAAATTCAGACCATCCCTTGACAGAGTAGTTTGTTCCAAAATTGGCATATTTTTCAATGAAGGTCAAAAGGGTCATTTCTTACCAACTAGCAGGTGATATGACCTAGATAATAATAAACAATATTTTTGTAAAGTTTAAACCAGGTGGGTGGAAATTGAACCTCATCTTAAGCAGCCAGGTTTAAAATGTCTCRGAGCTATTTTTAAATTGACAATAATAGTAACATTAATAGTAATAATATGTTTTTTAAACCTAGTGCATTTTAAGGAAACAATATTTCTCATTTAATTTATAACTTTATTATATGTTTTAATTAATTATTGTACTTTTTAAAATACAATTATGGAGATGGAATGGAAATTCGAATGGTTGAGTTATGCCATTTTAATTAGTTGAATTAGTTTAGATTTCAAGTTTAAAAGTTATGATGTGATTTGTGAAATAAAAAAACTTACATTTTGCATCCCTAAAAAATCTAAAAATAAGTGAAGATATATTCATGTAAAATAAAATAAATTATCAATAATATAAATAAAAAAGAAATAATAAATTGCAAAACAATTAATTAAAAAGTTATCGATCTTCTTAATAGATCAATTTTAATACTCAATTATGTTGAAGAAAAACAAACCTTAGTCTCYATTATTTTAAAATTTTTATTTTATTATTTAACATATTGTTGTAAAATTATAGAACAAAATGAGGTACCACGAGTCACGAACAACGAGAAAATACGAGATTAAAAGTTTAGCATTTATTTTCTACCACAATTCACTGTCAAATGAGTCATGGATTGCAATTGTACAATTGGACAAGAAAAAAGATACATCAGATATTGAGAAAGATACATCAGATATTGAGAATTATTGAGAGGTGTATGGAGAGGAATTGACACATGAGGTTATGTTACATCTTTCTATTTTACCGCTAATACATCTAATTTGGATAATCTTCATAATACATATTAACTTTTTTTTTTCAATTATCTTTTTATTGAATCACACTATATATTGAGTCAATAATTATAGACGTAGGAATCATGATATTTGAAATGGTAATATATACCWTTATCTACTTCAACTGACCACTGACCATTAAATCATATATTTGGCCCGACTAAAAATATACAAACTTAAAAAATCACAAGAGAATTATAATTTTATTTAACCCAAATTTTAATGTCCATCCATGTTGCGATCTCTAATTAAGGAACAAGTGCCAAAGCAAAGCACTACAGCTCAACACCGCCACGTGAACCAACCCAACAACATTCCCTTTGGAACTACGCTATTGCGGCCGTACCCAAGCCGCGACCAGGTTCACTGAACCTCCGAACCCCACTCCCTCTCTACTCTTTATTTAAGCCCTCCACAGAACAGAATTCGCCTGCTCAGATCGCAAAATCAGTAACCATTTCCGATCGCAGCTGCCGCTGGCCTCTGCACAATGTGAATGGGGTACTTCTACTTTCATCTTCTCTTTACTTCATTGTTTACTGTCCACGAATCTGAAAATGCAAGTCATCTATTTCATAATCTTACTGATAGTTATTCCATTTCTTTTTATTTGAATGCTGAAATCCCCGCAGTACTGYTTGCATCCAGTTTTTAGCTTCGAATTTAAGCAGATCACGAGGGTTTGCATCCAGGGTTTGAAGTTGGGGATCATCCAAGGACATTTAGCTTTCTCTGTAGACTTCCAAACAAAATAGTTGGCTTTCATTGAGTCTGACCTTCCTATAAAAATACATATAATACTCTGTTTTTTTAGGGCAAATTAAAAGCATATGATCATGAATATCCCTTTGACGCAATTGCCCCACTAGTTACTTTATACAAGTTCCACCACTTGTCCACTATAAATAATATCTTCAGTTTCAAACCTTTGTGGACTCTGGACTCAGAGGTTTGTTGGGATGATCTCTGATATTTGCCTGTTCTTTCTCCGTTCAACATGTTTGTTTGTTTTTTTTTTTCTTCCTTTTTTTACACTTCTTTTTGCTGCTTGGAAATTACTTGGTTAATTACAGCATCAAATTCTGTACCCAGATGATTTCATTCAAGTCTTATCATTTGGTTCTGGTCTGATGGTTCTTGCTTTCTTGTTTCTGTTTTATTCACGTAAGATTTCTGTCAAGCACACCAACGGAATTTTAAGAGCAAAGGTTTAAAATGAATTTCTGTACAGAATCTGAGGATTAGAACAGAAGAATCGAAGTTCTGAAATCAAAACAGAAGTAAATAATTAAATTTACTCTAAATAATTGCTTRTACATTGGGCTAATGACTGTTATTGGATGCTCAACTGCAGGTAGAGTAGTCGGCATGAACAATTCTTCCTTTGATAAAAATGGTATCAAGAATGATGCCAATTATTAATTATCTGTTTAGGACAACCAGCATTTCTTTAGATTCTGACTGCTGAGATAGAAGAGCTCGGAAAATTTGTAGATATTTGCACCATTTCTCGTAGCCATTCACCTGCTTTCAGATTTATGCTCCTCTAGGATAAAAGCTATTTGCAAACCTGGCCTTGTCGGGGCGATGACGTGGAGAGAGCGACTTCGGTGGCAGCCACCATTCACGGTCGCCTGGTCCGATCTGGTCGGCTGTTGTTTCTCCTTTTGCAGGAATGTGATTGAACAGCATAGCAGATAGAACATTTTGCTGTGCTTGGGATTTGAAGAGTTCCCCCTCTTGAAACTTCAATGTCATCGTTTTTTTGTTTTGTTTTTATAAGTGATTATGTACTCCTGTTTTCGTTGCATTGTATGAATTTCAGTAAAACTTCTGTTCTTGCTGATTATTTGTGAGAGTTGCTTTCGGCCTTAGGTATAAGGTAATTAGATGAAATAAAAGTGATTTGGATTAGGAAAGGAAACCATATTCTCTATTTAATTCAGAACTTTATTACATGTTTTAATTAATTATTGTACTGCATTAAAATACAATTATAGAGATGAAACGAAAATTCAAAGAAATTGCATGAGAAGATTGGATTTGGTTAAATCGAAGATTCTCCGATTCGAACTCATGGCTTATTGATTAGAAAGGTGTGTCAATTACTCTTGAGTTAAATTCGGTTACCATTTATTACATCTTTTCATTATTGTAGTTTTTCATTAATAATTATTATATTATGGAGATGAAAATTATAAATTTTGAGTGATGGTTAACTTATGCTTGAATTTGTTTAGATTTCTAAGTCTGAAGGGTATAATGTGATTTGTCAATATTAAAATTTTAAACGACAGGGAGACGAGCTCTAAAATAAATCAACAACAAATAATTGATTCAAATATAAAATATAAAATATCTGACGTAAAACAAATGATTTTTCTTTTTCCTTTTGAAATGAGTCAGCGAAACAATTATTTTTATTGAAAGTATAAATATTAAATATAAAAACAACGAAGGGCCGAAATAAGGAAATTACGACGGTAGCTTCTTGGGGAAGTTTTAGCCGTCTTCTGGGAATGAACGTGAAACGCAGCGTTTCGTGCCCACCTCTAACTCATAACGTGGAATTTCGCGCCCGCGCTACCACAGTAATTACCTTACCACCACTCCCTTTCCCGCCGATCCTAATTCCTCATTGAACTTGTCTTCAACATATCGCTATCCCCTGTCCATATCTTCGCTTCAGTAGTTGCTTCCGCTGCCCCTCGCTTCTCAGTTTTCACTGTGGGTTCCTGTCACTTCTACTTCTACTTCTTCTTCTTCCCGCTGCTCAAGCGTTCGCTATTCACTGAGGAGGAGGAGAGAAAGAGGAGAAAATCGCAGCCTTCCGTTGTACCGATGAAGCTTCGTCCTCGTAAAACGACCTCCAACATTGTCACCGAAGGTACGGCTCCGATTTTGCGCTTTCTTTATGTGTCGCATGCTGTGCACTGCTAGAGAATTCTGTTTCTTGAAAACCTAATGTGCAATAAAGCATTGACCTGACTGTAACATGATTGCGGCATGATTGGATTTGAGATTGCATTCGTGGTGTTTTTTGAAAAACATTTGTTGAGATGATATGAATATCCCCAACTGGAAATAAATGCATTGTGTGTTCTTTTTGCCCCTTTTCTTGGAAAGATTGACACACTGTGAACTAACTACGTGATTACATTTGGGAGCAGAAAAAGAAGACAGCAAAGACGACAGTGATGCCTTTGATGATATCGACGAGTCATCTTTTGTTTCTGAGAGTGGTAGTGAAGGTATCATAGTTTCACATTTTATGTATTTTGGTTACAGTAGTTCCGGTAAGAAACCAAGTTCGAAGTTGGATCAGTTCTGGTGTTAAAACTTTTTTATAAGTTTTATCTCTCTCGTTTCTTGGAGTATGTGCATGTTTGGTAAATTAAGTGAACCTGAACCTTTCCATCGAATAATCTCTTCAACGATCTACTTTCCTTCACAATAGTTGCGCCTGCAATGCCTTCCTTTGGTGTTAAACTGTTACTTATTTACCTGACTTTTAATATCATTATGAATGAAGAATATACTCGGAAATGGTTTTGGAACCTAAACCACAAGTTTGACATTTTAACTGGGCAGATCTTTCCTCGAGTTCTGCGGACTTTAGTGAGCCTTCAGCAAAGAAGAAATTTAGAGGAAACAAACAGAGTAAACCTCTTAAAAAGGAGGTGCCTACCCTTTTGTGGAATATATGGGCGGAAGAATATGAGAAATGGATTGATGAAAATATTGAAAAAGATTTTGATTTGGATAATCAAAATGAATTATTGATGGAAGTTGTTGAAACACCTTCTGCACTCACAATGCCCCTTCTACGATACCAGAAAGAGTGGTTGGCTTGGGCTTTGAAGCAGGAAGATTCTTCAAATAAAGGTGGGATACTTGCAGATGAAATGGGAATGGGAAAAACCATCCAAGCAATTGCCTTGGTACTTGCCAAACGTGAATTCTCTACATCTAATGGACAAATGAGACCCTCATCACATCCGAGTTCTTCCAAGGACTTGCCTGAGATCAAAACAACTCTTGTAATATGTCCTGTGGTTGCTGTTAGCCAGTGGGTAAGTGAGATTGATCGTTTCACATCAAAGGGAAGTTGCAAGGTACTGGTGTATCATGGTCCAAAACGAGTACAGAGTCTTGAAACTTTCTCAGAATATGATTTTGTTATTACAACATACTCTGTCGTTGAGGCTGATTACAGGAAATATCTGATGCCTCCCAAGGACAGGTGCCCTTACTGTAATAAACAATTTTATCAGAAGAAACTGAAGTTTCACTTGATGTACACATGTGGTCCTCTTTCTTTAAAGACAGAGAAGCAAGCTAAGCAACAAAAGAAAAAGCCAATTCAACCACAAATATCGATACAGGAAGAATCTACTAAAGACAAAATCAATAGTGATCACCGGAGTGACAGCCGGAAAATTACTTTTGAACAGACAGTGGGGCAGAATGAGAATGATAAGAAACCTTGTGGGAAATCAATATTGCATTCTGTGAAATGGGATCGCATTATTTTGGATGAGGTGAGATTCTAAAACTATCTATTTTTATTTTTGTTCAGTTTAGTCTAGTTTTTGTTTTCCTCTTGTGTGTGTGTTTGGGAATATTACAATTGTTTTCATTTTTTTTAATTATAAATGAAAAGGGGAAAGTACTCTGGTTTTATTGTTGCCTTAAAATTGGTTTCATATTTGCGAATTGTATCACTCCTTTTAAAATGATGGAATTTAAATTGTTAATTTAGATAGTGAAGTAGAAAATAGAATGCATAGGTAATGGGCAACTGCTATTCTATTGCTATGCCTTCCAATACACCATCTAACTTTAGCTATGATGATCTCTCACTGTTTCCTCAAACCATCTGTATCTATTTTGCCCCTTTCTTCTCCCTTTGAGTGTACATATATTTTGCTACAACTATTGAAAATTCCATCCAATTATTATTCTCATATTTTTGCTACATGTTTACCACATCTTTGACATCCAGAAGTAATTTTCTATGGGAACAAATTCTATAGTGGGTAATAATAAGGGAAAAGTAAACCAATATATAAGTTGCTTAATCTATTTATCTCCCCCACCCCTTAAAAATGTTCTTTTGTTTGTTTCATCTGTCCTGAGAAAATAATTATATTGTTTGACCTTTTGCATTAATTATTATTTCTATTAGTATTTTAATGGATGTTTGCTGTTGTGAAATATAACAAATTTTGTATAAATATGTAGGCACATTTTATAAAAGATAGACTGTCCAATACTGCAAAAGCTGTTTTTGCGATTTCTTCTTCATATAGATGGGCTTTAAGTGGCACACCTATTCAAAATCGCATAGGAGAGCTTTACTCTCTTGTAAGTTTTGTTTTGTTTATAATATTGTCTACAACAAGAAAAATAATCTTTCTCAATTTAACCTGTATTTTTTGGTACTCTCAGGTTCGCTTTTTGCAAATTGTCCCTTATTCGTTCTACTTTTGTAAGGACTGTGATTGTAGAACACTTGACTATAGGTACTAGTTTGGATTAAAGATTGTTCTGCCTTTACGTAGTAAATTTTAATTTTAACATTTTATAAGCTTTTTATTACTCGTGGACTCATTAGTTGTTGTATATAAAATTCATGTGACGTATGACGTTCATGGGCAACTACAGTTCTCTTGACTGCTCTAATTGCCCTCATAAACGCGTGAGACATTTTTGCTGGTGGAACAAAGTAAGTTCTATAACTTATAGCATTTATATTTACGTTTATCTATGTAACACTAATAGACTATGTTTTTCTTTTAATTATTATGGTCTGGAAGTACATTACCCAACGGATTCAAAATATTGGTGGGACTGGCCAAGATTTAAAAAGAGGTATGATATTGCTGAAACACAAAATTTTAAGTAGCATTGTTCTCCGGCGCACCAAAAAGGGTAGAGCTGCTGATCTTGCTCTTCCTCCTAGTATTGTAAGTGGTCGTGCATATGGTTAAGTTTTTTAGTTTTAGTAATTGATGGAGAAACTAATTTTAGTTCCTGTCGATCTTCCTGTAGGTTTCAATTAGGCGGGATTCCCTAGACATTCAAGAAGAAGACTTTTATGAGTCGTTGTATAATGACAGTCTAGCAAAATTTAATACGTAAGTGACCATCTATTATCTTTTGCTTTGCTTTTTGAGCCTGTTTGTTGAAGTATCTTTGAACCATACCTAGATAGAAATCTCTTCACTGGATATGTTGGCAGCTGCATGTGATGAAAGTAATTAAATAGTGGAGAATAATTTGGAATTTAAATTTATAGGCAAGAGTACAGAAAATGATTACTTTTTGTAGTTGAGACCATTGTCCAAGTTTCAGCCACCACTCTATCTTTCGCTTAGTTTAAAATTTTAATGTTGAAGCTGAGACCTTTTGTAAGTTCAAGACACTTAGTATTCGGTAGTGTTATTGTACTACTTTTAACTTCTTTTTAATATTTATTTTCCTAACTGAATGCATCACTAAAAATGTAGGTTATTCATCAAGTTATAACTTAAAATCAGTTTTACCGAGCACAGATTTGTTAAACTTATTGAGTGCGCACTTACACAAGGATTTGACATGAAATAGTAGCTATTGGTACTTTTGAGATGCCATTTTCCAACTTAATGAATGTCAAAGAATGTTTTTGGTCAGATCTGCAACTTGATTGTTTTTGTAGTATAGAAGTTCTTTCCAATCTCATTTTTCAAAAGATTATGTATTTTACCAATACTCAGCCTGTCAGCCATTGTGAAATTGCAAACAATGAAGATGTTTATTTCCTTCTATAAAATAGATGTCTTGCAATATTGCTTGATGTTTCTTTTTCTTTGTAGTTTCGTGGCAGCTGGAACGGCAACAAATAATTATGCACACATATTTGACCTTTTGATTCGCTTGAGACAGGTCTGTGTCTTCTGGTATAGATTTTGAAATTTATGTCGATCATTAGCCTTTAAAGGAAAGTATCAAGTAAACTTGCCATGCTCGGTAATGTGAATAGCACTGCTTAGATGATCCTGACTCGAAATATTGTCTTTATATGTTAAGGTTTGAGGTAAACTTATTGTGATACTATACTTTGCTTTATGACTTTTAGATTCTGAAATTTGTTTATTTTTTAGGCCATGCTTACTTTTGTAGTACTCCTGATGCTTAGATAAA
Source organism: Momordica charantia (assembly GCF_001995035.1). The sequence goes on from NW_019104503.1 coordinate 614,802, forward strand.
GTTCTTAATGATAACTTCAGTTCTAGTTGATTTTTGTTTGCCTATTTGCTTTAAGCATTAGATTTTGCATGGTTGATTGCTGGAAAAAATAAAAGACTTTGTAGGTTAGTATGTAAATTAGGCTGGAGAATGTCTATTGTCCGGCCAGAACCAATTTAAGTGAATTTTATTGATGAAATTTGTTGGGGATACGAATAGAGTCCTACATCAGTTAGAAGTGGAAAAGATTTTGGTATCTAAATAAGGACAACATCTTTGCTGCTGAGAGTATTTTTAAGTAGAATCAAGTCAAAAAATAAAATCATGCCAGCTGAGATTCGAATGTAGACAATATCATATAATGGAGATGTCAATCCTAACAAAACTCAATTAAGATTTATTTCATTCCTAATTTAAGTAGATGTGTTTTACCATGTTCACCCCAAACTAACTAAAACTTCTTTATTAAAAAGGTTGCTTTTGATGGAAATGAAAGATTCAAAAGATGTATCTGTCAGATGCTTAACTTATCATTTGATATTTTTTGCCTTTCAGTTCCTCTGTATTTATTATAATGGATATTTAAGGAGTTTGTATTCATTTATTAATTTTGTTCTAGTGATTTTAGCCTTTTATGCTACACGCTCTAAATGTATCCAATAGCTGATCTGCTAATGATATTTATTTACTCCATTTTATCCAAATTTTACAGGCAGTCAATCATCCATATCTTGTGGTGTACTCTAAAACTTCCGCCATAAATTGTGGAAGCTCTACTGACAATAATAATGAACAAGTATGTGGAATTTGTCATGAACCAGCAGAAAATCCCGTGGTGAGCTTTTTTTTTTCTCTTTTGACAAGAATCCTTTGGGGAATTCTCCTGTTACGCTGTTTGTCATGGCAGTGAAATTTTGTGAGAATGCTGCTGAAAATGAACATCTTGTATTTGAATGATCAATATTTACTAAGGATGTGTTTAGGAGTGATGGTAAAATGGGTGATTTTGAAAAAATAGATTTAAGTATGATTAAAATCAATCATCTAAGCGATACCTTAAAAATCAATTTAAAATGACTTTAAATTTTCCTAAAATTGATTTTTTAATTTGCCAAATATGATCCATGAAAAGGGAAAGAAGTGATTTTGATGATGGAAAAGTCACTCCCAAACACACCTAAACTGAACTTGTAGCTGGAATGACTGATGTTAGTTCATTTTTTAAAAGCAAATTAGTTAGAATAAATACCTCAATTATACTTGAAATAACTAAGGTGTTGAGATGAACTCTCTAAAAATTAATATCGATGTGCTATCATTTAACAGAAATATCATCACAGGAGGAAATGATGATTAATGAATATGTTATAATCTAATATCATGACTATTGCTTTAGTTCATTTATGAATGCACATCTTTGAAGTAGTTTACTGCCTTTTTCACTTAATTACCTACCTCTTTAGTTGAAGTGGAAATGACCCAGTAATTTACTTCCTCAACTTGAAACAATTTTTTCAGCATGCACAATCTTTTCTAACCTTTTCCCTTATTCTATCAGGTTACCTCGTGCGAGCATACATTTTGTAAGGCGTGCATAATTGATTCTACCGATGATTTTTCAAAGCGTGTTTCGTGTCCTTCTTGCTCAAAGATGCTCACTGTTGACTTTAGCAAAACTCTGGCTGCTGGGGATCAACCCGTTAAAACCAGAGTTAAGGGTTTTAAATCTTCAAGCATACTGAACAGAATACAGCTGCAGAATTTTCAGACGAGTACAAAAATAGAAGCTTTGGTACGTTTTATTCTGACTCCCCCATATTTGTTTAATCTTTGGATGTGAATGAAGAAAACGTCATGTTGGCCTCTAGGTTATGTTGTTTTATTTTATTTTTTTGTAACATTTTGCGTGGATAAGCCTGCTAAACTCTCTATTATACATGAGAATTTGCACTATGATTTTTTATCTCCCAAATGGAGCAAATATTATGGATGCTCTTTATCTGTTACTAAAGTGGATTTGATAAACTTGACCTCTTTTTTCATTTTTTTTTCCTTTCCTCCCTGCTTCAGAGAGAAGAAATTAGACTCATGCTTGAACGAGATGGATCTGCCAAAGGAATTGTTTTTAGCCAATTCACGTCATTTTTAGATCTCATAAACTATTCCCTAACAAAGGTATGTAGAAGTCCAAATTTAGAGTCTTCTGATTTCTCATAAAATAAGTGATTGTATGTTGTGCAACGAACTCTTTGCAGTCTGGCATTGCTTGTGTTCAGTTAATAGGAAGCATGTCCTTGGCTCAAAGAGCTGATGTCATCAAGAGGTTTGTTGACGATTCAGATTGCAAAATTTTTCTAATGAGCTTGAAAGCTGGAGGGGTTGCTCTCAATCTTACCGTCGCATCGCATGTAAGGAATTTCTTCGATTGGTTACGGTATTAAATATGCAAACACCCTCAATTATGTTTTATACAGGTACAGTGCAGTTATATAATAAGTGTAAATATAATTTCATTCACTTTCAGGTCTTTATCATGGACCCTTGGTGGAATCCAGCTGTGGAACGACAAGCTCAAGACAGAATCCATCGAATTGGGCAATATAAACCTATAAGGTATTGCATTTTGATAAAAATTTAGCATTTTCCTCTGTTGCCGGAAAAAGAATTGCTTCTTATTCTTTTAAGACAGGACTAATATATGTTGGCATTAACAGAATTACCAGATTCGTAATTGAAAACTCTATCGAGGAGCGGATTTTGAAGCTGCAAGAGAGGAAAGAACTGGTATTTGAAGGGTATGTTAGAATAGGTTTAATATGTAGTGTACCATAGTTTATCCACACTGTGAGAAGCCATTGGATGTTGCAAAAATGATTTACTGGCTCTCTCTTTACAGAACTGTAGGTGGGTCTGATGAGGCCTTGGGAAAATTAACGTTGGAGGACATGAGGTTTCTGTTTCTCTGACCAAAAGCTAAGATCATCAAAACTAATACCCGCAAGAGGACAAACCTAAGGTTATGTTCTTGTACATACATATGCACATATTCTCCATCTAATTCTTAAATTTTGAATCATGTAATACTTCTTCTGATCATATGGTTTTTGAGGGGCAAGTCCCATTTTGATTACAGGACTAAGGTCCAAGAAAGGAAAAAGAATTAAAAGGGTAGAAGCTGTATATTCCAAAGTCTGTATATTCATATAACAGAGATACTATTGAAATTTTATTATCACCTAAACTTTCTTATTTCATTATGATTCATTCACTTCCAGATGTTTTATTTAATATTAGATCAGTTAGTTTGTTTCTATGTTGCTGCCACAAAAAACCAGATGGAACAACCGAAAGAAACGAATAGATCATTTAACGAACAGGTACAATTTCAGCATTGTTGTAAATTTTAGCAAATCGAAACTTTCCAAAACAGAAATTCCAGACTTCTTGGATCTCAGCAACACCAAACTCGTTTAATCCTAAACTTCATGTAAAAATTCAAACAACCTGTGGAGCAAGTAGGATCAAATGAGTGGAAGGAGAGTGTTTTTCTTCTTTCTTTTTTTAATTTTTAATATATAATTTAGAAAGGAGAGAGCAACCGTGCGAATTTTATTTTTTAGTTTTACTTATTTATAAGAGAAAAATAAAAAAATAAATACAAAATTTTTAAAATAACGAGCTGTAATTTTTCGATAAATATTTGATAATTAAAATAGTTATTATTTCATATCATAAGCTCTCACTTAGGAATACCTAAATATTTTTCTTCTAAATATCCTCTAGTTGAATAAATTAAAAAAAAAAAGGTTAAATTAGGATACTAAGAGCAAACACGAGAGGTCGGATATTTCAATATTCCCTTGTACATTTTTTGAACTAAATCAAAACAGTGTTCTTTATTTGAAAACAAAAAATATTTTTAATTTTCTAAAGAATTTTCATATTTAATTAATATTTAAGTATTTCTTATTATTTTGTTTTTTTGCACAGGAGTATTTTTTTCTTGCTACACTATTGGCTATTGCGCGCTTGAGAAATGTCCATTTCATGCTATGCTATTTCATACAATACATTTAGTAATGTTTATGAAATGCTTTTAAAACAAGTTTTCAAAAAAAGAAAAAAAAATAATTCAAAACACATAAGTTTTAAGTAATTATTTATAACTCCAGTAAATTTATTGAAAAGTTCAAAATATAATTATAATTTTGGAAGACGAAATAAAACAAAACAACTAAATTTGTAATTTGATAAAAAAAAAAAATTGAGATAATTATATAAATAACATAAAAAGAATATGTATTTTTAAATATAGCATAAAGTTTAAAATTTTTTAAAATAGCATAATTTAATCAGAGTCTAACTTAAATGTTAAGTAACTAATTTATATCCGACCAGAGTTTCTGAGTTCGAATCCCCACCTCTAGATGTGGTAAGAATTTAAATTTCTAGTCAAAGATATATATCTTAATTAGTTGAACTAAACTTTCATTATATTTAAATATGTTGTAAAAATATACTTAAAAAAAGGTTAAAATTACAAACCCCTATATTTAAAAGAAAATTGTGGGATTTTTCACATTAATTTTGTGACATTGAAGGAAATTTCTCAAAAGAAAAAGTTTATGGTTTGTCGAGAAAAACGTGGTACGGTAAGAGGAGTGTAGTTGGTTTTAGGGTATTTGTAATTGTTGGAGACTCGAATTAGGTTTCTTCCGCCGAAGGCTTCTGAGTCGCATCGAGGAAGAGGATGATTCAACTTCTGTTCACAGTAATCGCAGCCGAAATGGCTCTGATTTTGACCCTTCTCTTCAGGACGCCTCTGAGGAAGCTCGTGATTTTGAGTTTGGATCGTGTTAAGCGCGGAAAAGGTCCAATCGTCGTTCAGACCATCGCTGGAACCGTCTTCGTCGTCCTTCTCTCTAGCGTCTATAGCATGGTTAAGATCCAGAACCGTATGATCGAGGCTGGCGAGGTTAATCCCACGGATCAGGTCCTTATGTCCAGTCACTTGCTCGAAGCTTCTCTCATGGGTAATTAACCTCTCTCGACTTCCTTTTTATCTTTTAATTTGTTTTTGCATCTCCCTCTCGCTCTCTGGCTGGGGTTATCAACGGGAGCGCTACCTTTTTCTGTCAATTTTAAGGCGAATGTGTTGCTTATGCTTATTTTATGATTCGAGGGTTGATTAGTTGCGGAATTACTGGCTTTACAAGCATCTGAGCTAGTTGGATTCGACAAAACTGGACTTACTTTTTTCATGTTTACTCTAAAATTTGAAGAAAGCAGTGGGTTATAGTTCGATTCAATGGTTGTGATTTGACATTACTCCTTTTACTAAAATTAAACTTCACTTTATGTGGGCTTCTTCATATGACAAGATCAAACTATCAAATCTACAATTTGGCTCGCTCGCTTCTAGATTGCTTATAAATACATATGTAAATGTATTTTCCTAATCAATAATGGTAGAAATGCCTCATAAATGCGAATGGATTTGGTGCTTACTTATGGTGGAATTCAGCTTGTACATCGTGTACCTGTATTGACGGTGTGTTTGGAAATGTGGTGGAATATCATTTTGAAGGAAATTTCTTCGAAAGCATTTCGGCATAACTCGTAGGAGCATGTGAAAATAATATTATTCTGAATAGTTGATGACAATAGATGGGGGTTTGAATTTTGAAGCCTAAGTTTTCTGTTCTTATCTTATTTTCTTTGTTTGATAAACTAGATTTTACAATTTCTCCCAAGGACTGCAAACTTCTGGCTGATGAAAGATCTTGTTTTGTCACGACCTTACTCGAATAGGATGTGTTCTATAAGCTGTACAATCTTTTTCTTGTGTTCTAAATAATGATTTTGTTTTGTACTTCCATTTGCTTGCAATTTAGCAGTTTTTCCCCATTTTTTTGTTGAGTACTCATGTTGAAAACAACATTTTATCTCCTGGCAGGGTTTTTGCTGTTCCTTGCGCTGATGATTGATAGACTACATCATTACATCCGTGAGCTTCGGATGCTCAGGAAGACCATGGAGATCGCAAAGAAGCAAATTCGAGCGTCAGAGGATGCAAGTGCAGAGAAGCTTAAAGGCCTGGGAGAAGAGGTAACTACCTTGAGGAATAGAATAACCAAACTGGAATCTGAAGTTGAGGCAAAAACAAAAGAAGCAAATGATGCTGAAGCTGGAACAGAGGCCCTAAGAAAGCAATCTGAGGAGTACCTGCTCGAGTATGATCGATTGCTGGAGGACAATCAGAATCTTCGAAATCAGCTGGAGTCGATCGAACATGGCTCTTCATAATCTGACTGAAAAAGAGGCGGTTGTGATCTTTTCTGCATCATGTCGGAGGTTTAAGAAAATGGTGCATTTACGCTTGGCTTCATCAGAGGGCCTCTGGTTTGTTGGGTCCGTACTCTATGAATTGAATTTTAAGCAGGGGAATTGATGGAAAGATGTTATTTTGCAAATTTAGTATATTATTAAAAGTGGGAGCTTAATCCATCTAGACTACTTTCCATGGCTATTTGTACTGTCTTTTAAATGTAACTAAATTGTATATGATATGGTCCATTTCGCTTCTTGTAAGCTCCATGGCATAATCTTTTTTCCACACTGCAAATAAGATCTCATAAAGGCTATTCATTCAGCAGTTCGACGTTGTTGCTCTTGAAAAGTTAGACCGTTATCTAGGGTCGTGACATCGAATAATCTACATAATCGACATGTGCTCTTTGCTTGGAGATTTCAAGTATGCTTGATTTAGTGTCCACGATTCAGCAGAGCAAACATTCAATCAGTTGATCTCAATACATTTTATGTAGTACTAATAAGGTAAACCCTGAGCACAAAACTTCCACTTTGTAGGGTAGTCGTCCATAATTGGATACTCGAAATTCGTATTTAGTTTCTGAAGTTTCAAAAACTTCAATTCTTTGAACTTTGTCTTTACTTTTTAACACCATTGCACAACATGCCTATTTAGTAGATCTTAGTTGAGTTTGAGTAGTGGAGTGATAAAAAAAATCATCTTGGACTGTGATCCTAGGGTCCTCGCACATTAGCATTTTGTTAATATTGTTTGTTAGGGATAGCACAAGGTGACCTTTTACACTTGGCAAGAAAGGACAGATCGGAGGATTGAACCTCAACATAATATCAGTAATGGTCGAGGTCATCCCAATGTACTTTGAAGTGATAACCTCTACCAATCGGCATCTACTCTGGCGGAACTTGCACCGTAATTTTTAGATCCCACCTACCAATAGTATGAATAGCATAGCCTCTCATATATTGAGGTACGCATGTGATTGATATAACTCGTATTGAGAATACTTTGAATATTAAAGATTTGAGCTTGAGGCTTGATTTCTCTCTTTTACATGTTACACATCCACCTGGGAACATCTTATTAATGCATCTTAGGACGTTTAATTTTTCACGCAAGAACAATGTTATTAATTTTATAGACGTTTAAACTTTGATCCGTAAACACTAGAGAAAAGAGAGAGAGGGGAGAAAAAAATGGAAGGTTCTTTCTTAATGTTTCCCATGTCCAACTGGCTGCCACTCGCCAGTCCCACCAACTAGGTAAATTTATTAAACACACAAACCAAACCAAACTAATTTGCAATTTGTCAATTCTAATTAACCACCCTTCAAATTTTGCTTAGGATTTAATTACAAAGATTTTTTACGATCTCTGAGCATTTATAAACCTCAAACCAATAGCAAGTGTAAAAGAAAAGCTGCCTCTCTTTTACTAAATAAAACCTCATTGGCTCAACTGAAGAATTCAAGAGATTTAGTTAATTGTGAGCAGCAAGATTCCTCTGGGTTATAACTTATAGCCTTCATTCAAAATTCAACTTCTCTTGACCCAATAGCTTCTTTCAAGTTTCCTTTATATTCCTTGAGGCTTCACCACAGTCGTAGAAAACCAGCTAGCTAGCTTGTTAAAGAAATCAATTTAATTATACTGTTTTTAATAAATGTCATAATTGATTTTTCCCTCCAATCGCATAAACACCCTACAATCAATATTTATCCACATCAATTGAAAATGTCGATACTTCAATTTTATGAAATATCGATGAAAATATTGATAAAATTTTAATATTAATATATTTCTAGAAAAATTATAAAAATAAACAAGATCATAACAAATATTTAGAATAACAAAGGAGTATTTCACTCTTTTTTAAATAAGTTAAAAGTTATTAATATTAATATTTTGTTTATATTAGTGATATTTTGTTGATATATTTTATGATATTATGAAAATGTTAATAGAAAATGTCACATTATTGAGTGAAATTTAATATTCTATCTACAGTAGACAAACAAATGAGGTTGGTTGGAATCTTCTTACTAACCACTGTAAGTTTTATAACTATTTGTACTTTTAAAGAAAGAAAAATCTATTCTCCCTTTCTACGTTGTACTCTTTTGTAAAAAAAAAAAATCCATAATTATGATAATTAGGAGTGGGTATTAATGCACTAATATGTTTTTTTTAATAGAACAAGTGGGGTGAGGAACAACATTATGGTTGGAGGTAATTCCGCTAAACTATGTTCATTTTGACTAATGCACTAATATCTTAAATCACCATTAATCCAAAAACTTAAGTTGCGTTGTTGTAAATTTGTAATTGTGTAGATATTAATTGAGAAGAAATGACAGTGCATAGAGTGGCCTCGTACACTAATATAATATTAAACCGTCTATACGTTCAAAAGGTAAGTTGATGATATTTTTATCAATACTTTAAATTTTTAACAACCATATTTTGCTGAAATTAAAATTGAGAAAAGAGAACATTATCATATCCCCAAACCCACAATATTAATTCTCCACCTAGGCCAAATGAATCTTTCTTGTAAGTTAGCTACAAAATATTATTCATCAGACAAACTTATTCCACACTTTAATTAACTAACACTATTGAAAAAAATATATTTAGCCCAATAAAATGAACTCCCTCACACTCACTACATCAAGAAAAAGGAAAAAATAAGGTACGAAGAAGCCCATTTGAATCCCCTTCCCAAATGGCTCCACAGTTCCTAACAAAGCTTTCCCTGGCACTAATTCTCGCAACCGCCGTCATTTCCACTTCCGCCGCCGCCAGCAAGTTGAAAAAGACCAATCTAATTTTGTATTTTCAAGACTTCGCCAACGGCCCAAACGCCACATTCACCACAGTCGCCGGAATCGCGGGAAAGCCGTGGAATTTCACAGAGTTCGGGACCATTTTCGTGACGGACGACCCGATCACCGCCGGGCCGGCTCCGAACTCGACGGCGCTAGGGCGAGCTCGGGGGATATACGCCGTGACGGGGCTGGACGGCCAGAACTTGCTGGTCGTGCTGTCGCTGGCGTTGGCCGACGGGAGCAGCATCGAAATACAAGGAACAAGCCGACAATTCGAAGGCGTGAGAGAGCTGGGCGTGGTGTCGGGGACAGGAAAATTCCGGTTCGCCACAGGCTACGCCATTGCTCGAAATGTTGTAACGGACATTCCCAATGGCTACACCGTCATTCAGTTCAATGTTACGGTGAAGCATTACAGAAGATCTTAATGGACCGGCCCACACGTGTCCAAATCTCAAAGCTTTGGTTCCCCGAATGTAACTGTTGAAGCTACGTCAATAAATTTTCGACTAAATATATGTTTTAGTCGTTATTGTTAACGTTGGATCCATTTTTTTTTTAAATTTAAAATGTTTTAATTTAATGTAAGTGCTTGAATTTTTATTAGTTATTTTATTACTTAAATTCTTTCTGAAATTTTGAATTGGTCATTGCAGTTTGCACGGTGGAGTTGAGACTTAATTTCCACTGTCTAACAATGTTTTATGGGATTATTTAGGATTGGGTTACCTATCAAATATTTAAATTAAATTTACCTCTGTTTAAGTTTTAGATTGATTGATAATTTATTCCTCACTGACAAGTTGTGATCTTAAAAATTCTTTTTAAATTTATCTCAAGAAGAACGTAGGTTGAGTTTTTAGAGAAAATTAGAATCTTTAGTCTAATAGCACAAGCTCCCATAGTTTTTCATCAACACCTTAATTAAATTATTGGATAGGGTAGCAATGTGCCTGACAACTTTTTTTCTCTATAAAATTGATTTACAAATTTGATTGCTATGATCGGAGGTAAGTATCCCGTTGTAATTTTTAATCTTACATTTATTCTCTTATGTTTTAACATTTTTTTTTTTTAATTTAGCTTCTTATTGTTGGTAAATATTAAAAGTGAGTTAATGATAAATTTATATGACATACTCATTAATACACTTCTGAAAATTTAGAGGAGGGAAGAAAGGTGAGAGACGTTAAATTTTTAAGAAATTGGCAGAAATTTAGGTTGTTTTTGTAACTTTTTTCTCTCCTAAAATTTTCTAATTTATTAAAGATCAGGCGATGTATATTTAGCAACATCTAATTTTAATATTTGCCAATCGTGAGAGAAAATACTAAATTAAAACTTTTTAAACCATATGAACTATCTTGGAAAAAACTCTAAAATGTTAGAGATTAAAACATATATTTATTTAACCCGAATGTAATGTTATTTAAGATGCGACTAGTTTTATGTCATAAACTGATAATTATTAATTTGGATTTTCGTTTAACGTAGTTTATTGAATGGTAATGGTGGCTGGCTTTGGTCTCGCTGCATGTGAGATCATTTTTCCCTACTGATCTATTCTTTTTAGTTGTGGCCAAAACTCAGAAGTGTATCTGTAGATTGGGCTTGGCTAGTGATGTAAATTAATTAGAAATTAAAAAAAATAAGGCATTTTAATGAAAATATATTTGTATTCTATGTTTTTACTATTTCCAAAATGGTGTTCACTAGCTGATTAGATGTCATCAGAATGTATTTTAAAAAATTAATTCATTAGACAAACATTTATTGGATTTTTTATACTATTGCTATTTCTTAAAATATACTATCCACCAGACTATTTTAAAATAACGCTTCAAAATAGTGATTGTTCTTGAATAGTCGGCAGCATGCCACCTCTTCTGTCATCTCTTGAAGAGACAATCATACTGGATGGTGAGCAGTTATGCAGCTTATGGTCACCACTTAACATGAGCCGATATATTCCTTTTGAAGTTAATATACCTTGTATGGTGGAAGTAGCTAGCTTGTCCTTTAATTTAATTTGGAGTTTTTGAGTTTGAGTCTCCCTAATTCTTTTTTTCTCTTTTTAGTCAATAAAATGCTATATCACACCTTTTTTTTTTTAAATCTTACTTATTAAATACAATTTATCTCCCATTCTAAAATAAAATAACTTTTTCTAAAAAAATACAAAGTAATTTATCTTCTATCCTAAAATATATATAGTGGTGATTTAACATATTAGTGCATTAATACCCACTCTTTAATTTATATAAATGTTACTTCTAATTTAATAGTAACCTTTTTATTTTATTCTAGATAAAGATTGTTTAAAAAGAAATCAAAGTGCAATATAGTATTTTATTGGCTAAAATGGAAAAAAGGGAAAGGTTTAAAAATATATCAAACTTAAAACCCAAAAAATCCAAATTAAAGGGTAAGGATCTAGCAACAAAAGGAGTGGTTGAGAAAAGTATACGTCGTCTTTTAAAGAGACAACCATGTTAGGATTATATATATATATATATATTAGTCAGACGTGATACTAATAAAGTACTTACGTCTCAAGGTCATCTCTTTGCTGTGAACTATTTATAGGGCATCTATTCGAGAGACGACCAATTATTTTCAAGTATTAATTATTTTTTAAAATAGTTTGATCGACATATTTTTGGAAATAATTAAAAAAACAATATTAAAAGAATATTCCGAAATTTATTGGACTCATGTGATTTAGTGATTTAATATGAAAATTAAAAAAATTAAATGATAAGATACCAACTAGATTATTTTCACTCCATTTTAGTTTTTAAAGTTCAACGAATGGAAAGTTAGTTTATTTTTTGAGATCAAACATCTAGGAATAATCTACCAATAATTTACTTAAAATGCAGCCAAAAAAACTACAAAACATTAGACCGTTCAAATCTAGTAAAAAAGGAAAAAAATTTAAAATTTAGCATAGTATTATTGGTTAATTCATCAAGTAATAAATGTTCAAATCTCCACTCTAGATGGTTGACTTTATATCACTAAAAAATAATTAAATAAAAAATGTGTGAGCCTAAGGCTACAATATTGAAACCTAACAAAAACAAATGCCAAAAGTACCTATTAAATAACCTCGCCTTTCTAAATGAATGCAAGGGCCCTCGAATATAATTTCGAAGAAAAATTACAATTATAACCTCAGATTTAAAAATTTTTATTACTCCAAAGTTAGTTTTATAGTGTTATATCTCCAAAATAGTGTGATTTTCACGAAGTTTACATAGTTTACTTTTAGACAAAATCATATCAATAGAGGTCCATCTTACCTCTATCCATGAAATTTTTACCACTATTTTTACCATTATTTACATAATTGATGTAGGGCATGCTTTGGTCTAACAGTTATTTTGCTCGTTTTTCTTACGTGTTTGATTGCATGATATATGTTGCAATTAAAACAAAATGTCAAATTTTGTTGGGTTAGATTGATTTCTCTCTCTCAATAGGGTTGCTTTAATTCTTTAGTTTTAGACTTTTTGTTAATAGCTCAATTATTAATATGCCATAGAGCTCAATCTTTTTGGGGCTAAATTGAAGTGGGACTCTAAAAGAAATGCCTTCCCTATTTCTCCATCTCCAATAGAGAAGCCTACGTGCTTGAACAAACATCACACCATGTTACATTTAATGCAATGTCCTTCTCCCAATTTATCAAATTTAATTGTCTAAGGTGCTCCTAGCTAGGCTATTTAATAAGACATACTGTTTTAACTATTTCTCGATCTCTTCTCTATTTTATATTTGGATTCTCTTCTCCAATCAGAATATAGTATTGTAATTACCGGGTGGACATAATTTTTGACCTATAAAACGATTATCGATATCTTAAACGTTGAGTTGTGTTCAAGTTAACTATTTCGTGTCTGATGGTTTGGGTTGAGAATGACTCTTTAGATTAGTTAGTCCATCATTTGTTTAAAGTTGATTGTTCAGTTATCTCTTCTTTAGAACTCTTTTATTGATCGAAGTATTATCTTTCTTCTAATCTTAAGATGTGAAAAGTTGTGGCTCAATGACTTCTTGGCATTTCCTTCTCTATATATTGATAGCGTGATCTTTTTTTATTTCCCTTAATCATCATTCTTAATTAACACCGAAACTAAAATTAGTCTCTATCCCAAAGCTTGTTTTACATTTATTTATAATATATAGTTCAATAGACTTCTTTTAATTCAATTCAAATTATTTGGCGCGATCATATTTAATAAAAAGTGAATTCTTTTCTAAAAAGAAAAATTATAGCAAATGGTTGTTCCAACTTCAAGTTAATGGGAGTTAGTTAATTAAATGTCTTCCCCATTTCACAATTAATTACTGGTTGGCCTAAAAGATGGTCCTTTTTTATTTAATTTATTTTGACATTGAAAAAATAATGAGAATGACAGATATTTGACTTTCGTGGTATAGCCCAAATGACTGTTAATTTTAAGTTCCGAGCCTATGACATGGTCCCAATATCCTCATTTTTACCTTTTTTTTTTATTATTAACTCATTATTGAATATTATGATAATTTTCTCATTAATTTCCCATTGCATTTCCAAAATGTGTAGCTCCTTAGAATAGAGTAATCCCGTATGTAATTAATGTTGATCAAATATTTCCAAAATGTGTAGCTCCTTAGAATAGAGTAATCCCGTATGTAATTAATGTTGATCAAATTTATATAACTTAATAGATTAATTTATACATCTTCTTCAACTAAATGTACGAATTCCTATTCGTACATATTGTTGAACTCAAATTTTTTGTGAAGTTTTAATTATTGGATTTATTCAAATTAAGTTGAAGAACTTATTATTTATTAGATAAAATACTCAAATTTTATGGATGAAACTTTATAATTTAATCCTATTATTTCAATAAATATAGCATTTAATTCTATCATTTATTTCAATTTTAGTTTGTTATTATTTTTGTCAATATTTACTCCTCTTCTTCTTCAAAATATATGTTGATATATATTTACTCCTCTATTGTTGTGCCTGTCGTGTCAAGTTTTGGATCATAGTATAAAATGGATATTATATTATTTATTTTCACGAAATTCATTTGTCGTTTTTAGACAAAATATATAAATAGGAGTAGAGAAAAATTTTAACTTTAACTGAAAATTTTAAAAGCAATTAAAAATTTACCGTCATTAAATTACTAAATAACATTCTTCGATATATGTACACCAAGTATTACTTCCAAATAACCAAATTTAGTGCATATATTATAAACACATTTCTTACAAATGTTTAAAGTAATACGTAAATTTCTCTTTTAAGCTGAAATTTTATCTCCTACCAATGTTAGAGAAACTTTTAATATAACAAAAGATGTGTTATTACAATTTTAATTAACTATATTAATTCTTTAGTAGTCTCTAAATAGATTTACCAACCCTCAATTAATCAATTTAATCTTGAATTATTGATACCTTTTAAACGTAAGCTATGAGTGGGTTTAATAAATGTTTTTGGACTTATAAAAGAATGTTTTTTGCTAATAAAAAATATCGATGTGCTTAGTACATGATTAAAATAATTAACTTAAAAATGCTTAATTATTATTTAATATTCTTTAAAAAGTATGAAAATTCTACTTTATTTTAAAATACAACTCAAAAAAGTAATTCAAAATACTCTAAAAGAATGACTAATATCCGTTTTAAAGAGAATGAAAAAGTTTGTCAATGGCTTGGAATTTATGTGGAGAGGCTATTTATTAAGGCCAAAAGTGAGACCTATTCATTTAAGAAGTATAATAAAGATAAAAGTTAACCATGTGAATAAATTTGAGATTAGATCGTTAAGATAGTCCTATCCAACTAAAAGATGGAGACTTTGAATTTATACGCCGTTGTAAAATACATATATATTCTAAATTATAATTGCACGAAACTTTTAAAATTACTATATTTGCGAGAAACCCCAAATGAAATTGTGGTAGGTAAAATTGGGGCAGTTTTAGAACTTAGAGAGAGAACCAACAAACGAAGTCCACGTGGAAGCATCTGGACCAGTGAAGGTACGATGGAATGCTTAGTAGACACTCTCATAGCATAATCTTGAATTGAATTGAATTAAAGTAAATGGAAATCCAAATGTGCAGAAACAACGTCCACAGCTCATTGTTTGAGTTTATTTTGGTTATGGCATTGGCATGCGGTGCGTTTAAGTCTTACTGAACTTTTGAATCCCAATTTTAAAGGACAAAACAAAACCCTCTCCCTCATATTTTTATGTTCAAAATTTTGAATAGCTAACCAAATAATACACTAATTATCTTCTTCTTTGAAGTCGAAGCTTCGATTGATTTTATTCTGTAGAGCTGGGGAAGAAAGAATAATAGGCAGCGAAAGGGAAGAGAGGGGGAGGGGAGATGCGTGGACGCCAACCTCGAGGTTGAAAGAATTATTTATAAACGGAAATTAAAGAAAAAGAGGAAAAGAGAGAGGAGACAAAATAGGATGTTGGGCAAAGAGTAGTAATTAAGGTCACAACTCACACATGGCAATGCATAGCCTCTAAAAACTAATTCGACCGACGGTGGATGGGAGTTGGGCCATTCGCTCATTTACCAAAACTCAGCTCCCTTCTCCAACTTTGCCTCTTCCTCCTCTCTTCTTCAAAAACTTCCAACCCTTTTTTATCATTCTGTCTGGGTTTTTTCTGTTCAACTAATCACACAACAAAAACTAGTCCTTTTCAATCTCATCTCTCCCTTCCACTCACAAAGTTTCTTCAGAGTTGCTCTTTTTGGTTTTGGTTTGGTGCCGAAACTTGTTTGAGCCAACAACAGGATTAGGCATGCCTTGTGCTGGTCTAAGATGTGGAATGTCATTAGCATAGGACTGTTTTAAAAGTGCTCTCGACTGTGATTCGACATTGAATAACGGAAAAAAAGAAAATAAAATTGGAGTGGTCTTAATATCTACAACAAAAATATGGATCATGAATGTGGGAGTAATAAGTGCAAGGAGTCGTTTCCCTTACACATCTTTACAGCAAGCAGCTCCGAAGACAACTGTTGTACAATAAATACGCCCAATACATAGCACCTAATTACTGAATACGAAACAACAAAAAGGTTCAAGTTATTAAACTGAAATCAATAAATATAAAAATAGAGAGAGGTATTGAATTGAATCTCATAATATACTTGGCATTAGAGGAACAAACTTGGGTGTTTGAAAATGAAAATGAAAACAGAGATGATTATTATTATTATTATTATTATTATTATTATTATGTAGAAGACTAATTTTGCTACAACTATGGTCTGCCAAATCATTCCTTGTAATCCTACAACTAACATTCTTACATCTGAATTCCATTTCCAACCACTCTTTGCCGCCACTACGTCTCTGTTTCTCACCCCAACCATAATTACTACAAACTCCCGTTTCTGAATCTGACCCACCAATCATGTCGCCTTCATCACCCACTTCTTCGCTTTTTTCAATGTCTTCTCTTCGAATTGTGATCCAATTCTCTTCCTCCTCCGTCCATCTGGGCTCCCCTGAGGCCACTGACAGCCGTCGGATCTGCTCTGCTGCCCAACTACTGGGGTCTCTCATTTTCAATTTGGATTCTGTAATTTCAGTTTCAGTTTCTTCAATTGAACTCCAAATCCCCTGTTCCAGAATACTCCTTGGGGAATCTGAATGCACTTTCTGGATTTGCTTTGGGGTGGGAATTGAATTCAGTTCTCCCAGAAATGGGTGTTCGAGAAGTTGAGCGGCTGTGAATCTCTCGTTTGGGTTCCTCCGTAAGCACTTTTCTAGAAAATCCTTTGCTCGATGGGATAGGAAAGATGGGATTTCCGGCGATTCGCCGGAGTAGCCGATTCGGTACAGCGCGGAA
>NW_019104503.1:637049-650578 GCF_001995035.1 Momordica charantia
GCTCTTCCTAAACTTATATGTAATTGCATGTCTCTGATTTTTCAATTTGGCGATAAGCTCAAACAGTCACAAAACGTCTCCCAAATTATGATAATGGTTGTTTTAGCTATACAATTAAGAGTGTTTATGAAAATACAACATTTAGCTCTCTACTAATAAGATGCATCTCAGGTAATTAACTCAAATACACTGAGGTTCTCTTCTATCTGGTGTAAAGTGTAAAGTGTAGACTTTTGTATATTTTTTTGAAAAATTAAAAGAAAAAAGACATTTAGCATAATTTGTATAATTCTTGATGGGCAATAGTGGAACATTAAGGCAGAGCCGAGCCCAAAACAAGAGGCTGAGCAGTTGAAATGTTGAAGGCCCATAGCGTGTGAAGCCCACTGTTGTTAACTATTGGATCGTCCATTCATGTTGGGCCCTCCTTTCCAATGTGGGGGTGAATAACTCCTCTTCCAGAATTTACTAAAATCTCCCTCAGTTATATGCAATAATACATGCCTTCAATACTTTTTCCTGTAATCGAGGCTTGTAAATAGCTTTGCTGTAATGATAAATATAGTACACAAAACGAGATTTTATAAATACAACATTTTAAAATATTCCTAAGGCATCTATCTCTGATCAAGAGGTAGTTCGAACCGCACCCCTAAAAAAAAAATATATCGTTAATTATGAAATTTATTTTCAAAACAATACCCCTCTTACAAAATTATTTTCCAAAAACTTCTCTAAAAAATCAGAAGCATTTTGTCTTTTGACAGTCAATATTTTCAAGAGATGACGTACTACATGACCATCACCTTGTATTGTAGTCTCTTTATCCATATAACTTATATGAACCAATAATAGTTAGTTGGTGGAGCTGTCAGAGTCCTCTCCTTAATTTTTGGGTTCAAATTTTCATAATGGAGCTTYTTTTTTTCTTTTTTAACCAATAGAATGCTGTATTATTATTTATCATTTTAAACAAATTTAAATAAATCTTTCTTATTAAAATTGATTTATTTTCTAAAATAAATACTTCATCTTTTTAAATATAAATACCATACTAAAAGATATTCTTTTCTTTTCAAAAACTGTTACTCATTAAAATTTATCTTCTATTATAAAATAAAACAATTATAATTCTTAAAAAAACAAAAGAATTAGTACTAAAATTTAATAGTAATTACTTTATAATTTTTTTATGACTAATAGAAATGTGGAGTAGAGATATGTTTATGAGCCGTTTAAAAAATCGTTCCATATGTGCAATATTATTTCTTAATTTTTGCTATAAAAATAATCTTCTGATCTTTCTTTCAAACTAGAGCGATGGTTTTCCTTAAATAAAAAATGAAAAAAGAAGTTAAGRTTTTTTATATTTAATAAGAAAATTATTGGATTGCCAAATATAACTCAGCATTAATTTGACAGGTATTTTCAAGTAAGAAGTTGTGAGTTCGATCGTCCACTCTGGTAGTCACAAAAAAATTATTGGATTTTTCTTCGTTAACATTCAAGAATAAATCTGAGCATTAGAGTTCATATTTTTAGAATGGGATAAATTTGTACCTCAATCTACCTGAGATTTTGGGTTACTCCACATTGCCCTAAGGGAGAATTTTTTATATTTATTTTAATTTTTAGATTTATACAACAGCAAACAATTTTAACAACCTCATTAAAAATGCCAACTAGCCACTACGATATTCCCGTAGGTAATTACAACTTAGGGTCAATATCATCGCCAAATTTTTGTTTTAAATTAAATAGTCTCGGTCCTATAGYAATTTGATACGTAACAAACGACAAAAATTTAAAAGTATATATAAAAGAAAAGATACGTCACAAATGACGCTATAAATCTAAAYTTAACTTTAAAAAGTTATTTAATGTCCGACAGTACGATAAAAACAAAACCACAAAATGACAGAAAACTAGAAAACAAAAAACGGATCGGAAGAGAAATGCAATTAAAACTACTCAAGAAACATATCTCATTAATAAGAAAAGTCAGCGGAGCGAAAAGGGTTTTTCATCGGAAATGAAAACTATTAGCCCCACACCAGGTTTGTGAATAAGTGATTGTCTGATAATGAGCAAGGAATGTCCGTCTTTCTGCTAAACAAATTGATATTTCGCCAAAAAAAAAGGAAGTGATTGATAATAAGAAGAAAAAGACTCGTGAGTTGAATAAACAAACATTAATAAAAAAAACAACCTTATGGTTATCATTAGACCCAGATATTAAATTTTCATTTATATTTCATCATATTCTTATATATATGTTCATTATTCGATATTGATATAGGATAAATCAATATTTCTATAACATGACTAAAAAAGATCRACAAAATGTCAACAAAGTATTATTAATGTAGACATAATGTCAATATTAATAATTTTTAACTTATTTAAAACGAGTGAAATGTGTYTGTTTAAATATTAGTTATGACTTTTCTTATAATTTTTTTTAAAACATCAACATTTTATTGATATTTTTATGAAATTAAAACCTCTATGTTTTTATATATTTAAAACTTTGATCATACAACAATTCATATTTGAAGCCACCAAATTTATCTTTTTCCTCACCAATTACCCAAGTAAAAATCATCCATCTTCTTATATTTTTTACTCTCCAAATCTAAATTTTCAATTGGTATTATGTCTTAAAGCTGCGAGTGTACATYGGGATTGTGAGAGTTGTTTGACCCTGAACGAGTGAGAAGGGTCATAGTGGTTCAATCATGAACCAGTAAAAAATATCCATGTAATTTAGATCCTGAACCTGTAAAARAATTGGTAGAATGTTTACTCTTGAGCTCAAAAAATGATACTCGATGGATTTTGTTGTCACCCACAAGAAAGCTAGTGCACTAAAATACTCCAAAAGAAATTTAGAAGGTGGAGTGAGAATTTTCAAACAACTTTAAAATTCTCGTTTTTTCTCTTTGTACTTTAAGTAATTAATTTGGTTGATTAGATTGCAAATTGCGAATCTTGTTAGAAGAGTCAATACTTTTGGTATAATTTTCGTTCACGCCTTGTATTAGCCATCCATCCTTTGACGATTGGGAAAATAATGTTTCACGACTTTAGTCAAACTTATCATTTAATATAATCCAATCAATGTCGTTTAATACAAAGCCAAGATGTCTAACCCCTAAAAAATAAAGATATAATAAATAAATAAAAACAAAAACAAGGGAAAAAATAGAAAACAAGACAAAAAAAGCCGAGAGATGTCTACAAGCCTAAAACACTTGCTAACATTAGTACAATGTATACATTTAATCATGAAATATATAATAGAATATCAGTTTAGTTGAATGAAATATTAAACCTCTCATTCTCATAAGGAAAAAAAAAAAGTTACTAAAGCAGTATGTCTTTATCTCGTTTGAAAATTGCTCATCAGTTTTTCCAATTTATGATTAGTCAGACTCGGGTCTCTTGTCCTATGTGGTGCTCGAGGATTGGCCCACGTGTCTTCAATAATTTATGCCCATTAAAACTAAGATGAAGATGAAAAAGTGATTCGGCCATCTCTTTTATCAATGTAATTTTTATTTTTCTCTCTTCCAACTTTATTGTCTCTAAAATTTCAATTTTTATCTTGTACTTTTTCTCCCACTAAAATTTTTATTTTTTTCTGTTATCTCTCTAAAATTTATTTTTATATTTCGATAACAAAATTTCTTGTAAATTAGACTACTCAGCTCAAGCTCAAAGAATAGTGAATGCATTTTCCGTCATGTCACAATTCTGTTATAGATTCTATTTTTTAAATAACTAACAAATATTTTTATTAACTATTTTACTAAATTATGAATAACATATTAAATATTTTTAAAACTAATTATTTATATTAGGAAATAATAACTTTTAACTAAAACAGATAAAAAATTGTAGGTAAAATATATTTGGTCCTGAATTTAAAGTTAATCTCTATTTAATCCCTAAGTTTTAGAAAACGACAATTTGACCTCCGAAGTTTAGACAATTTTTAGATCATTGACGATATTTATTATTTCCTTCCCTTCTACTAGGTTGCTCCATTTCTTCTCGAAATCTCTTAATACGTTTCCAAAAACTCAAATTGGACCCCGAAGACCTGCCATTTCCAAAATTGCATACTGATCTTTGTTTTGTCTTTTTTTTTTTTTTTGGATTCGCATTAAAGATTTCTTAATTATTCGTCGTCAAAAGGCTTTGATCTTCTTTAGATTAGTTGCTCCAAATCTTTTCATTGAGTAGTTATGAGGAAAGGGAGAGAGTCTGCAGCGGTGGTGGCGCGTGAAGGGAATTCGAGAAGAAGGATAGCGTGAAGGCGTCGTCGTAGGAGAACGTGATGTGGGAATTAGGGTTGAAGGATGACAGAGTGAGACTGAAGAGGGAGGAGAGGGCCGTGATGTGCCGTTTAACGGGAGCAGTTTGAGATGGGATTTGAAATTGGGAGTTCTGTGAGAAAACAAGATAAAATTTGCTCCTTGGTCCGAACTTGAATCTTTACAACTCCGAGCAGAAGAAGGGAGCCAGGGAAGAGAGAGAATGGAAAAAATTACAATATTGTCTAATCATTTAAAGATGGTCTAACTTATCAATTTCAGGTCAACATTCTGATACAAGATCTCCCACCAAATAAGGATTTGTAAACCTCTCCAAGTCTCATAATCGAAAAATGAGGTGGAGATCGAGATAAGATATTTCTGGGAGGACTAAGATTGGATGGAGACATTTGGACTCATACCCAACACCACGATTGTCATCCTAGTTGTGTATATTTTTCTCTCTCTAGCATATATTTTTAATTTTCTAATTTTTTTAAAATATAAAATGTTTTTTTTTTAATTTTCTAACTTTTTTAAAATATAAAATCTTACAAAACATGCTGAGGATTCCTAAACCTCTCGACCTTGATTCTCGACCTTGATTCTCGAAAAATGGGGTGGAGATCAAGATAAAAAATTTCTGAGAGGACCCAGATTGGATGGAGACATTTGGACTTCCACCCAACACCCAACACGATTGTCATCCTTATTTTGTATATTTTTCTTTAGTTACAAAATTCATTTATGACTTTTGTTTGTCGGGAGAGGAAAACTGAAAAATCATAAAATAGAAATTTAAAATAGAAATCGTTTTATATAAAAGGTGATCTTTTTTCGAACGCTGCCACTGCCACCACTCAAAAACTCAGCTTTTAAATATCGACACCCATCACTAGAATCCATACATATCAATACAAAAGCTTCTTCTCCTCAATTCTCTCTATTTCCCAAATGGCCAAATCTGACCCACTGTATGAAAAAGCAGCCATTAGAAGGCATGCCCAAAGAGCATTGGATCTTACCATCTTCTTCCTCTTGCTTTCTCTTGTGGGTTATCGCCTCCTGTTTCTCTGGAGCCATGGCTTCTCCTATCTCCAAACCATCGCCTTTCTCTGCGAGTCATGGTTCTTCTTCGTCTGGCTTCTCGCCATCATCACCAAGTGGAATCCCGTGGACTACAAAACTTACCCTCATCGCCTCCTCAAACGGTAATTAAACCCACAATTATTTTTTCATTTAATTTGTACCCACATCAGAGCAAATGGGAAAATTTTAAAAGTTTTAATCTTGAGGGTTAAAATGATATATAGTGAGGTGGAGCTTCCGGCAGTGGACATATTTGTGACGACGGCGGATCCGGTGCTGGAACCGCCGATAATAACGGTGAATACGGTGCTGTCTTTGATGGCGATGGATTATCCGGCGAATAAGCTGGCTTGCTATGTTTCCGACGACGGGTGTTCTCCGGTGACGTTCTATTGTCTGAGAGAAGCACTAAAATTTGCGAAGATTTGGGTTCTGTTTTGCAAAAGGTATGAGGTTGAAGTTCGTGCTCCGTTCAGATACTTCTTGAATGGCTTAAAACTGCCCCATCATCTGGAAAAGCCAGCAGAATTCAAAAAAGAGTGGAAAATGATGAAGGTAAGTGACAGTGACGACTGACGCAGCCATTTTTTTTTGTTTGTTGGCTTACTGGTTTTTGTTTGATTATGTAATTTAATGATAAACGAAGGAGGAATATGAGCTGTTGGAAGGCAAAATCGAGGAAGCAGAAGAAACCATAAATGGTTCACGTGAGTTTGGAGAGGAATTGGCTGATTTCTTCAATATTGACACCAAAAATCATCCCACCATAATAAAGGTACTTCAACTTCACCACATAAGGAAAGTACGAAATAAATAAAGCTAATTTAGCTGATTTTTAAACATGCTTGGTTGAAAGTTAAAATTAAATTTTGTTTTAATTTGGTCTTTTTTGTATAGTGCCTTGTAATTTTTCAATATACTCCCAAAAACTTGGGTAAATCATTAAAAGATCCCCTACCATTTCTAGTGTTGGTTTTTCTCATGTGACCCCTTCTCCTTTCCCCTACTAGAAAATGATAATGATTGATATTTATAATCTAACTGCCAAATTTTAAAATTATTATAGAGGGCTAAAAGTAATTATAATTCTTTTTATAGGGTGTTTGGTTACAAGTAAAAATTAGTTTGAGACAATTAAATTGAAAAGGTAATTTGTTGATTAGAAATGATTTTATGGTAATTTGACATTTGGAGAATMACTTCTAGATGTAATACAATTAATACAAAGAATGTGGTTAAAATTGTTTTGTCACCCATAATTTATTACTCTTATTTGCAGATACTATGGGAGAATAAAAAAAGTGCTTCAGAGCTACACATTTCATTTATCTATCCAGAGAGAAGAGCCTAAAACATCTCATCACTACAAAGCGGGTGCTATGAACGTTCTGGTAATTTAAAATATGCTTTATAAATATATACCAAAATTTAATCGTAAAAGTTTAAAAACCATGTCAAATTTATATAATTTAATGTGTAGACAAGAGTGTCGGGATTATTAACAAATGCTCCATACCTGCTCAACGTGGATTGTGACATGTTTGCTAATAATCCTCGAGTGGTTAAGCATGCAATGTGCGTATTCTTCAACTCGGAAGTTGACTTTAAAGAGATAGGATTTGTGCAATCTCCCCAATGTTTTTACGATGGAATGAAAGATGACATTTATGGAAATCAACTTGTGGTCATATACGAGGTAATTATTTACGATTTAATATACATGTGAGAGTTGTATTAATATTTTTTAGTCCAACAAAAATGAATTCAAACATTAGAAAGAGGGTAATGTGTGTGTTTGTTGGTGATGCTAGTACGTCGCACGTGGGATCACGGGACTTCAAGGACCTTTGTACAGTGGTACTGGCTGTTTCCACAGACGAAAAATTATATATGGCCAATCACCTCACCACAGTACAAATATTATCAATGGTAACTTTACAATTGTTTTATTTTTTGGGATCTTATTCCCAATTAATATAATCTCATGAATATTTGTTTATTCATTTATTTATAATCTGTAGAAAAAACTTCTGAGAAAGAATTGCTCAAGTCGTTTGGATATTCACAAGCTTTC
Source organism: Momordica charantia (assembly GCF_001995035.1). The sequence goes on from NW_019104503.1 coordinate 644,532, forward strand.
ATTGTGTCAGCAACTTGTGCTTTCAATGAAAATGCGCACCTCAAATCCCTTTTGGACAATGTTGAAGCAGCAAATCAGGTGGCTCGATGTGGCTACGAGAATGGGACTTGTTGGGGTTCCAAGGTTTTTCCTAAATTATTTCTAATTCTATTTCAGTTTGATTCTGAGCTAACTATCAAGATTAGTGATTTTTTAGGGTTGGTTTGTAAATGTTTTAGCTTTTTGTTTCTGTTCTTTTCTTTTTAGTAGGAAAAAAATTGAATTGTAGGCTCCCAACCTCCATAGATTTAAAATCATTAAACAATATTTGTATTTATGTTTTGTTACAAATTAGAAATGTTTTTGTTGTTTTTAAAATTTACATATTGAAAACCAAAACAATAAATAGTTAATTTAGAAACGAGAAATAAGAAACGGAAATATTAGTGCTAGTTTGGTAATATTTTCCTTCGTTGTTTCTAATTTCCAATTTTTATTACTAAACATAGCAACTAATTATGTTTCTTTTTCTTCAATTTTTCAAAACATTGTCAAAATTGTATAGATTTTTTGGAAACAATGAAAGCAAATTTCTTTTTTCTTGTTTTTATTTCCAATTTGGTACAAAATATTAATATTAATATTGTTTGATCATGGGTGTAGGAATCATACAATTCTATTTTTCTATATTAGAAGTGAATAAACAAAAAAAAAAGGGTAAAAGTCATCAAAGTCCTAAATAAACAGAGCCCAAATGATTGTTTTAATGGTGTTGGATTGAATTGTAGGTAGGGTGGATCTATGGATCTACCACGGAGGACATCCAAACAGGATTGATGATTCAAAAAAAAGGGTGGAGATCTATTTACATTGCCTTAGATCCACCAGCCTTCTTAGGTTGTGCACCATCACAACTTCCTAATTCCCTCACACAACAAAAGCGATGGGCCACAGGATTGCTTGAAATTTTATTCAGTAAAAACTGCCCTGTTTTTGCCACTTTGTTTGGAAAGCTCCAATTCAAGCAGTGTGCAGCTTATCTTTGGCTCCTTACTTGGGGCCTTCGTTCCATTCCAGAGCTTTGCTATGCGGCGCTGCCAGCCTATTGTCTCATCACAAACTCTCATTTCCTCCCTAATGTAAGTACAAATCAAATCACGTTTATATATATTTTCTAAAAGACTTATATTCATGTGAGTTTTTCCTACAGGTGCAAGAGCCAACAATCTACATCCCAATTTCCCTCTTCATCGTTTACAACTTCCAACAATTGCTGCAATACTACGAAACAGGTCAATCAATAAGAGCGTGGTGGAACAAYCAGAGAATGGGAAGGATAAACACAATGTGTGCATGGTTTTTTGGAGTAGTRAACGTGRTTCTTAAGTTTCTGGGTATAGCAGAAACTGTGTTTGAAGTAACAAAGAAAGAGACATCTTCTTCCAAAGATGATGGAAAGACCGGGACATTTCACATTCGATGAATCTCCGATATTTGTGATGGGCACAACCATTTTGTTGGTGCACGTTATTGCGTTGCTTATCAGTTTGATAGGGGAGAAGGCGAGGAGTGGAGTGCTGGAGATGATATGTAGTTTGTGGTTGGTTTTATGCTTTTGGCCGTTTTTGAAGGGTATGTTTTGTAAAGGAAGTTATGGACTTCCATTGTCCACTATCTACAAGTCAGTTATCATGGCATCTGTGTTCGTGCATTTATGCCACAGAACAACAATGAATTAACCAAGACTTTACGGTCTTGTTTCTTACACCATGTTTGTTTCCTTTAAAAATAAAGCTTTCTACTTTTTGTCATTTGATAAAGTTAAAACCAAGCATATAGATCTATCATATTTTGTATAGTTTAACGGTCATAAAAATTTAGTTTAGTTTGGATTGAAATGAGTTTGAATTTTGGAAGGGAACAAGTCCACAAGTAGAGGGTGTACTAGACATCTTAACAATGATTAAATTACTTTAGCCGAGAGACACAACCGGCTAGGGATTATTATCAAAGATTCGAAAGGACAAGTTATAGCGGTTGAAACTAAATACCTGGATCATGCCGGTGGATGTTGTTGAAGCTTTAGCCGCGGAGGGGGGTCTGAAGCTAGCAATGAATTATGGAATTTCTCCGATCCAAGTCGAGATGGATTCTCTGTGAATTTTCAATCTTTTTCAGCGTAATGAAGAAGATTTATCAGAGGTCGAGATGATTCTTCACAAGGATAAGAAATGAATAGCAAATCAGCTCCATACAACTTACAATTTTACAAAACGAGAAGGAAATGAGACTGCTCATTTTTTGGCCAGGTGGGGGTTGCCAAAGAAGGATAACACCATCTGGGTGGAAGAAGGCCCTTTGGAATTATCGACCATTTTGGAGAGAGATTTATTTTGGGTGTTTTTCTTTACTTTAGCGAATTCAGACATCATAAATGAGCCTGAGCCGATATGGGCACCACTCACCTAGTCCCAATTACAACAAATTCAATCTATAAAGTTTTGAGTTTTCCAAAATTAAAATATCTGGAAGGTGACTACACCACATCAGTCACCCATTTTTATCAAAAAAATAAAAGAAAAGAAAAAACGTCAGTCATTAATTGTGGCACAGTATCGGTCCAATTCAGAGTCCAATTGCCAAAAAATGGCCCATCGTTGTCAGTTTCATGTGGAAGAAAATGGACTCCAAATAGTGAATTCGTACTCTTCTACATCGGACGGCAAAAAGAGATAGATATCAATAAATATTACATTTTAAAATAAGCAATTTTGTTGAAACTATTAGTTTTGAAAAAATTACCGATGCAAAAAGAAACGAGATGTCTACTTTTTAGATACGAAATTATCCCTCCAAATCATTTTAAAATAAATATATTATTTTTCATCTTTTTAGAAAAATCTTATATACATTTTTTCTATAAGATAATTTAAATATTTTGAGAATCTTTATCTATATTTTCTAGTCCAAATATTTTTCTAACTATTTTTTTTTTGAGATTTATACTAAAAATTTAAGGAAATATATTCATTAAATTAAATTTTAAAACAAAATTTAAACAAGAAAAATTATTGAAAATCATACTAAAAAACTCTTAAAGAATATAATTAACATTGATAAATAAAATATAATTAGAAATAAAAATATGATTAACAAATGATCAAATAGGGTAAACAGAGTAACAAATCCCTCGATTTGTCCATGAATAAAAACTATTTCTTACTTGTGGCATGTCAAATACCTACATGTCCAACAAAATGACAATTTAATGAAGCATCAACTTTTTATTAATAATATATTAGGAGTAAATTTTTGCCAACATAAATTTAATGGTTCTTTGTGGGTTGGAAGACAAAATCTCTCTATCGTATTTTGTTTGTTGTACTTTTGAGAATTTTAAAAAATCAAACAATAAATTAAAAGAAAAACAGAAAAGATTAGAAATCATATATTTAGCCTTAAAAAAAGAGTAATATTTACAAGTTTACCTACTATCCGGTTATGTAAATATCCCAGTGTGATGCTAGAGTGGGAAAGCATCTAGAAGAGAGAGAGGATATATTTTTTCTTTCTTTTTTTCAACAATAAATAGTTGTAAAAAATTTAATAATAGATACCCACAGCCTGTTTAATTGATAATAATTAAATCCGATCTCTATATTCACTGTTATTGAAAAATCGATGGTTCATTATTTTTTAAAATGATTATTTTTGTCAAAGCAAGCATAGTTCAACGGTAGTTGACAAATACCTTCAACAAAGAAGTTGTGACTTCAAATCCTCGTTCCTCAACATGTTGTACTAAAAAATAAAAAGATTATTTGTTTTTGTATTTCTCTATCTTATTTATAAAAAGTTTAATGGTAGTCTATTCTCTAACATTATTCAATGAAAAATTATGCTACTTTCTTTTATTCGATGTTTGACACTATCGTCTCAAATTGCTATGACTCTTTCACAGGACACGTAGATTAGATGATGGTCACTTTGAATGGAAGGTCTCACATGAATGATTCCATTTTTTTTTTTTATTTTGTGAAGTTTCGAATTTCAACCATTGATTTTTTGTTTTTTTTTTTGTTTCAGTAGTTATTTTCTTCAAAAGAGAGAAAAGAAACATTCAATGGTTGAGTTTAATTTCTAAATTCTATTAAAGTGTTTGAGATTACTTGTAAGTTTTAACAAAATATATATATATATATATAATAACAAATGCTTTATTTAAATCTTTAATTTTAATTTGTCAAGGGTTTACAAAATTTGAACTAAAAATAAGGAATCATTTATTAAAATAGAAAATAGACTCCTTAATCTTAATCAAAGAAATTAAGTATAAAAATCTCTCATAGGTTCACTAATTACTCAAGTAAGTCTCTTTTATCCCAAGTACATAAATGATCTATTTAGAAATCATAATTACGTAAAATGAGGGAAAAGTATAGAATTTACACTTCTTGTCATGAAACAATCCCTAATTAGATGGTACCCATAACACAAATGACTAGTATATCCTTAATATTCATCTCAATATTAAATAATTATTAAAATTTATAATTAGTAAATTGGGAGGTGAAATCCGCTAATGATACCTTCCAAAATTAAAAAATCCCAAAACTCCAAAAACCTATCCATTTTTTAAATCCACCAATTTCTTCTTCCTAGTTTTTATTTTCTTCCTTCGACCGTCCGTTCCTCTCTTCTTCGACGGTCTGTTCCTCTTCTTCGACCATCCGTTCCTCTTCTCCGATCGTTTGCCTTCCTCTCCAGCTAGCTCCGCTTTTCTTTGTCGCAAGAGCATTTCATCTCCGACCACCTTCGAAAAGAGATTTTTGTCGGTTCTTATTCTTCGGGCATTTCTGCCTGCCTTCGTCTTTGGCCAATGTCTGCCTGTCTTCATCTCCGGCCGGCTCCATTTTTCTCAGTCGCTAGAGCAGTTCATCTTCAGATTGGAAGGTTTGCATTCCAACGAATGTTTTCAATTTCCGATTTGGTGTGAAATATTGTATATATGAGGATATATAGTATAGTGATTTGATTATGATATATCTTATAATTCAACTTGTATATATGCAGATATGCATATATATACTATAGTGATTTTGAATGTATATATGCAGATACGTAAGTGGATATATACTATGATTTTGAATATGCGGATATATGTTTATTGAGACTTCAAAAGATTCTTATGTGATTTTGAATTGTGTTTGAAGATTGGACCAATGTGCGAGTGAATTAATGGAAAATCAATTTGAATGAGTAATTTAAGGTTTTGAAGCAGTGAATTAAGAAATTTGTATTGAAAATTAGGATGAGGCCCACAATAGTTAAAGAATTATGATAATAATTTGTGGAATTAAATCTTTTATATTTAAAAAAAATAAATAATTATAATAAATGTAAATGCAATAAATAAAAGTAGAATCAGAATTAAAATAAAATACTAGATGCAAAAGTGTAAAAGTAAAAATCTAAAATGTAAAATTATAAAAATTTAAACATTTGTGTAAATAAGTTTCTAAAACTTCGGAAGGATGCATACCTAATGATTTCTTGACAACCATAGTTAAAGGTCTTTATCCTACTATTTGGATAAGTTTTATCTTTACCTATTAAATATTTGATTGGTAAATATTTGACAATCAAGAAATAAACAAAAACTATTAAATATTTGAGAATCAGGAAAGAAATAAAAAGAAAGAGAGAAACCTAAGTATTTTCCTTTTCAAAGCAATTTATATTGCTTCTGGTAGAGTTGTGGTTTCAAGGCAATACAAGAGTAATACAAGAGTGAACAGACAAAAGCTTCTCCTTAATTCTCTGTATTACCCAATGGCCAAATCTCTGTCTCTTTATGAAAAAACAGCCATCAAAAGGCCTACCCAAAGAGCATTGGATTTCGCCATCTTCTTCCTCTTGCTTTCTCTTGTGGGTTACCGCTTCATGTTTTTGTCCAGCCATGGCTTCTCCTACCTCCAAACAATGGCCTTTCTCTGCGAGTCATGGTTCTCCTTCGTCTGGCTTCTCGCCATCATCATCAAATGGAATCCCGTCGACTACAAAACTTA
>NW_019104503.1:653913-673116 GCF_001995035.1 Momordica charantia
GAGGAGTGGAGTGCTGGAGATGATATGTAGTTTGTGGTTGGTTTTATGCTTTTGGCCATTTTTGAAGGGGTTGTTTGGTAAAGGAAGTTATGGACTTCCATTGTTCACTGTCTGCAAGTCAGTTGTCATGGCATCTGTGTTTGTGCATTTATGCCACAGAACAACCATGAATTAACTAAGACTTGGCGGTCTTGTTTCTTACACCACCTTTGTTTCCTTTAAAAATAAAGTTTTGTACTTTCTGTCATTTGATAAAGTTAAAACCTAGCACATATAAATCCATAGTATGAATATAGTTTAACCATCATACAAATTGAGCCAAAAAAAAAAAATTAAATTGAAAGGAGCTTTAAGGTGTGGAAGGGAATAAGTCTACAAATGAGGAGAGATATTTGAACAATGATCCATAGTTCTGAAATTGTATTCTTTACTCTCAAAACTAATCAATAATAAGATAATGATTATGTATTTTATAAATCTTTGTTAGATCATTTAATTTTTGGATGCGGAACTTAAAAGTGGATAGAAGAAAGAGAATAGAGAATAAGAGAGGGAGGAGGAGATGCCACCTCATAACTCAATCTTTTTTTTGCCACATCAACGCAATCCAATGAATACCTTTTGGAGGGTCTAAAGTTTGCCCAATCACAGAATTGATATACACGTGGAATCTGACTGTCTCACACCAATTCGTCTTATTCGAAGTGAAATCACAACTTTAGGTGATTTATTAAATTAGTTGATTGAAGTGAGAAATCAAACCCTAACCTTCACCTCCATCTCTTTCTCTTATGCACCTCGTATTTGCAACAAACCCACTCATATGCTGGCGAAATTGGGGGTTTCATCTTTAGCCACGTTTTCTTGGTTTTCTTATTTCCCTCCGTGGGTTTTAGACATTGTAAAGGGAGATTTTCTTCCACTGTTGTCCAACTGGCTTTAATTTAATAAACATTTCCCTTTAAAAAAACCCAAAAATAGAGGAATCACACACTAAAATTTAGAGATTAAATTGTTAATTACCCGACAAATTTGAAAATCTCACCGATTAAAACATTTACATTATTTCTTTTTTATTTTCAAAGCACTTTATATTGCTTTAGGTAGAGTTGTGGTTTCAAGATCAGGCATCATCACCAGAATCCACTCACAATCTATCCACAAACAAATGCTTCTCCTTGCTCTGTATTACAAAATGGTAAAATCTATGTCTCTGTATGAAAAAACAACCATCAAAAGCTCTACCCAAACAGCATTAGATTTTGCCATCTTCTTCCTCTTGCTTTCTCTTGTGGGTTACCGCCTCCTGTTTCTCTGGAACCATGGCTTCTCCTATCTCCAAACAATGGCCTTTCTCTGCGAGTCATGGTTCTCCTTCGTCTGGCTTCTCGCCATCATCATCAAATGGAATCCCGTCGACTACAAAACTTACCCTCATCGCCTCCTCAAACGGTAATTAAACACACTATTATTTTTTCACTTAATTTGTACCCACATCAGAGAGCATAGATTAGTTAAATGGGAAAATGTAAAAATCTAATTTTGAGGGTTAAAATAATATGTAGGGAGTTGGAGCTTCCGGCGGTGGACATATTTGTGACGACGGCGGATCCGGTGCTGGAACCGCCGATAATAACGGTGAATACGGTGCTGTCTTTGATGGCGATGGATTATCCGGCCAAGAAGCTGGCCTGCTATGTTTCCGACGACGGCTGTTCTCCGGTGACCTTCTATAGCCTGAGAGAAGCACTAAAATTTGCAAAGATTTGGGTTCCGTTTTGCAAAAAGTACGAGGTTGAAGTTCGAGCTCCGTTTAGGTACTTCTTGAATGGCCCAACGCCGCCGCCTCGTCTTGATACCTTAGGAGAATTCCATAAAGAGTGGAAAAGAGCCAATGTAATACACTCGTCCGGTTTTTTTTTTACTTATTTTATTACTCTATTATTTGAAATTTGTGCGGCTAATTTAATTATGATGTAGACAAAATTAGAACAGGGATTTTCCTTATTGTTGTTTTTTTTTTCTTTTTCTAATTTTATATTTATGGTATTGTTGATAAATGAAGGAGGAGTATGAGCTGCCGAAAGATAAAATCGAAGAAGCAGAACGAAAGATGTTTGTTAGTGCAGGAAACGACGACGTCGCAGTGAATTTGGATTTGGATTTGGCTGCTTTCTCTCGTGTGGACACAAAAAATCATCCCACGGTAGTTAAGGTATTCCACTGCCTCTGCGTTTTTTTATTTCTTCAAGAAAAATTCACATTTTCTTCAGGTTAAATAATTTTTTACTTTAAATTTTTAGTTTCATCTAATTAAATTTTATACTAAGAAAAGTGTTAGTAATTTTTTCCTTTCTATTTCATTAAATCAAATCCTAACAAATCAAAGGTCAGACATAAATCTGATAAACCATTGAACCGGTATTCATAAAAATAAAATAGCTATGGTTTTTTTTTTCTTTCTTGTGGAGTCCTAATTTTGTATAGTTCATTAAATCTATGTATTCCTAAAGTTCTATACACACATATGAATGTCTTACTAAAAGGCAAAAATTGTAACGGTAAAAATTTTCTCACCTTGCTATTGCTAATTTCTATAGTAAAAGTTTTAAATTTCCCTTCCACTTGAAAGCGGAAGAACAATCATTCAAAATCAATGTTCCATTGGAAATAATTAGTTTTAGAGCATTGAGCACCCCTTCCGTTATCATTAATGTCCGGTAAATAGCATTTAAAACATTGAGAACTGAACAAGTAACACAAATTAATTTTTTTTTTGAAAATAACTCACATAAATTAATTACTCCCTGAAGAATTTCTATAGTAAATTAAAATTCAAATTGGTGGCGACTTTTCTTTTCCAACTTTTGACTAGGCTGTAGCGTACACCCCTTCCGTCGTCATTAATGTCCACTAAATAGCATTTAGAGCATTGAGCACCGAACAAGTAACACAAATTAATTTTTTTTTTTGAAAATAACTCACATAAATTAATTACTCCCGAAGAATTTCTATAGTAAATTAAATTCAAATTGGCTTGGGCGGCGACTTTTCTTTTCCAACTTTTGACTAGGATGTAGCGTACAGCCCTTCCGCCCTTCCATCGTCATTAATGTCCAGTAAATAGTATTTAGAGCATTGAGCACTGAACAAGTAACACAATTTTTATTTTTTTTTGAAAATAACTCACATAAATTAATTACTCCGAAGAATTTCTATAGTAAATTAAAATTCAAATTGGCTTGGGCAAATTGGTCTGATAATAATATATTTTAGAGAAAAATACATTTTGGTCACTCAAATTTGGGTATAGGTCAATTTGGTTTCTGAAATTTCAAAATAAAAATGTCTGGTCTCTGAGATTTGAAAAATTATTCAAAAATAGTTGCCAAGTATCTTAAACTTTTAGTTGACTGGATAGAAAAATGACTGGCAATTAACAATGAATAAGTGACTCGAAATTTATAACTTGCTTTTTTTTAATGAGTTGCAAAAACATATTAATTTTTACACAATGTGACGTGACATTATTTTTTATTCCTTCTCTCTTCTTCTTTTGTTCTCTTCATCCTCTTGCTGTCGTCCAACACTGTAGTCGTTGTTGCTGCCCAACAGAAGGAGGAGAGCTCCTACTCTCTCTCCCCCATTCTAATCACCAGATCTGAAACAAGAGAGAGGGAAACCTTCCCTCTCTCCGGTAGGTGGCGAAGGCAACGACGACAGATGGTAGCAACGATGGTAGGTGGCGAAGGTAGTGGATAGTCGCAGTGGACGATAGTAAGAACATGAAGATACCAAAAGAAGAAGAAAAGAAATAAGGAAATGTTATGTCATAACCAAAATTACGGAACAATTAATATTTTTTTACAATTAATATATTTTTTTTAAAAAAAGTAAGAAAAGTAATTACTGTCGTTTTTATGTTAAGGATGTGTAGGGACCATTTAGAACAAGTTTTCAAATTTGAGATGCAAAAAAGTGTTTATTTTAAAATTTCGGAGACCATACAAACGCCTACTTTAAACTTCAATGACTAAACGTGTTTGTTATAAAATTTTAGGGGCCAAATTAACTCTTATTCCAAACTTAGTGATCAAAGTGTATTTTTTTTATCTTTTATTTTTAAAATTAATTAACAATTCAATTTAGAAGTATGTTTACTTTTTACTTTTCATGTTCGATTAAATAAAAATAAAATTTAAACCCTATTGTTAAAGATTTTTAAAACACACCGAAGACTTATAAGAAATTCAAAAAAAAAAAAAAGAAGAAGAAGAAGAAAAAGGGCTAACTAATTTTTTAAACATGAGGGAAGCTTAAATATTAGGCACTCATTTTTATAATTCTGAATTATTATTTAGAATTCTATTTAAGTTCACCACCTTTTCAAATTCATGGTTAAAATTGATAAAATAAATATTTCAAGTTTAAAATTGATACATCCAATTAAATACATTTATTTTCTAAAAAAATGGATTCTTGTTGGAAATAATGAACTATTCCTATTAATATGAAGTAAACTTGAAATGATGAAAATTGCACCTAGAAATATTTTTAATAAGTAATATTTTCTTCTCATATATATGTGCGCGCGTGGGGTTCTAAATCATTAATGAGTACTTTTTTCCTTAGTCAACTTCAAATAATAATAATAAAAAAAAACTTTCAATATTTTTGGTCAATGATAATACCTTAGTCAATGATTAGTTACTAACTACTCATTTTTGCAGATATTATGGGAGAATAAAAATGTTGCAGATGAATTGCCACGTTTGATTTATCGAAAAATCCAAAGCATCCCCACTATTATAAGGCGGGTGCCATGAACGTTCTGGTAATCTAAAACATACTTATACCAAGTTTAATTCTTACCATTTTTTGAAATTATTAATGTTCGTGTTATCTAACGTGTAGACAAGAGTCTCAGGGCTATTGACAAACGCTCCTTACATGTTGAATGTTGATTGCGACATGTTTGTCAATAATCCTCAAATCATTTTAAATGCAATGTGTATATTTTATAACTCCGAGATTGATTTTGAAGAGATTGGATTTGTTCAATCTCCTCAATGTTTTTACGATGGGCTAAAGGATGACCTATATGGAAATCAACTTGTGGTCCTATACAAGGTAATTCTACTTTCTATTCTCAACCTCATTTGTGTTTTTATTGATTTTATTTAAATTATATTGAGTGTAATGCAAATGTAGTTTATTGATATGTTTTAATCCAAATCTAATTGAAATGAGTTAGTGGGAACCTTTTCCCCCTAATAATGTATCTTTTGTTATAAAAATGGAAATACCCTATCATATTTTGACTAATAGAATTGGTTTTTAGAATTTGGTTGTAGAAAATTATTGCAATATATATAATTTTGACGAGTGTAGAACATTTGGGTTGCAGTACATCGGCCGTGGGATTGTTGGACTTCAAGGCCCTCTCTACACCGGAACTGGTTGCTTCCATCGACGAAAAGTCATATATGGCCAATCACCTCACCACCCTCCTGCAAATATTATCGATGGTAATTATATATCATTTTGATTTTTTCTTAAATATCTATAAATGAATTAAATTTATCGTAATTCGATTTTAAGTTTAATCATATTTAAGAGGGTATCTGAGAGGTCTTGTGTCTGAACTCATACTCATGTGTTGTCATTTTTGTTGATTTCCACTTGTTAGGTTTTGTGTAAATTTCCAAACCTATGAGTGGAGTATTAGATATCCTATAAGGTCGTACTAAATGAAAAATAAGAATAAGAATGAGATTGATAAGATTTTAGGAGAAGAATGACATTACTTTGAGACGGGTCTCATAATTTGATTCATTTTAAAAACCATATGATTTCCATTTCTTTAGAGTAAACATGGCCTAAATGAATTAAATATATATATATATTTAAGATGATATCAGAGATAGATTTCGCATTGTTATTTTCTCTCCTTTATTATTCATTTCCACTGCTTTAATCATGTTCAAGAATCAACAAATGTCATGCTATATTTGTTCTCCATTTCTTGATCCCTTTGTAGGAAAAGCTTCCGAGCAAGAATTATTAAAAGAATTTGGATGTTCAAAAACTTTCATAGACTCAGCGGCTCGTGCATTCAACGAAAACAATGCATCTGACCATCACTCTGAAAGCATATTCAACAATGTTGAAGCAGCAAACCAAGTTGCTGCATGTGGCTACGAGCTTGGCACTAGCTGGGATTYCAAGGTCTTAAACCATCACTCAACCCAAAAGTTTATATCGATGAATTGGATAAATTTAATTCATAAACTCTACTTCCAATTTTGATAGAGATGGAAAAAAGATTCGACAACTTGTTCGGAATTGTAAGTGGTTGTTTGTTTTTTGAATCTCAGGTGGGGTGGATCTATGGATCTATATCAGAGGATATCCAAACAGGGCTGATGATTCATAAAAGGGGTTGGAGATCTGTTTTCATTGCTCCAGAGCCAGTAGCCTTTCTGGGTTGTACCCCGTCGGGCCTTCCCACTTCCCTAAAGCAACAAAAGCGATGGACCACAGGCTTGCTTGAAATTTTATTCAGCAAAAACTGCCCAGTTTTCGCCACTTTCTTTGGAAACCTCCAATTCAAGCAGTGTGCAGCTTATATTTGGATCCTAACTTTGGGCCTTCGTTCCATTCCAGAGCTTTGCTATGCCACACTCTCAGCTTATTGTCTCCTAACAAACTCTCGTTTCTTTCCCGATGTAAGTACAAGTTAAAACGAAAAATTCAATTTCTCTTAATTGTCAAATATTCGATAGTGGTGGATATAAGATAAATCCTTATCTGTGAGGAGCTAAAGATATTTCTTTAACGATATAAACCTTAACCTCTCATTTGTAGGTGCAAGAACCAGCAATCTACCTTCCCATTTCCCTCTTCATTCTTTACAACTTTCAGCAGCTACTACAATACTATGAAACAGGTCAATCAATAAGAGCTTGGTGGAACAACCAGAGGATGGGGAGGGTGAATACAATGTGTGCATGGTTTGTTGGAGCAGTCAGCGTCATTCTTAAACTTTTGGATTTAGCAGAAATTACATTCGAAGTAACAAAGAAAGAAACGTCTTCTAACGACAATGAGAAGACTGAAGTTGAATTAGGACGGTTCACATTCGACGAGTCTCCGATAATTGTGACGGGCACAACCATTTTGTTGGTGAATGTTATTGCACTACTTACCAGCTTGATAGGGGTGAGGCCGAGCGTTGAGAGTGGAAGAGGAAGCGGAGTGCTGGAGATGATATGTAGTTTGTGGTTAGTTTTATGCTTTTGGCCGTTTTTGAAGGGAATGTTTGGTAAAGGGAGTTATGGACTTCCTTGGTCCACCATATCCAAGTCAGCTGTCGCGACGGTATTGTTCGTGTATTTCTGTCAAAGGATCGCTATTAAATAGTGAAGTTGCAAAAAAAATTTTAATATAATAAAAGGTGAGAAATTCAAACTCGTGATTTTTTTAATCAGAAACAAGTAACAGTAACCACTAAATTTATAAAATTTATTGGAAGTTTTATTTTATTTTTAATCAGGAACATAACTGTTGGAGGTATAGTGGAAAATACAAATAGGACACGACACCACAGCACAACAACCATGATCATGTAAATGAGATGGATACTGTGCAGAAGTATCATCCAAACTCCCAAATAACTAAAACGATTCAATCTAATAAAAAGCAATACAAAACATAACGATTCACCAAAAAGAGGAGTGGGAACAAAATTAAAAGTTTTAAAACCAAAATTCTAATTATATTTTACAGTGCAAAGCCTGATTCTAGGATAATTAGAGTGACGAAAGAAAGAAAAAAAAAGGGGCTAGATTAGAAAATTAATTGCTGAATTTATTTTAGAAGTAATTATCAGACTCTAATAAAAGTTTGGATACCAAACTTAATTACAATCGGTTAAATTATAAATTTAGTCGCAAACTTTTAAGATTGCATGTAATACTAGTTGAACCTTAAAATTGTCCAATAAATCTCAAAGTTTACAATTTTATATTTAATAGGTTTCTAAATTTTCAATTTTGTGTATCTAATCAATTACACATTTTTTAAAATTTATCAATTTATTAAATACAACTCCCTACAAATTGAAGGACTAAACCTATAACTTATATTTATGATTTTAAAAGACCAAAAAAAAAAAAAAAGAACCCACACACAACAACAAAAGAAAGAAAAGAAAAGCCCCGAGAAATTTATCTGCCCAAAAAAAATTATTAAATTGTTGAAAAATAAAAATATTTGGAGGAAAAAAATACACTGTACTATAAGGATCATGTTACCCCGTGTATGATATTATCCACTTTGGTCATCGTCCTCATACTTTTTTGGTTTCATCTAAAAAGCCTCCGAACCAATAGAAATTATTATCCTCATCTATATATTGTGGATTATGTACTTCCTTAACTAATGTGAGATTTTGTTTGCATTCACTGCACAAACCCAACAATCGTCCCCTTAAATAAAGTACCATCGAGCCTTCTCCGAAGTAGTCACTAATCAGTCTACTTCGACTTGAATGAGAGCTTACTCTTATTAAAGGTTTCCGTTATAGCTTCATAGAGCACACTCATTGATTACACATGACTATATCTTTTAAAGCTCACCACTTATTTGTTCCACATTTATCGATGAATATCCAAAGACCAAGGACCGAATACCTTTCCTTTCCTTTCCTTTCCAAGGAGGGGACCACGAACCAATTTGATTAAAATAATGCAATCAAACAAAAAGACTTTTGACTTTGAAAATCACTACCTTACCTCGTGGTTTAGTGTGTTGGCTTGGCTCTCCCTCCAATTGATTAACTTATCCCAAACCCAAACTTGTGTAACCACATCTCGCCCAATTTCTCCCATGGCCAACGCCGCGCCTCTGTTTGAAAGAGTGGCAATTACAAGACCCATCGACGCAGTGCTGGACGCTGCAATTTGCTTCCTCCTGATTTCCCTCCTCGCCTATCGCCTTCTATTCCTCTGTAACCATGGCTTCTCTTTCCTCCACGCCGCCGCCTTCCTCTGCGAGTCCTGGTTCACCTTCATCTCCCTCCTCCACGTTTCCATCAAATTCAACCCCGTCCGTTTCACAACCTATCCCCACCGCCTACGCCTCCTCAAACGGTAAAAAAAAAAAAAAACTTTTAATAATTCTCTCTTATTCCCAAATTCCAATTGATTTTTTTTTTTTGAGATGTTAAAATTTTGAAATACAGGGCTGAGGATCTTCCTCGGGTGGACGTATTTGTTACGACCGCAGATCCGACGTTGGAACCACCGATAATCACCGTCAACACGGTTCTGTCTGTGTTGGCCCTAGATTATCCGGCCAATAAATTGGCTTGCTATGTCTCCGACGATGCCTGTTCTCCCCTCACCTTCTATTCCCTCACGCAAGCTCTCAAATTCGCTCAAATTTGGGTTCCCTTTTGCCGCAAGTATGGGGTTCAGGTCCGAGCGCCGTTCCGATACTTCTCCGGTAGTTATTCAACCGACGACGGCGAGTCGGCAGAGTTCCGGCGAGAGTGGAAGGAAATGAAGGTAAACAAAAATCAAAACTTTATAAATATTAAAAAAGGGCAGTTGCAAGTATAGCGGAAAAAAAAATTAGTAAAATCAACAAAATAACAATTACATCTCATTTTTTTTAAATATAGTACTTTTTTCAAAAAAATGGAGATCTAATTTTAAAATTACAACTTTACTCTGTAATATATCTGCAATATATATGTGTTTGTTATATTTCTGATATAATAATGATGTAGAATTAATTTACTTTTAATATAACTATGACATCTACTGAACTTATAATATGATTTACCATTGATATACGTATGATAATAATTGATTTACCATGCCGAGCATTTATATATCTGTGATATATACTTGACATATCTCTAATTTACCATTAATATACAAATGATATACCACTGATATAACTATGATATCTACTTATATAACTTCTTATATATGATTATATGATTTACCACTAATATAACATTGATATATATTTGATATAGACTTAATATGCTTCTAATTTACCATCGATATATCTCTGATATAACCATGATATTTATTAATATAATTATGATACATGTGTGTTGACATAATACTATTATATCCACTATTTTTTTTATATGAAAACAATGGTGCAAAGAAAAAATTTTGAAATATAAAGTTATTATATAAAAAATTTATGTGGATCATGCACGTCCAAGAAAAAGAAAAGTTAGAAATCTGATATACTTAATAAATTTAAACCGTTGATATCCCTGATATTTAGTATCTAATTAATATTAATATAAAATAAATAGTAGTGATATAGTAATCAATATCATTGATAATATTAGTATATTAATCAATAAATTGTAATGGTAAACTAGAATTTAAACAGCTGATATACCACTAAAAATTAAACATTTGATGTACCTTATATTTAGTATATCAGTTGTAAATACATTTAGTATATCGTAAATTAAAGATACATCAGATATATATATTAGAGGTATAATAATATACCTCTGATAATATATATCATGAATACATATGATAATGTTTATCATGAATACATCTAATAATGTATATCAAGAGTACATCAGAAGTATATCAGATATAAATTTGATATATATTAGATATAGATATGCATTAGATTTATATCAGATACAAAGATATATTTTGGATGTATATCAGATATCATAAGGTAAAATCAGAATAATAAAAATTTCGAAAATAATCTTTCAAATATTTTGTTATATTTGAAATTTTAAAAAGTTGGTGACGATTTTTGAAATATATAAATTATTTTTGTTATCCACTGCAATTATCCTAAAAAAAATTGGCTCCTTAAAAAGTTAACCCCACTAAATATTTAATGCTAGTGCCTAATAGTATGATTGAGGTGGGAGTAATTTTTTAATTTTTATTTTTAAGGTGGAGTACGAGAAGCTGTGTAGCACGATTGGGGCGGCATGTCAAATTCCAGCATCGGACTCACATGTCCTTGTTGGGGGTGGGGACCACGCAGATTTCTCCGCTGCAGACTCCAAAAACCATGCTCCAGTTGTCAAGGTAACACTTATTTATTAATTTCCTATGCCATAATTAAAATATTGGGTTTTATTTGTTTTGCCATCTCAGTCTAAAAGTGAGTAAATTTTAATTTTCAATTTTTCAATTTCATGAATTTAGTAATTAATGCCTCTTTTAAATTAAATTTAAAATTTATGCGTGAATCAACTTGGGAAATTACCCAATTAAACCAACTAAATATTTCAGAAAAAAAAAAAAGGCTCGAACCTAATCATAGAAATACTTGGGCCTTGCCAAAAATCGAGCAAGTACAAAACGTTCAAATTTAGCGGCAAATTGCAGAAATCCAACTAATTAAAGAAGAATTGACACGTTCAACTATAAGATGTCCATGGCTAATCACAATTTCTTTTTTTTTTTTTTTTTGTTAATTGCGAGTAACTAATTAAAGGTGATAATTGCATGTTTCAAAGTAGAATTTAAACAAATTAAATAAAAAGTTAAGCTTTAAACTGATTATCTCATCTAAGTTCAAAGGTATAAATGAGAATTTTCCCTTTAATATATATACTACTATTTGGACATGTCTATTTGATCTCTTTGATATTGTTCAACTTTTCAAACGTTATAAGTTATTTTCTTTCATCGATACAAGTATATATAGTTTAATTAGTCAAGATATAACTTCTTTTTGCATAATAGGTTAAAACATTACTTACTTCTTCAATAGTCAGAGATTTGAATAACAAAATATATTTTTCTTGAACTTTCTTATTTTATTTTGACAGTATATATATATATATATATATATATATATATATATATATATATATATATTTCAATTTTCAAATTTTCAACTTCGACGTTTTAAAATAGGGAATATACATGACTAAAACCTAAACACTTTCTCACTTTGGCCTCTATAGAGTAGGTCTTAATTTCTATTAATTTTTTTTCTTCGTATTATAATCTTTTTTGTTTTTCTCATTCCAATATTATCTCTTAAACAATCTCCTTATTTTCCAGATATTATGGGAAAACAAAGAAGGTCATGGGGATGAAGTTCCACACTTGGTTTACGTATCAAGAGAAAAGAGACCTAAATATTCACACAATTTCAAAGCCGGTGCCATGAACGTTTTGGTAATTTCATATCCATCTGAATATTTATCTCTAATTAATAGTACAGCCAATAACAAGGAGGGATAATTACCCTTCCATTTATCATGATTCTAAAAGTCTATATTTTTATATTTAATTATATGATTCCTCTCATTTGTCCTCTTAAATTTTTAGAATTGAAATATTTTATATTAAAAAATTAATATGTAAAATTCTTTCTTGTCTAAGAAAATTTATGGCTCCACCCTCTATCTATAATCCCATATATTAAGTTTTTGTAATTTGTCTATTATTCAAACATAGTGCCTCCCAAAATCCGTAAACCATACCTAATTTTTATTAAATTTTACCATTAATATTTATTCAATTTCCCTAGAACTATTTAATAAAAGGATATGGTTCATAAATTATTTCTGCATTTCTCTTGAACTAAAAAAATATAATTTATTATCATTCCCATATCCCCTGTTTTCAGTTGATATTTATTCGATGATTCATGTTGAATGTGCAGACTAGAGTCTCTGGATTAATGACAAATGCTCCTTACATATTGAACGTAGATTGTGATGTGTTTGTGAACGACTCCAGTGCAATTCTTCAAGCAATTTGTGCACTCATTGACCCCAGGAGTGATGAAGAAGTTGCATTCGTTCAATTTCCCCAACGTTTCTATGGTGGATCCAAACATGACTTGTATGGAAATCATTTCCTTGTCTTCATGGAGGTAGTTCGTTCAACCTTTAATATTTAAAATATTAAACTTCGTCCTCATTATATATAAAATAAAATAAATCCACAAAATCTCTCCTTAATTACACCACTAAAATTCAGTGATGTCATTTTTTAATACTGGTGAGCCAATATATGCGATGCAGGTGAAATTAATTATCATTTTATTATTATTATTTTAAGGGTAATTTTATCATTCAAATACAAATTTCTCTCTCCATTCTTCTAATTTGATCTATCTTTCCAAATTTCTCTCTGGATCCCCACATTTTTTATTTTCTCCCTATCTTTCTAAATACTATTTCTCCACCTTTACAAATTTCAAATAAACCTAAAAAATTATATAATTTGAGTAAGGAATTTGGATGGGTGGAGAAAAATAAAAGAGTTCAAGAGTGAATGAGAAAGAAAAATAATGCAAGCAGAGGTAAATAAAGTTTTTGAGAGAGAAAAAATTATTTGATAAAAAAATATAATTTCTAAAATAGGAGATAAAATATTTGGAAATTAAAAGGAAGGAGGGAGAGAGAGAATTGGTAGAATTGGAAGGAATTTGGAGGGAGAGAGAGGGGAAGAGAGAATTTGGTGGAATTTGAGCGGAATTAGAGAGAGATGAATGACAAAATTGCACTTGAAGTAATTTGATTAAAATTAAAAGGCAAAATTGAGAGGTAAAAACTTTTTACTATCGTGTCTTATATATATATATAGCATAGATTGATCGATTAATGTTAACTTCATCCTAATCTATTGAACAAAAACAATTAAAATATTTCATATTTTACTTAGCACTTTGATTTGGGCATGGCAGTCCATCGTTCCTGGACTAGCAGGAAGTCAAGGACCGAGCTACATGGGAACAGGGTGTATTCATCGACGAAAAGTCTTGTATGGCCAATTACCAAATCAACCTAATATTAATGGTAATTTTCATTTTCTATTCCACGTTTCTCTATTTTGTTATATTCTTATTAATATCTTTTTCTTTTTTCCTTTTTTTGGAAGGAAAATTTTCAGAAACAAAATTATTTAAAAAATTTGGATACTCCGAAGACTTCATCAAATCAGCTACTTCTGCTTTGATGGGCGCCGCAGACGGCTATCCGTACTCTCTGCAATACCCAGTTGAAGCCTTAAACAAAGTCGCGGGTTGTGGTTACGAGTATGATACTTGTTGGGGTGTTGAGGTTTGCCTTTCGCTAGCTCTTACCAGAGTTTTGGTTTTTGATTATATGAGCTTTCTAAAAACACAATATTATGTTTTAGTGTCTATTATTAACCTGCTACCAATAGTTTAACATAAAATTGTTTCGAGTATGAGAAGTAATAATGTAATATGTTAATATTGACATGTATATTGAAGTTGTTTAAAAGACTAATAACAAGAACTAAAATGATTAGGAGTTTTCATTTCATCATTTATAAGATATCTAACACTTCTCCTTTCCTTGTCGTCGAATAGGACCTCCTGTTCTAATATCATCTTAAACATGATTGATCATCAATGAATTCAAAAACTTAAGTCGATAGATTAAGCTAAATTTAATTATCTTTTGGATATCTTAAAAGTTTTAAATTTCTTGTTCTCAGGTAGGGTTATACTACGGGTCCGCGACCGAGGACATTTTTACAGGCATGATGATCCAGAGCCAGGGTTGGAAATCCATTTACCTCAACCCAAACCCACCAGCCTTCCTCGGTTGTGCGCCCACGAGCGGCCCGGCCACGTTCACCCAACTCAAGAGATGGATGACAGGCTTTCTTGAAATCTTCTTCAGCAAAAATTGTCCCATTTTTGCTGCTCTCTTTGGCAAACTTCACCTCAGGCTATGTATGTTCTACGTTTGGATCTACCTCTGGGGAATCAGTTCTATTCCAGAGCTTTGCTATGCCGCTTTGCCCGCATACTGTCTCATCACCAACTCTCGCTTCTTACCCGAGGCAAGTTACAAAAATGTTTGTGTTTATTCAAAATAATGTTTTGATTTGTTACGAGACTTTAGTTGCATTCCTAACATTAATGACTTAATGCAGCTACAAGAGCGTGAAATATTCATACCTTTTTTGCTCTTCGTCCTCTACAACATCCAACAAGTGTTACTATATTTGAAAACGGGACAATCGATTAGGGCTTATTGGAACAATCAGAGAATGGCGAGAATAAACACAATGTGCGCGTATTTATTTGGTGTTATGGGCATTGTGCTTAAGTTCTTAGGATTATCAGAAACGATATTTGAAGTGACAAAAAAGGAGTCATCTTGTTCCAGCGATGGTGGCGAGACGGATGAGAATTCAGGTCAATTCACATTCGACAAGTCGCCGTTGTTTGTGCCAGGCACGACAGTTTTGATGATGCAATTGACAGGGTTGTTCATGAGTATTTGGAGATGGCCAGCCAAGGCGGGCGAAGTGGGGGAAGTGACGTGTAGTGTGTGGTTGGTTTTGTGCTTCATGCCATTCTTGAAGGGGATGTTTGGGAAAGGAAGATATGGGATACCGTTTTCCACCATGTGCAAGTCCAGTTCTTTAACAATGTTATTTGTATACTTGTCTCTAAAGACAGTTATGTAGGACCAACAGAATTTGTTTGTGTTTGTAGTCTAATTTGTGTTTTTTGCTTTAATAAAAATGTTGGAATTAGCAGCTGCGCATTCTCTAGTTATTGTAATGTAATTTTTTTGATTAATTAGTATTATCGAAGGATATTGATGTTTTTAATAGTTCATCAACACTGCAAGTTTCAAATATTTTACATAATTGATCACAGAAATATTCCTTTAGTGATTGAATAGTCATCAAGATGACTAGGTTTATATAGAATCCTTATCAATTGAAAGATACAACCAATTTTAAAATAGAAATACCCAAATTTTAATCAATCCAGCCCATTAGGATATTTACTAAATGTAAAACCTCTAAAAATAAGAAAATATAAGACAAATTTGACGTCAATGAGCTACCATTATTATTATTGTAATTAAAAAGATTAGTAAAATAATGTATTTGTACTTATCTAAGAATGGATATATTAGTAATTATTATATGTCTTGCATCATCAAAGGAATAATATTTTCATTCCGATTGATTTTCATTCTAATTCATTCCCATTACGATTACGGGTAAGTAAACGGAACCTAAGTCTTAAATATTTCTACAGAGAATACTTCTTATGTCATCACTGCCATAAAATAGTTGACAATTAAAAAGAAAAATATAAAAATAAATACTTTTGTAAAGAAATAATGAGTTATCAAATTTTTAATGGTCATGAAAACAAGATTTGCTTCTCATTACTCCCGAAGAATTTCTATAGTACATTAAAATTCAAATTGACTTTTTTTTAGTACAACATGTGGGAATCTAACTCATAACTTTTAGGTGAGAGATATATGTCAATTACTAACTAAGCTATATTCGTTTTAACAAATTCAAATTGACTTAAAATGGACAAACTTTTTCGGACAAGAATATATTTGAGGGAAAATATATGAAAAGTTTGGAGTAAGTGTCAATTTAGTTTCGGTTATTTTAAAATAAATATTCTTGGTCCTTAAGTTTACAAAATTGTTCTAAATGGCATGCAAGCATCTTCTGCGATTCGTTGACAACACAAAATTGACCTGACAATTCACAAAGTCACTGGATTTTTAATGAGCCGTAAAAAGTATTAATTTTAACACAATTTTGTTATGTGACATATTTTCTTTTTATTCCTTCCCTTCTTCTTTTGTTCTCTTCGTCTTCTTGTTGTTGTCTATCGTCGTTGCTGCTGTTGCTGTCTGTCGAAGGGGCAGAGCTCCTCCCTTTCTCTTTTTTTCTCTCTCAGGTGACATCGAGGGCGTAGAACTAACGCCCAGTGACATTGCTCATTGTCGCTGAAAGATGGTAGAGCTCTTCCTCTCCCTCCCGTTCTAGATATGAAACAAAAGATAATGAAAGCAAGATGTTTTTTACTCTTAGTTGTTCAATGGTGGTAAAAATAAATTTGTTCCCTATTTTAAGGAGCAAGTATTTTACTTTTCTTTTTTTCTCGAGGAGGGACCACGAACCAATCAAAAAGACTTTGGGCACATGAAAATCACTCCTTTACCTCGTGGTTTAATCTTGTATACCCACACCACATTTCGCCCACACATCTCACATCTTGATTCTCCCATGGCCAACGCCAACGCCAACGCCGCGCCTCTGCTTGAAAGAGTTGCAATTACAAGACCCATCGATGCAGTGTTGGACGCTGCAATTTGCTTCCTCCTGATTTCCTTGCTCGCCTATCGTCTCCTATTCTTCTATAACCATGGCTTCTCTTTCCTTCACGCCGCCGCCTTCCTCTGCGAAGCCTGGTTCACCCTCACCTCCCTCCTCCACGTCTCCATCAAATTCAACCCCGTCCGTTTCACAACTTATCCCCACCGCCTACGTCTCCTCAAACGGTAAAAACTTTTAATAACTCTCTTATTCCCAAATTCCAATTGATTTTTTTGAGAGATTAAAAGTTGGAAATACAGGGTAGAGGAGCTTCCTCGGGTGGACGTATTTGTTACGACCGCAGATCCGACGTTGGAACCGCCGATAATCACCGTCAACACGGTGCTGTCTGTGTTGGCGTTGGATTATCCGGCCAACAAATTGGCTTGCTATGTCTCCGACGATGCCTGTTCTCCCCTGACCTTCTATTCCCTCACGCAAGCTCTCAAATTCGCTCAAATTTGGGTTCCCTTTTGCCGCAAGTATGGGGTTCAGGTCCGAGCGCCGTTCCGGTACTTCTCCGGTAGTTGTTCAACCGACGACGGTGAGTCGGCAGAGTTCCGGCGAGAGTGGAAGGAGATGAAGGTAAACAAAAATCAAAACTTCATAAATATAATCGAATCGTGATCATAAGCTGAGCTGACTGGATGTTGATTTTTTATTTACTTAACTCTCAAAAGTATACTGAGATAAATATAACAGAGTTTTCTTTTAAAAAGTAGTAAATTATCAAATGTTATTTCTAGTACTCTCCTTTTTCAGACAACCATTTTTATTAATAAATAATTTTTTTTGATACATAAATTTTTAATATTAGTAGGCTTCATATAATTTTTAAATGAAATTATATGATATTGGTACCCTATAGCATGATTCAGGTGGAAGTTTTTTTTTTTTTTCATCATTTAATTTTAAGGTGGAGTACGAGAAGCTACGTAGCATGATTGAGGAGACAGGTCAATTTCAAACATTTGACCCACGTGACCTTGTCAGGGGTGGGGACTATGCAAATTTCTCCGCTACGGACTCCAAGAACCATGCTCCAATTGTCAAGGTATCACTTATTTACTTAGGACAACAATTTTACCTCCCAATTATTTTCATAATAGTAGAATATTATCTATTTTTGGCATAGTTTCACGACTTTGTTTTTGAATTTACTTAAAAGTCTCGTACCAATGTAAATAATTGTTCTCATCTATATATCATGATCATACTCTTTCTTGACCAATGCAGAATTGTGTTTACATACAAATCTCACAATTAGTTTTATGTGCCGTAATTAAAATATTGAGTTCTATTTCATTTCATCCAGGTTAAAAGTGACTAAACTTGAACTTTTCAATTCTTTATTTCATTATTTTATTCATTAATACCTCTTTCAAATCAAATTTAAAAATTGTGTGTGAATCAAATTAGGACCAACTAAATGTTTCAAATCATGTTTAAAATAAAATAAAAAATAAAAAATAAAACTCAAACCTAATCATAAAAATACTTGGACCATGCCAAAAAAATTGAGCCAGTACAAAACATTCAAATTTAGCCGCAGTTTGCCAAAATCCAACAAATTAAAAGCACCTAATGTAATTAGAAGAATTGACACCTGCAACATCTAACCATAAGATGCCTGTAACTAATCACAATTAAAAAAAAAATTGAAACTTAACTAATAGAAGGTAAATTGTAATAATTGCACAATTATTTAAATGTAGAGTTTAAATTAAATTCAAAATTTAAATAAATTAAATACAAAAAATTAAGCTTTAAACTAATTATCTCACCTAAGTTTAAAGGTATAAATGAGAAATTTTCCCTTTATTATAACTACTATTTAGGTACTGTCTCTAGTTTTCTTTGACATTATTCAAGTTCTCGAAATCGAAATGTTGAATCTATATAGTTCAATTGATTAAAATATTTTTTTTATATATATTATAGGTCAAAACATTATTTACTCATAGGTAATTACTTTTTCAATAACCAGAGATCTGTAGTCAAATATATTTTTCAACTTTCTTCCTTATTTTATTTCTCTGTCTCAATT
>NW_019104503.1:674846-727981 GCF_001995035.1 Momordica charantia
AACAGGGTGTATTCATAGACGAAAAGTCTTATATGGTCAATTACCAAATCAACCTAATATTAATGGTAATTTCATTTTCTATTTCATGTTTCTCTATTTTGTCATATGCTTATTTATATATATATATATATATTTTTTTTCTTTTTTTTTTGCTATTTGTTTTGAAGGAAAACTTTCAGAAACCAAATTATTTAAAAAATTTGGAAACTCCGAACACTTCATCAAATCAGCTACTTCTGCTTTGATGGGCGCCGCAGACGGCTATCCAAACTCTCTCCAATACCCAGTTGAAGCCTTAAACAAAGTCGCGGGGTGTGGTTACGAGTATGATTCTTGTTGGGGTGTTGAGGTTAGTTTTGGTTTATGATTATATGAGCTTTCTAAAAACACAATACTATGCTTTGGCGTCTAGTTAATAATTCTGCTACCACTAGTTTAACATAAAATTGTTTGGAGTATGCAAAATTAATAATGTAATATGTTAATATCGACCTGTATCAAAAATCAAATGATGTTGTTTAAAAGACTAAGCCCTTATATATACTTGTTGGGGAATAGGACCTCTTGCTCTAATAACGTTTTAAACGTGATTAATCATCAATGAATTTTAAAACTTAAATTGATAGATTAAAGCAAATTTAATCATCTACGGATATTTAACAAGTTTTAAATTTCTTGTCCTTAGGTGGGGTTGTACTACGGTTCCGCGACCGAGGACATTTTTACAGGGATGATGATCCAGAGCAGGGGTTGGAAATCCATTTACCTCAACCCAAACCCACCCGCCTTCCTCGGGTGTGCGCCCACGAACGGCCCGGCCACGTTCACCCAACAAAAGAGATGGATGACAGGCTTTCTTGAAATCTTCTTCAGCAAAAATTGTCCCATTTTTGCTACTCTCTTTGGCAAACTTCACCCCAGGCTATGTATGTTCTACGTTTGGATCTACCTCTGGGGAATCAGTTCTATTCCAGAGCTTTGCTATGCCGCTTTGCCCGCTTATTGTCTCATCACCAACTCTCACTTCTTACCCAAGGCAAGTTACAAAAGAGTTTGTGTTTATTCGAAATGATGTTCTGACTTGTTACGAGACTTTAGTTGCATATTCTTAACTTCAATGGTTTAATGCAGCTACAAGAGCGTGAAATATTCATACCCTTTTTGCTCTTCGTCCTCTACAACTTCCAACAAGTGTTGCTATACTTGAAAAGTGGAAAATCGATTAGAGCTTATTGGAACAACCAGAGAATGGCGAGAATAAACACAATGTGCGCGTATTTATTTAGTGTTGTGGGTATTGTGCTTAAGTTTTTAGGATTATCAGAAACGATGTTTGAAGTAACAAAAAAGGAGTCGTCTTCTTCTAGTGATGATGGTGGTGAGATTGATGAGGATTCAGGTCCGTTCACATTCGACGAGTCGTCCTTGTTTGTGCCGGGCACGACAGTTTTGATGATGCAATTGACGGCATTGTTTATGAGTATTTGGAGACGGCCGGCCAAGCCCGACGGAGTGGGGGAAGTGATGTGTAGTGTGTGGTTGATTTTTTGCTTCTGGCCATTCTTGAAGGGGATGTTTGGGAAGGGAAGATTTGGGATACCGTTTTCCACCATGTGCAAGTCTAGTGCTTTAACAATGTTGTTTGTATACTTGTCTGAAAAGACAATTATGTAGGACAAACACAACTTGTGTCTGTATTTGTTGTCCAATTTGTCTTTCTGCTTTAATTAAAATGTTTGAACTAGCAGCTCCGCTTTCTAGTTATTGTAATGTGATTTTTGATTAATTAGTATCATTGAGAGATATTGATGTTTTTATTAGTTCATCATCTTGGCGGGTTTCAAATTTTAAACATGTGATTGATCAGAAAAATATTTCTTTATTGATTGAATAGTGATCAAGATAAGATTTATATACAACCTTATTAATTAAAACATATTTAGAACAAATTCTAAAATAGAAATTAAAGGCTCAACTTTTAAATAGTCCATAACTCATAACAATACATTCACCAAATGTAAAACCTCTCAAAATAAGAAAATATAAAAGGGACATTTGACATCAATGAACTACCTTAATAGGAGATTTGAAACTTTGATCGTTAGGAGGCTTGACGAGTTGACCTATAAGCCAGAGTTATTGATATTTAGTTGTATTGATGTGTATTGTGAACCAACATTTGTACYCAAAAAACAACATTTTATTTTTAGGAGGTCTAACTGGATTATAATTTTTTTAAGTTGAGAGACGATATAAATCTCTATCATTTGACATTGGAGTTACTTTCCTGTGAATTAATGACACTTATTGTAATAATAGACGATTTAAGATTCAATATAAACCCTTGAAGGAAAATCAAATAATTTCATGAGTTCTCTCAAAGTTTCCCACCCAATGGCCCATTATTCCAATAATTCTAAAACGGTCCCTGTGTATGAGAAAGTTGCAATCAAAAGAAGAGTTCACAGAGCGTTGGACGTCTCAATGTTGTCCCTCCTGGTTTCACTCCTAAGCTATCGCCTGTTCTTCCTCCATAGCCATGGCTTCTTCTGGCTCCAAGCAATGGCCTTCCTCTGTGAGTCCTGGTTTGCTTTCGTCTGGCTCCTCCTCCTCGCCACGCGATGGAACTTCTTCCACTATACAAAACCTACCCCCACCGCCTCCTCAAACGGTAAACATTTTATTTTACTTCTGCAACTTTTCATGCCATCAATTTTGTCAGTTGTCACTGTTTTGATCAAGTTATGGTTAAAATTAACTCGCACTCAACCAAAAGCTCCCCTTATTTGTGGAGTTGGAAAAGTAGGAATCATATTAAAAATGGAGGAAATACTTTCAAAACTAGTATTATTTTTTTTTTCAGTTTAAAACGAATTTTTATAAAATTTGTATAGGATTTTAGCCTACTGAACCAAAATAGATAAAAATCTATGTCCAGAGCTAGAATAAGATTTAAACCAGGCCTTATAACTTTTTTTTTAATATAATTTAGATTAAAAAATATTATTTTCATTGGTGCAGTTTCAAAAGATTTTATTTTTAATCTCATTTTCTATTATAATTTCAACACAATATTATCCTTAATATATATTTTTGAAATTTAATAATTTTTTTATTAAATGATTTTTGTTACCCGTAAAATTTATGTTAAAATTTTTATGAATAAAAATTGAGAGTATAATAATCCAAATTAATCCTTAACAACTAAAATGAACTACATCATTTTTACCTATAATTTGAAATCAAACTAGGTTGATCTCTTCACAGAATCATTTTGTTTCATGATCCTAAATTAATGCAGGGTGGAGAAGCTCCCTCCGGTGGACATATTCGTGACAACGGCGGATCCGGAGCTGGAGCCGCCGATAATCACCATAAACACGGTGCTGTCTTTGCTAGCAGTGGATTATCCGGCCGACAAATTGGCCTGTTATGTCTCCGACGACGGCGGTTCTCCGGTCACCGTTTTTTCCCTCTCCGAAGCTCTGAAGTTCGCGAAGATTTGGGTTCCATTTTGCAAAAAGTACAAGGTTCAAGTGAGAGCTCCGTTTAGATTCTTCTCCAATGGCGATTTAGGCTCCGGCGGGTCGCCGGAGTTCCGGAATGAGTGGAGAACAATGAAGTTAGAAAATTTTAATGGTTAAATATTGTTTAGAAAAATTATGAAAAATCAGAAGTTTATTTTGTGTCTTAATTTGTATGAGAAGGAGGAGTTACGAAAAGCTATGCCACACAATTGAGAAATCGGCCCTACGTGACTTCACCGGGGACCTGCCGGACTTTTCCAATATAAAATCAAATAATCATCCTCCAATTATCGAGGTACCTTTTTATAAATTGTGAGTTCTCATATATGTTAGTAGAAAAAAAAAAAAAGTTACCATGTAATATATTTTGGTAATTAAATAGAGAGAGAATGAATAAATTAATATGAAATATGTACTAATTAATAAAAATATATATATAATGATTGCAGTTGATATGGGAGAACAAGGAGGCGCATTTTGATGGATTGCCTCATCTAATTTATGTATCTAGAGGAAAAAGACCGAAAAATCCACATCATTACAAGGCCGGGACCATGAACGTTTTGGTAATTTAACTTTCACTTTCTTCTTAATCATTATTTATTTTCAACCGTGTGTTATAATTTTGATTCTCTATATTTTCAATAAAAATATTTGTCGCTTTGCTGCTGGGACATGTCATATATGACACGATTATATTGTAACATATAGGGGAAGAAAAAGTATTGTGGCCCACTAATAATACATAATGTGGGGATGCTTCACAGCCAGCATAGGATAAACAATTCCTTTGTTTTAAACGTCGATCGAAATGTCTGAACTCTCAATTTTATGGAAATATCAATGAAAATATCGATAAAATAACACTGGTGTCGATGAAAATTTTTATAAAAGTTAGAAAAATTTAAAAATCGTAAAAAATATTTAAATTAACAAATAAACATTTTTCTATTTCTAAATTAGTTTAAAATAATTAATATTAGGTATATATTAGTGACATTTTGTTGATATTTTTCATATTTTGTCGATTTTCTTGTACTATAATGATGGAAATGTCGATTTATCTTTCATGTCAATATCGAATCTAGGAAAACATGAATATGTCGATGGAAAGGTCGACGTGTCGACGAATATTTAAAAACATGCTTCTACTTAGAATTTAAAATACTATGAAGTGATATATTGTATTATTTCGTCTAGTCTACATTCTTATTGGATGTGGTTGATAATATGACATATGGGAGTAGAATAGAAAATTTCTGATACATATTGGTACTAGAAATTTTCCTTGCAAGATTACATTATTGTCAAATTTTTCTTTTCTAATCTCTAATCTTTTATACCTATCAATCCAATGTTTTTTTTTCTTTATACGTATAATTAATATGCAAGACAATATGTTAATTAGAATCTTATGTATCTTGTGTATTTGACGTGCAGACTAGAGTGTCTGGATTGATGACAAACGTCCCTTATATATTAAATGTAGATTGTGATATGTTTCTGAATAATCCTAATATTCTCCTACATGTGTCTCCTTCAAGACCCGTCCATTGATAAAGAAGATGCATTTGTTCAATTTCCTCAAAGCTTTTACAATGGACTCAAAAGACCCTTATGGAAACCAATTTCATGTCCTGATGGAGGTAATTTTATTCACATTTATGTTATCTGTTTGAAAAAAAAAAGATCAATCGATCATTAAATTCTGCAAAACAGCTGGACCTATTTGATTTTTAATAAAATAAATAAGACATAGAGATAGAAAAACACCGATGATTTATGCTGATACAGCTTAGTTTTGGGACTATATCACAAAAGTAGTTTCTTTTCCACTATATTTTGGAAGATTACAATGAAAAGTTTTCTTTCTCACATATGCTATCTTGTTTCGAAGTGTCCAACTATAATTACTTAAAAATTACACAATTAAAAATACTCTCACTGAATATACGAAACATCATACTTCTTTTATTTGAACATGCGGTCTACAACTACTCTATTCTCTTTTAAATTCCATACACCTCTACTTTACATGTTTTTAAAAACAATGTTTTATTAATTAAATGATGATATTTAATCACCACTCTTATCTTTTCTTTTCTTTTTTGGTAGTTTGTTGTTGGTGGAACAAATGGGCTTCAAGGGCCATGCTACATGGGAACGGATGTATTCATAGACGAAAAGTATTGTATGGTCAATCTCCGGATGGTACAAATATTTTTGGTAATTAACTTCATTTTATATTGCTTTTAGTAAAAAATAAATAAAATTTTTAACTATTTAAGTTCAATAATAATTTAATATATTATACACAAAGGAACATATTTAATAGTCGAACTTAGCTCAACTATATTTCAGGAAATTCATACTCTACTTGATGGTGTTGTATTTACAAATATATATGTATATATTTATTAATAGTTCACCTGCTTGAAACTTGTAAATATATGAAAAATATTTACCTCCACTAGTGAGGATCAAATCTTGTCATTACCATGGTTGAAAAATTAACAACTTGTTTTTTTAGAACAAAGTCTTTATTCTTACATTTTTATCTCTTTAAAATATTCAATGGTGGTGGAGATAAGATTGATCGTCATCGGTTAATAAGTCAAATATATTGTAAAAAGGATTGTGCTTTTGCGATGACAGCTTTTTAAACTACTTTATTTAATTTATAGGAAGAAATAATAATTCCGATGATGAATTACACGAGACATTTGGAAAATCGAAGAATTTGAAGAACTCGGTGATTCATGCTTTAAGAGGAACTGCAGATCATCCAAATTGTGTATTGGACTCCCACTCCTTAGAAGCATTAAAGGAAGTTGCTAGTTGTGATTATGAATACCATTCTTATTGGGGTGCCAAGGCATGTTTCCATATAATAATACTTAATACTTTTTTCTTAATTAATCCGGTTGTCCTAGCATTATATTATCATGTACAAAGTTTAATCGATACTTAATAATTTTTTCTTAATTAATCCAAAGGGCAATCGGTTAATGCTTGGTCGAACAATCAAAGAAGGGGAAGAGTAAACAAAATGTGCGCGTATTTATTTGGAGTTGTGGGGGCATTGTGCTTAAACTTTTAGGGTTATCAGAAACGATGTTTGAGGTAACGAAGAAGGAGTCGTCTTCATCTTCGTCTTCGAGTGATGATGGCGAGCCTGAAGAGGCTTTGGGTCGATTCACATTTGACGAGTCCCCGTTGTTCGTGCCAGCCACAACCATTTTGATGCTACAATTGGTGGCTCTTTCAATTGGTTTGTTGAGGATGGAGGCAAGCCGTGTTGAAGAGTTTGGGGTGGGGGAGATGGTATGTAGTGTGTGGTTGATTTTGTGCTTTTGGCCATTTTTGAAGGGCATGTTTGCAAAAGGAAGATATGGGATTCCATGGCCAATCTTATGGAAGTCTACTGCCTTCACATTATTGTTCATGTTCTTGGTGTTAAAGAACACTACCAAGTAAGATAGGGTTGGAGGTTAGTTTTGGTAATTGGCATGAGGTTGTATTTGACATGTTTATCAGAATTTGATTCTAATGAGTTATTATTATTCAAATAAGAAGGTTTTTTTAGTATAACAAATCAGAAGTACGAGAGTTTGAACCACCAACCTTAAGAAAAATAGTAGGTACCAACTACTCTTTAGCTATACTCATATTTGGCGAGAGTTAGGTTTTGCTGTGTATGAGTTATTTAAAATGAAAATCCATGAATTGTTATTAAGGTATATGATTATGCGACATGCTATTTAACAAGTGAGTCATAGTGAGACATGCTATTTGACATATTTTCAATTGTTATTTTTTACTTTAATAAAGAAAACTTATATGTGGTATTTTATAAGGAAGAGTATCGTTACAATTATCTATTTGAATTTGATATAAGTGTGAGTCATAGTGATAAGTAGTGAATTCAAGTAATTTTTCTTAGTTTAACTTTTTTCTCTCTCTCTTTACATTAGCAACCATGAAATTAGATGAGATGTAAAGTTTGTCTATACACAAAATTTAAAGTTTGACAATTTGTCAGACACGACGGTTTAAAAACTAAATTTGTAATTTTATCATAATTAAACAAGCTTGACATTTATGAGCATACTTAAAATTGTGATCGAATACGTTTTTTAGTTATAGTTTAATTTCCATCGATTTTTACATACTATATATATATATATAAGCTTAAAATAAAACAAGGTGGTTCATAAAATGATTTTAAAATAGTTTAATTTAGCATGATATGAGGTAGAGATTTGAATTCACTATCTTCTAGTTTGAGATACGTGTTTTAATCGGTTGAACTAACCTCAAGTTGGCAATAAATTTAATTAATTTTATAAGAAAGTAAATTAATACGTTGCTTAAATAAATAAATTCACGTCTTAAATGTAGCCCCATATTTACAATTAATATTCTGCACAAGCATATTAGGATAGCTATTTTTTAAAAGAAAAGAAAACCTCAAGATAGTCTAACTTGTTAGTATCATAAAAATCAACTTTGAGGAGTAATTTTATCGCAACTCTCTGAAAATAATTTTACAAACAAAAATAAAACACTATTTTCAAAACAAATATATCAAATAGCCTATAATATAATATTTAGGATTTGTCTGTCTTGGAGACGAAGGTCTAAGATTTCAAATCCACCTTGGTCCCCAAGAAAAGGAATGGAACTATCGAAATTTTTTATTGGTGAATTCAATGAACTTTGACTCTTCTCTGTCATTCATGGGAGGAGTCTCATTCAAACTTGATTACATTAAAAATACTCTTCCCTATATATGGAATGATTCGTTTTTTTTTTTTAGTTCCAAACAAAGTCATTCTTAAATGAATTTGACAATTTGGACAATATTTATAATTGTAATTATTTTAAATATATATGGTAAAACACCTCAAGAAATTGTTTTAAAAAGTATACTAAATAATATGTTAATAGATTGATTGATAATATTAAATGAGAAGAAAATTACCATCGTCACTTTTTGCTCACACTGAACTATACAATTATTTTGATAAAAATGAATCGAATTTTCGATTTTTACAAATTTATGATTTGATTCGATTAAGTAAATTGTTCAAATCGAAATTTCAGTTTAATTTCGATTGGAAGAGATGATAACTAAGGTAAAGAAATATAATTATATATATTAAATTTTACTTTTACTTTTATATGTTTTATTAATTATATTGTAAGATTTTTGAAAAGTATGGCAAAGTAACATGTCCCTCGAATCCCCCAAGCATGACAGGCGGCAAGCCATTAATTTAGTGGCTGCTGGCTGGCGGCCAGCTTTTTTATTTATTTATTTTAATTTTGTATTTCCTCTTTCTTTTTTTTCTTTTCCATCCTTCTTTTTCTCTCTTTTTCTCTTCCTCCTCACTCCCTCTCCCCTCGCCTTCATCGCTGCAACCACTACGAAAGTCGAAATACGTCACTGTAGCCATCAACTCTGTCGTAAAGTGCCGCCAACTCTGACTTCTGACTTTTGCCACGAGAATTGAGAATGGTATCTCAAATATCTCCATAATGATATGATATTATCCGTTTTCGATAGAGCTCGTTTTGTTTTTTATTTCACTCAAAATATTTTAATAGAGATAATTGTCATTTTTCATATACCATAAATCACATCTTTTCCTAGCCAAAGACTTTGTTTACCTTCTTTACCAACCTAACAATTCAGACCTGGTGGAGAGTAAGGAAAAGAAAAATACTTGTAAAATGTGGTGCGGTTCATGCGATTCGATGTGATTTGAAAATTTATAAATATTTGTTTTCGGTTTTGGTTTGATCCTAAATTCGAATCGAACTAAACCGTGAACACCATTAACTCACACGGTTAAATAGTTAATTTTTTATAGATATCAAAATACTAATTAAAAATCAATTATATTATTCATAATCTTTTGAAAATAAAAGGACCAATTAATGATAGTTTAATATTTTCAATGAGCATAGCACAACATATGTCTTTGAAGGTAATTCGTTCAAATTAGAAAAAATGGTAGTTTAATATTTGCAAATTAGATATACAATAAAGTAGTTAAAAATAATAAATAAATAAATGGTAGTTCAATATTTGCAAATTAGATATACAATAAAGTAGTTAAAAAGGAAAGAAATTGTTTGTCCTTCACCTATTTTTAGTACACTATAAATAAGTCGAAATATTGTCAGCAGAAGCAGCTCGCTTCACCGTTTTCCCTTCCCAATGGCCGACGCTCATCCTCTGTACGAAAAAGTTGCAGTTAACCGAACTTCGCAGAGAGTGTTGGATGTTATCATTTTCTTCCTCCTGATTTTGCTGCTCGCCTATCGCCTCCTCTTCCTCCGCAGCCATGGCTTCTCTTGGCTCCAACTGATTGCTTTCCTCTGCGAGTTCTGGTTCACCTTCACCTTCGCTCTCGCCGTCAATGTCACTTGGAATCCTGTCGATTACAAAACCTATCCAGAACGCCTCCTCAAACGGTAACCTATATTGCGATTTCCAGGTGTTTGAGCTATTGATTTGGGAATTTTGTATCGGAACATTTCTTAGAAGTTCATTTTTGTTTATTTGTGCGTAATGATTGGAAATACAGAGTCGAGGAGCTTCCTCCTGTGGATTTATTCGTTACAACGGCTGATCCATTGCTGGAGCCGCCGATAATCACCGTTAACACGGTGCTGTCTTTGCTAGCAGTCGATTATCCGGCGAATAAACTGGCTTGTTATGTCTCTGACGACGGCTGTTCTCCACTCACCTTCTATTCCCTCTCCGAAGCCCTGAAGTTTGCTAAGATTTGGGTGCCATTTTGCAAGAAATACAAGGTTGAAGTTAGGGCTCCGTTTAGATACTTCTCTAATGCTATAATTTCTGATGGAACAGCGGAATTCCAGGACGAGTGGAGGAGGACGAAGGTAACAAGAATTTGGAAAGATACTCTTAAAAAGAAAAAAAATGGGAATTATGAGAAAGTTTTTGACATTGTTTTGTCTTTGCTGATTTTATGATAAGGATGAGTACGAGCAGCTACGACAGAACATTGAGGAAGCTGCCAAAAATTTTTCGTTTCTAGAGCTTACAGGCGAGTTGGCAGATTTCTCCAACACACAATCAAATAATCACCCTCCCATAATCAAGGTATTGCTTCTTAGTAATAAACTGTCCAATCCAACAATTATTGATCCCAAGGTCTTTCCACTGTGCTAATCTAACATATCCCATATTTGCAGGTAATATGGGAGAACAAGGAAGGCCTTTGGGATGGATTGCCTCATTTGATTTATGTCTCGAGGGAGAAGAGACCCCAACATCCACACCAGTACAAAGGTGGCGCCATGAATGTTTTGGTAAATTTCACATTCTTCTTTATTTTAAATCCTCCACATATGCTGTGATCTTAAGGAGTCTTCTTGCGTATGTTTGATGTTTGTTGTGCAGGCAAGAGTCTCTGGATTGATGACCAATGCCCCTTATATGTTGAATGTAGATTGTGACATGTTTGTCAATAACCCTCACGTTCTTTTACAAGGGATGTGTCTCTTTCTAGACCCAATTGTTGATAAAGAATATGCATTTGTTCAATTCCCTCAATGCTTCTACAATGGGCTCAAAGATGATCCCTATGGAAACCAATGGACTGTCATGATGGAGGTGATTTCTTTACATATGTTTATGAATCTTTTGTATTTTGTATTATAAGGAAAAAATGTTTGGTTAACTGATGTTTACTATTTGTTTTTCGTTTTGGCAGTTCACTTTTCGTGGAATGGCAGGGATTCAAGGGCCTGGTTATATGGGAACAGGATGTATTCATAGACGGAAAGTCTTATATGGTCAATTCCCAGATGGTGCAAATATTGGCGGTAATTTGTATAATGCATGATGCTTCTACTCAAAATACTTAATTCATTTTTTGTTAATTACATAATTGATTTCCATTCATTTTTCAGGAAAACATTATGACAATGAATTGCATAAAATATTTGGAAATTCTAAAGATTTCGTAAACTCAGCTGCTCTTGCTTTGAGAAGCGTTACTGATCATCCAAATTCCCTATCCAGTTCTATTAGAACATCAATGGAAGTTGCTGCTTCTGATTATGAATACAGTTCTTGTTGGGGTTCCAAGGTTCGCTACATCCATTCAAATCATACTTTTTTTTTGTTTACTGGTTGTTAGCTAGCTTTTGTTTATGTGATCTTGACTGAATAGATTCTACTCAATTTAGTTGGAATCTTTACAGGTGTGTCATATTTACCTTGTTTACTTCAATAATTGTTGATTGGTTCTTAGGTGGGGTGGCAATATGGATCCTTATTGGAGGACGCGTTGACTGGGATGGAGATTCAGAAAAAAGGATGGAAATCTGCATACCTTACACCAAATCCACCAGCCTTCCTAGGATGTGCGCCCTCAGGCGGCCCAATTCCATTAAACCATCAGAAGAGAGCAATGACAGGACTACTTGAAATTTTCTTCAGCAAAAAGTGCCCCATTTTCACTGCTCTCTTTGATAAGCTCCGATTCAGGCAATGTATGGTTTATGTGTGGATGTCCATTTGGGGCATTCGTTCCATTCCAGAGATTTCTTATGCTACTCTGCCAGCATTTTGTCTTATTGCCAACTCCCATTTCTTGCCCAAGGCAAGTATAGAATACAATCTCTGTATCTCAGAACTTAGAGAGATACCCAAGTTTCATATAAACACTTGTCAATTATCAACGGTGGATTTCTCAATGCAGGTACAAGAACCAGTAGTCTGCATACCTCTTCTGCTATTCGTCTTATACAACCTACAACAACTTTTACAGTACTTCGAAACAGGCCAATCAGCAAGAGCCTGGTGGAATAACGAGAGAATGGCGAGGATAAACACAATGTGTGCTTCCTTGCTTGGGGCAGTGGCTGTGGTTCTGAAGCTTTTAGGACTGTCGGAGACTGTGTTCGAAGTAACGAAAAAGGAGTCGGCGGAGACTAGTGATGGAGATTTGGGACAGTTCACATTTGATGAGTCCCCACTATTTGTGCCAGGCACAACTATTTTGATGATTCAACTGGCAGCACTTTCAATGGGTTTGTTCGGCAGGCAGCCAATTGTGCAGGAGTTTGGGGTGGGGGAGGTGATGTGCAGCTTGTGGTTGATCTTGTGCTTATGGCCATTTTTGAAGGGGTTGTTTGCAAAAGGAAGATATGGGATTCCATGGCCTATCTTATTCAAATCCAGTGCTTTGGCATTCTTGTTTGTGTACTTGTGTCTATAATGTCTAAAATTACATGTGTTCAAGCTAGAAATGTTATAGGTAAATTGGACATATTCACATCATACATGTATGTATACATGTACACAAGGTATTTTGTATAATTTAGTTGGGTTTAGTTTTGTCCTCTTCAACCCTTCTAAAGTATTTGGTCCTATTTCTAATCAATAAATCTCATTTTGGCATCTAAGCTTTTGAATTTGTTCTATCTTGAATGGTCTATTTTGTTCTCTAAATTTATAAAAAAAAAATGAATTTTTTGTTTGTTTTTGAATTTTAAAATGTTTATTTTAATTTTATGAACTTTTCAAAAACAACCTTTTTTACTCACTATATTATTTTGTCACATTATATTCATTCAGTCAAAGCTTATAGTCTCCCAACTTATTACATGCTCATAGATGACTACACATACTTGAGAAGCTATGTCATATATTTGTTAAAGGTAAAATTAAGGCAAAGACCAAAATACTTAATTTTTTTTATTTTATTTCAGTGACTAAAATTTTTATTTTAAAAACTCAAATGCAAATTGGAGCAAATGTATGGTATATTTTGAAAATATGGTGGTGAGCAGTAAACAATTGAATCTAATTCTTTCCATTATTTTTATTTTCGTATCCATAATAGTGGATATTAATATTTATGGAGTTCCATCTCAAAACCAATTGACGATGAGAGGAGTAGCCTATATCTATTATAAACCTATGTAAGGTTCCTTCTTTTATCAATGTGGGATCTTTAACAGTGCAAAAAAAAAGAAAGGCCCAACTCTAAGTTGTTCAAGATTAGTTAGATCTCTATTTCTCCAAGGGAAGGGATATAACTCAGCGGTAGAGTGTCGCCTTGAGTGGTGGAAGTCATCGGTTCATATCACATCCCGAATATGATGAAATAGGATGAATTGAAACGGTATTTATGCGTTTGGTAAAGAATCAAAATTTTATTTTGGAATCAAAACACCAAATTATCTTCAATTAATAAATAGCATGATATACGATGTCATCAAATAGAAAGTATTCTTCTTCTTCTTCTTCTTTTTTTTTTTTTACTAATAGTTGATTCTTTGAAAAGCATGAGACCTTCTTTTTAATATAACTAATATTTTCAACACCAAATTTATTTCAAACATAATGTTTATGAAATTGTTCTATCACGAGGTTATCTCTAAAAAGGACGTTGTCCACTTAAGATATTAGTTGTCTCTTCAAAACATCACCTACACATTAATTGACGCCACCTATTTCTTTTTTAAGAATAAGTCTGGCCACATAAAATTTCCTAGATATCTATGCATCTTCCAATGTTTTTCTTTTAAGCAAACTTGAGAAAATCCAACAAAATCTTAAGGAAAACAAATTTAAAAAAAAATTGATTTAATTAATTAAACCTTTAAAATTTAAACTAAATATAACTTTAAAAAAATGAGATGAAATGGTCCCATGTTTGTTTCCATAAATATTAATGAAACAGAGACAATAAATGGTTTCCTAATGGCGGTTGGGACTGAAGTCCCGAAATCGCAAGCGAAAAATACAATGGATCTTCATTTAAATTGTGCTATTAAAATTGTTCCTTGTGAGGTGTGAGGGAAATGAGTCCATTGAGTGGGTGATTGGCGAGTCGAAGACTGATAGACTCAATTAAGACGCCATAGAACAAGCAGAGGCTTGAAAACGTCGAGAGAGGCGAAAGCGACAAATCGCTTCTACCGAGTTCCCCAATAGCTGCTTAGCGTCCTTCTTTAGTTTAGGAGAGTTTTGAGTTGAGCAGCCCCTTCTCCGAAAGCTCCGCGGAACCACTCGGAATGATCTCGAGATGGAAGCGGGAGCGGAGAGCCCAGCTTGAAGGTCTTTGGTGCAGTCCAACCTAACTATTTAATAAAATGAAAGCACTGTGATTATGACATCAGGGCTGTAATTGAAGCAAACACTTGGCTTTAGAGCCCTATCACGTAATCAAGAATCTAAGGTTCTATTTAAGTTAGAATTTGAATTTAAATCTAAATATATTTAATTTTCATCTAATTTTTCAAAGTTACATTTAGTTTAAATTTTAAATGTTCAATGAGTTAAATCAATCTAAAAAAATTTAAGATTTGAAAAAAAATGTTAGAATTTTTTAATTTTAAATTATTAATTTAATGGTGAATAAGGACCAATGTAAATAACAAATAACTCAGAGGGAATGAATTCAATAATCACATATCTACAATTTTTTTGCAGTCGTTTTCGTTTTCTTCGATCTTCCCAATATGATTTGACATTGAAAATGAGAAAAGCATGAATCACGACCAACATATATATGTAGTTTTTTTTTTCAAGCCATGTTATAAATAAATTAAATATATGCAAGGAGTTGATCAACATCCCTCATTGTAAGGTTTTCTTGCAAGAGATTGTTAGAATTGTTTAGAAAAACTATTTCAAACTAGCTTTTTAATTCTACGAAGAAATATTGTGTAAAAATATGTTTAGTGAACAATTTTTTTCAATATATTTTCTTTTATTGTTTCACGAATAATTTATTTTTCAAAAGTTAAAGATGTTATTCACGTCACAGCTAAAGATTTATAAATAGTAGTTATTTACCATTCAATTAGTCGCATTTTAAGAAAAATATTTCAAGACACTCTTCAAAACAAATTTTGATACTTCTTTGCTTGGAGACCAAGCGACAAGAAATCATGTTCTCCTTGGCCCCCAAGAAAATGAATGGATTGATTGACAGAGCTGAGAGCCATCACCCAATTTTGAATCTGACAAAATTTTAGAAAACTGTCTGTTAGAAAATTCAATGAAGTTGACTCAGCCACCATATTCTTGGGAGTCTAGATTTTTATTAAATTACTCTATTTTCACTATTTTTATAGTCTATTATCTTCAAACCGCATTTTTTAATATTATTTTTAATTAAAATTATTTTTAAAATAATGCAGATTTATTAAAAAATATGGAAAAAAATGCAACTAAACTCAAAAATAAAATATTGTTGTTGTAGAAAAAAGGGGTTTGATCGACGACTATCTGACGTGGCACAATCTAGCGCCACATTATTTTTTTTTAAAACGGAACTAAGAGACGACCACCTCACATAGTCATCTCTTCAAGAGACGACTATTTGAACGGTTAGGAAAAAAATATTGTTTTATATTTTATAATATTCAGTAGTTCTTATGTAAAAAAGCTCCTAGTGTGGGTGTATTGCTATCCTATCAACCCTTCCACCAGTTCAAGTCTCGGACATGTATCCCATTTTTCCTTTTCATAACAATTAATCATCGTTTTTCTCTTTTTTACTTAATATTATCATTAACCCATTTTTTCCTTTCATAACAACTAATTAACACTTTTTCTCTGATTACTTAATATTATCATTCCCATCACAGGTTGTTTTTTATATATTATTATTTATTTAATAATAATAATAATTTTATTCTTATTACTATCATTGTATTTTCTTTTATTTTATATAATATTGTTTATATTTTATATATTATTAATTACTTTTTTCTTTTTTATTTAATATTATCATTTCCATCTCAACTTCTTTTTTTATATATTATTATTTCTATTCTATATATTATTATTTATTTAATAATAATAATAAAGTTATTATTATTACGAATATTGTATTTTCTTTTCTTTTATATATTATTGTTTATATTTTATATATTATTATTTATTTAATAATAATAAGTTTATTATTACTATCATTGTATTTTTTTATTTTATATATTATTAAATAAATAATAGTGTATATATATAAAAGAAGTTCGGATAAAAATGATAATATTAAGTAAAAAAGAGAAAAATAAATAATAATATATTAAAATAAAAGAAAATACCAATGATAGAAAGTTATTATTATTATAAATAAATAATAATATAAAAAAAGACTGGATGATTAATGGTTATAAAAAAGAAGTAAAAAATAGAAAAGAGATGATTAATGGTTATAAAAAAGAAAAACGTGTGTACTAAGATTCAAACTTGAGATGGTAGGAATATTAGGATAACAGTATACTAAGTACTAATAAGAGGTTTTGGACTTGTAAACTATTAAATAATATATAATATAAAAAAACTAATTTCTTTTACAAAAATCAATCGACGGATCGGGCAGTCGTCTCTTGAAGAGACGACCACACTTCCGTCTTTAAAAAAAATTGATGTGGCACCATCTGGCGCCATGTCAGATGGTCATCGACCAGAAAACATTCGTCTCTTCAAGAGACGACCAAACCCCATTTTTTTTACAACAACAATATTTTTAGAATAAATTTCCAAAATGACATTTTTTCTGATAAGTCAACATTATTTTAAAAATAAGTTTAATTAAAAACATTATTAAAAGAAAATTCATCTTCAAACATATTTTATTATCTGAAAAAATTATT
Source organism: Momordica charantia (assembly GCF_001995035.1). The sequence goes on from NW_019104503.1 coordinate 692,033, forward strand.
TTTCAATAACACTGCACCATTATTATTGATTTAAACGTAATTTAATTGATTAAGATATATATTCTAACTTGTATGTAAATGACGTTACAAATTAAATATTTCTGACTAATTAATCGTGAATCGGACAAAAAAATAAAAAGGTAAATCATGACCGCACCGGAAAATTCCTTTTTATGACACTATATATAGGCCACAATGTTATGGGAGAGCGTCATGCATTGTCCCTCATCTTCCCCATGGCCAATCCCAACCCTCGTCCTCTGTACCGAAAATTTGCAGTTAGCAGAATTTTGCAGAGAGCGTTGGATGTTACCATTTTGTTCCTCCTGATTTCGTTGCTCGCTTATCGCCTCCTCTTCCTCCGCAGCCATGGCTTCTCTTGGCTCTATGCGATTGCCTTCCTCTGCGAGTGCTACTTCACCTTCGCCACCTCCCTCGCCGTCAATCTCACTTGGTCCCCTGTCGATTACAAAACCTATCCGGATCGGCTCCTCAAACGGTAACCCTACAACTTCTAATTCACCCAATAAATTGTGTCGCATCGCAACGATTTCATACACTTCAATTTGTTCCAATTCGTCTCTAAACTTTCCAATTTGAAGTTGAATCGAACGAATTCGACATAGCATTGCTGTTAATTTTATGCTGAATGATGATTGGAATACAGAATCGAGGAGCTTCCGCCGGTGGATTTATTCGTCACGACGGCGGATCCAGTGCTGGAGCCGCCGATAATCACCGTCAACACGGTGCTCTCTTTGTTAGCAGTCGATTATCCGGCGGATAAACTGGCTTGTTACGTCTCCGACGACGGATGTTCTCCCCTCACGTTTTATTCCCTCTCCGAAGCTCTGAAGTTCGCTAAAATTTGGGTGCCGTTCTGCAAGAAATATAAGGTCGGAGTTAGGGCTCCGTTTAGATACTTCTCCGGTGATTTAGCCTCTGATGGATCATCGACGGAGTTCCAGTGCGAGTGGAGGAGAATGAAGGTAACGAGAATTTGGAAGATATTCTATGAAAATTATAATGAATGAAAAAAATAGGAATCGTAAGATATGGTTTTTTATATGGTTTTTTGTCTTAATTGTTTGTATGATAAGGATGAGTACGAGCAGCTACGGCAGAGGATTGATGAAGCGGCAAAAAATTTTGCATTTCGCGACATTGCGGCCGAATTGGCAGATATCGATAACACAAAACCAAATAATCATGCACCTATAATCAAGGTACTCAACTTTCAAATTTATAATATGAATTTAAATATGCATATTAACGTGTTAACGTAAATATATAATTATATCAAAATATTGGTAGAGGAAATATGAGTCTATTGTGTTAGAGTGGATGGTTTGAACTCATAATCTCTTAATCGGAGATAGGTACCAATTATCACTGCTGGACTAGGTTCATATTGGCGTACAGATGTTTGAAATTGACAATTTAGTATTTGTATTTTATTATATAAATGACAAATTTAGTCTCATTTAAATAAAATATTATAAAATAATAGCTAAAACATTTACAAATCCAATAGTAACTAGAATATGAAGAGGAGTTATTAAAGTATGTCAAGCTAAAATATTGCAAAAAATATTCCATATAAAATTTAATAAGTGATTATTATTGATTATAGTTCTTTTTATAATACAACAATAGGGTGGAGATTCAAATTCATGCATCTTTTGGTTAGAAATGCTCAAATTGTCTTATTGATTATAGTTAATCAATATATAATATAATAAGAGATTCTTATAATTACAATTAATCAATATTTATTATCGATGTATATCAATCAATGATTATCATATAAATTTTTTTAAAAAAATTATTATCTTATAAACCTCCAACGCCGTATATCGTATAAAAAAGAAAAATGACTATCATATAAAATTAAATTTTTAAATGCTATACTTGCAATTATTTTAAGCGAAAGATATATTTGTAAATTTTAAAAATATATATATACTTACAAAAAAAAATTAATGAACCTACCCATTTAAATTCTTAAAGAATAAAATCCTAAAGACATATACATAGGTATGTTAAAAGTTCATTAATATTTTTTAAAACAAAACTTAATACATATAAAAATTGATTTTTTTAAAATAGAGGTTTTATATATAAGATACACTAGTTTTGGGTAATCAGTTATTAGGTAGGAATATATAATATATATTTTGAAAATTTAAAGCCCTTTTCTATTTCCTTTTTTTAATAAAGAAAAATAGAATTACATGGCTCAACACCAATAGATTAAAAATTGATGAAACAAAATTTTTATTTATATTTTAAAATAGATTAGAAAGGAAAAAAAAAACTGTTTTTTGCTTTCCTAAATTTCTATACAATTTTGATAATATTTCTAAAAATTAAGGAAAAAATATAAATAGTTGTAAAATGAAGTTTTTTAATAAAATAGGAAACAAGAAACTACCCGACACTCTTAGCGACCAACAAAAATAACCTAAAAATCGAAGGACAAATTTAAGCCCAAATTTTCTTACAATTAACTTTTAAATTTTTGTGTACTTACTTCCCTTGGAAAGTTTATCTTCCTCTTACTCTACTAATTAAACACATCCCATTTGCAGGTAATATGGGAGAACAAGGAAGGCCTTTGGGATGGATTGCCTCATTTAATTTATGTCTCGAGAGAGAAGAAGCCCCAACTTCCACACCATTACAAAGCTGGCGCCATGAATGTTTTAGTAATTTTCACATTCTCTTACCCTAAATCTCCTCTCTATATTCTATGATTTCAACTAATCTTATTAATACGTGTGTTCTTGTTCAATACGCAGACTAGAGTCTCTGGATTAATGACCAATGCCCCTTATATGTTGAACGTGGATTGTGACATGTTTGTCAATAACCCCTCCGTTCTTTTACACGGAATGTGTCTCTTTCTAGACCCAATGATGGATAAAGAGTGTGCATTTGTTCAATTTCCTCAATGCTTTTACAATGGACCTAAAGATGATCCCTTTGGGAACCAATGGATTGTGATCATGGAGGTGATTTATTTATTTATTATCATGAATCTTCTGTACTTTGTAATATGCTTGTGAAATAATGGGTTTTTAACTGTTTACCTTCTTTTTTTTTTTTTTTGGCAGCTCATTTTTCGTGGAATGGCAGGAGTTCAAGGGCCTGGCTATATGGGAACGGGATGTATTCATCGGCGAAAAGTCTTATATGGTCAATCACAAAATGAAGCTAACGTTATTGGTAAATAACTTTATTATTAGTCGGCTTTTCTCATATGAAAAAAATAATAATAATCACAGAGTTCAGTTTGCTTCTATTCAAATTATTTGGTTTCTTTTGTGTTTACACAATTCATATCCAATCATTTTGCAGAGAAACGTTATGACGATGAGTTGTATAAAACATTTGGAAATTCAAAAGATTTCGTAACCTCAGCCACTCGAACTTTGAGAAGCGTCACAGATAATTCGAATTGCCTATCCAACTCTATCAAATCATCAAGTGAAGTTGCTACTGCTGATTATGAACACAATTCCTGTTGGGGTTCCAAGGTTGCTTTCAAATACATCCTCTTATTGTTTGGGGTTCCAGTATAAACAAAAATAATTACATTAAATTGAGCACAGGTTAGCTCTAGTTTTTGCGAGCTTGACAATAGGTTCTACACGAAATTGAGTTGGAATCTATTATAGACGTGACTATAGAGTGAGTAATAGTCTCCTAGTTCTCTTAGATTAAGAAAGTTTCCTCTCTAACTCGTCTTCCTAAATCTTCAAACTTAAAAGATTATTTTGTCAGTCCCTATGAAAATTTCTTCAACTCCGCTCCAATGGAAACGAGAGGAACGTAAAACAAGACGAGTTGTTTTCATAATTACCTTGTTTACTTCAATAGTTGCTGATTGGTCCTCAGGTGGGTTGGCAATATGGATCCGTAGTAGAGGATGTGTTGACTGGAATGGAGATCCATAAAAGAGGATGGAAATCTGCATACATTACACCAACTCCACCAGCCTTCCTAGGATGTGCGCCCTCAGGCGGCCCAGTTCCATTAACCCATCAAAAGAGAGCGATGACAGGACTTCTTGAAATTTTCCTCAGCAGAAGATGCCCCATTTTCACTGCTCTCTCTGATAAGCTCCAATTTAGACAACGTTTGTTCTATCTGTGGATGTTTCTGATGGGCCTTCGTTCTATTCCAGAGATATGTTACGCTACCCTGCCTGCATTTTGTCTAATTGCCAACACTCATTTTTTGCCCAAGGCAAGTATAGGATACAATCTCGATCTCTACATCTCAAAACACAGAGATATTCAAGTTTCATATAAGACTGCTAGTTATTACATGAAATTCGAGGTAAAACAACTATGAATTTCTGTATGCAGGTACAAGAACCAGTAATATGGATACCTCTTCTGCTTTTCGTCCTTGTCAACTTACAACAACTGTTGGAGTACTTGGAAACGGGCCAATCCATAAGAGCCTGGTGGAATAACCAGCGAATGGAGAGGATTAAGACAATGTGTTCTTCATTGCTTGGAATGGTGGCTGTCATTATGAAGATTTTAGGACTATCGGAGACTGTGTTCGAAGTAACAAAAAAGGAGTCATCTTCTACCAATGGCGCCCAGGGTACTGATGGAGATTTGGGTCGGCTCACATTTGATGAGTCCCCATTCTTTGTGCCAGGCACAACCATTTTGATGATTCAACTGGCGGCACTTTCAATTGGTTTGTTAGGAAGGCAGTCAATTGTGCAAGAGTTTGGGGTGGGGGAGGTGATATGCAGTGTGTGGTTGATTTTGAGCTTCTGGCCATTTTTGAAGGGGTTGTTTTCCAAGGGAAGGTATGGGCTTCCATGGCCCACCTTATGCAAATCCAGTGCTTTGGCATTCTTGTTTGTTGTGTACTGTGTCAAATGACTAATAAAGTGATATCAATAGGTTTTGGTCAGTTACTAAAATGATGTATTCAAGCTAGGATGGTTTTATGTTTTTTATCATCTTTATGAAGGGTTGATTCATAATAATAAAACTCCCCATATCCACTATTTGCTAAGTCAGCTGTGATGACCCAGTGCTTTAGCCAGTAAAATATAGTGTCGTCTGGCAGACAATACCGAGATTTCGGTTGGATGGTGTGTATAAATCTAATATACTCAGCAAAATGCTAGTTTGAAAGGAGTTTGTCAGTCGCGTGAATCCACGGTATGTTAGTTATGTCTGCAATGGACATCAACAGCATATGGCCATTTTATAAAATCAAAGAATGCATTTTCAGTAATAACTACACTACGCTGCTACAGATTTAAAAAAGAAAAAGGGAAGAAAATTACAGGAAAAGCTCAGTGGCAGCGTGTGCTCTTCTTCAGAAAAAAAACTAAAGATGCATCACTTTGGGGGGACTGCAAGATGGCTATCGAGCATAAAAGAAAGATCGTGCATCTTTCCCATCATCTTCTGTACATCATCAGAATTTGAACCTTCAGAATTTTCTCCAGTTTTTTCGTTCTCTTCACCAATCCTAAAACATGAAAAAATGTTGAGGCTAAGCAACAAGTTGTCCGATCGTTTCCATGAAGTAGAACATATAAATGAAAGCTAGAACGGAGTGATGCATTTGCATAAAAAATAGAGTGGGTAATGATTGATGGACAGAGCAATTTTAGTGAGCATAGACCGAATATTTAGACTAGGAACCACCTAGCCATGGTAGCAGGGGAATGATATCACAATTTCGACTGTGTCAATGTTGTATTTCGACAATCTAGCAGGTTGCTTTACAACAATAATTGATTAATTTGTACATACCTGCTTAAATCAGAAGCATCTGGCCGTGTTGCTTTTTCTTCTACTGTACCATCTGGAGGGAATGCTTCTGCAAATGAATTTGGCTGAGAAGAGTTTCTAAGATTACTATCCCTTGAGGTCGTTGAGCTGAAGAAATCTATTTCTGATATCTCATCCACCTTTGGCTTCGTGGTCGAGCTAGTAAAATCATCCCAGGCATCAGCTGAGTCATCATCTTTAGAAACACTTTTATCATCAGGTTTCTTTTTGCTCCCTCCTCGCCGCTGATCATCTTGAAACCAATCACCACTTGCTGATGAAGAAAAATCTGCAGTTCCTACAGTTCTACCATCAGTTGAAATTCCAGTTTGCTCGACCTGTCCAGGCATACGAATGGATTCATGATTGGAACTACTCCATAAATCATCCTGTTGTTGAAACCAGTCATTGGTTACTGATGAAGAGGAGTTTTTAGTATCTTCTATTGCTCCACTTCTGGAATTTTTTTGGCGTCCAAATGTTGTTTCCAAAGAGGAAGCAGCAAAAGGATCAATTGATTTAGAATTATCACGAGTTGCGGCACTAGCAGACTGAAACTTTGCCTCCCAACCAGAAGAGGAATCGCCACTCTCCTGTTTAGCTATCGTTGTCGCTGTCCCAAAAGCTTGAACATCTCCAAAAAAACTTTCAGAACCATCTATTTGTTTATTCAGTGGTATTGGCTCATCAGATACTTTTGAAGTATTGTCTTTTTTTTCCTCAGAAAAGTAGTAGTCAAGATCAACTCCAACCAAATTCAAGGTACTTTTTTTACTTGGAGCTGGGATCTCGTCTGCAAGCCCCTTTTTTTCAGATTCAGGCCACTTGATCTCTAAATCTAAAAGATCCGTCAGTGGAAACTGCTCTGGTGATTTTCCCCGGTTCAATTCCTTTGAATCGATCGGCCCCACCATCTCCTGCAAAACAATTTCAAAGATCATCCCAAAGGAACCCTAGATATGCTACAATATAAATTAAGAAACTCAAATGCAGAAAATACTTTGGGCTAAACTCAACTTCTGGAATCCAAAGTACAGAGTATCGAAAACTGTCCATTCCAGATAAATTATGAATTCACAGAAGAACATCATCAATACTAGAACCATGAACATGAGAATTTAGATAGCAAGTCCATGCCGGAACAGAAGCTTTTAATATTCTAAGAGATTTTTCTCTGAAACTATAACTAAAATTTTCCATCAACCCTCGAGACTATAAGAACGAACAGATTATTTTACAATCAGCAACAAAATTTTCGCAACAAGCTGCCCTGGCGAGACGAGTAAGTAGCTCATTCCAATCACAAACAGGGGAAACTGAAGTTTAACTCTCTTCCCCATTCCCACACGAATCTAAGCAAATATACAAGAAAAGCACAGGATTCTAATAAAAATAGAAGAACCTACCGATCCATCCAAGTCCAAGGACTCGAGCAACCATCGACAAGCGATGGTATTCTTAAAATTAATAGGGTCCGGAGGGACGTCCGTGTTCTGTTCCCTGCCGCAGAAGACGCAAATAAATGATTTCAAGTCTCTAAGCAATCTTCCTTTGCAATGTTTGCAGCGAAGATAAGGCGGCGAGGGATCGAGGTCTGCAATTGTTTCATCGAGCGATGGTAGATTCGGAAGCGAAGGATCGTGTGGGTCGTAGGAGGAGATATTGGCAGCATTTCGAAGTGAGATCTGAAGTTGTTTGATCAGATCGTGTGGAATTTCATACGCCATTAGAAGGATTTAAAGGTGCTCGCAGTGTATTCGGCTGTTGTTAGCAAGAGCGTGTGCCTTCTCTGTGAATTTCGAAAATGACGACCTCGGAGAAGATGGCATTTCGGAATACAGAAAGAATGCCTAAAACGCAGCGTATTACGGAAGGAAGAACTCGCTATTCAAAGTCGCGCTTTTCGACTCAGATTTTCTCTAGATTATGATTTATGATTTTATGCCATTATATTTGTGCTTATAGAAATTAGAAAAGTTGTCAATTTTGTTTCTAACTTAACTTTTTGCATAATTCAACGAATGTTTTTAGTGCAAAAATATACGGAGGTTAGAATTTCAACGTTCGATCTTTTGGTTGGAAATACATACGGATTTAAATTAACTATAATTCAATGAGTTGAAAGTAAATATTTTAAGCTAAAAGTTAATATTAAATTGATATTTCTCATAAAGTTAATCTAAATAAATTTAATTATTGTTAACTTTGATTTTTAGTTGTACTAAAAAAAAGCTTCATTTCTAGTTTTAATAGCTTGAGAAAAATACATTTTAACTAATTAAATTATTATTAAATACAAATAATTATTAACTTTCATTTCTAGTTGTACCAAAAAAACTTTTGGTTTCTAGTTTTAATAGTTTGATCTCCTCTCGGGATTCTAATGCTCTAGTCTTTCACTGTCGGACAAATCCTCCCATTTGAGGATGAAAATTTTAATTTTTATAATGGTATCTTTTATTATTATTATTTTTTTCATACAAGTAGGATGCGAATTTTGAACCCATGGTCACGATCCGGTGTTAATTAGGAATAGCTAGTGCATAATCGTACTTTTTACTTCATCTTCATTAAATTATTCAATGCTTTTTCTAATCAAAATTTTGTTTGTATTCATCTTCTAAACTCAATCAGTTTTGACATAATCTTCACAACTTTATAACCCACATTGACAATTTTAATTCCAAACCCAATAGAAAATTGACAGTGAACAGGTAGCGAAGAAGGTAACAAAAAAAGTGTAATTTAGATTGATACGATGCTCCCATTAGTCTCATGATTTGCCCACTCCGTTTGATTTCTACTCCACATTTTATTATTCCCTTCTGTAATCCATCTTCTCCGACGAGCTCGTTTCGATTTGTGGAGAGACGCAGAGAGATAGGGAAATGGCAGTGAAGGGTGTGGGCTGGTGCTCTCCAGGAGCGACGAAGGTGGGATTGGGTTTTATGGGTCTTTTTGTAGCAGCTTATATTGTTGCTCCCCCTCTCTACTGGCACTTCATCGAGTGCTTGGCCGCCGTCTCTTCTTCCTCTTCCTCCACTTGCCCTCCTTGTTTCTGTGACTGTTCTTCTTACACTGACTTCGCCATTTCTGAAGGTGAGTTTCCATTTTTTCCCCAAATCAAACACTGAAATAATGCCATCATCATGTTCTTACGGATCTATTTCCTTTTGCGCTTGTTGGGTCCATTTTTGTGGTTTTTTAGATTGCCTCTTAGATCTCATGATCCATTTTGCCAAAATTTTAGTTTACACCGTTGCTACCTTTTTGATGATTTGTTTCTCTTAGTCTTTTACTGATGATTCTTGGGTTGCTTTATTCTGTTTCTCCTTAATCGAGGAGGATAATGGCAATGGATATATTAGCATTATCTTCTTTCTGCCATTAATGGCTTCAGCATTTTTAGATTTGTTTATGCCATCGTTGGACTTGAATATCATTTATATTGTCATTTCTCGTGTATGTTAGCATTGCAAAGAATGTAAAGTTTAAGGCTTTAGTTAGTTGGATTTGAAGTCTTATTCACAGTTTAGATTTTATTAGCTCCACTTGTATCTTTGTCAAACACAAGAAAAAGAACAAAACATTGTTTGTGAAAGTTCAGTTGTATGTTGTATAAATTGTATTTATATGGAGTAGACACCTAAATTATGAATGATCGAAGTTCTTGCTTTAGAAGACAAACATTTAGCTTGTTACTCAATGCTTAAGCTATCTGGCCACTCTCTGCGTATTGATTGCAGTTGACACTAATGTTAGTATAATAATTCGAGTCATGGAGTTGTGGTGCATGGAATAGCGTCTCGGTTTAGTATGGGTTTGGTGGACAAAGGCGAGGGCAAGAGAGAGTGTTTCGGTTTAGTATGGAACTCACATTCAAAAAATCTTCACAATTGATAAATGTTTACTTCCTGGGGTTTTCCTTGGCTGTGTTCCTCTCTCTCTATCTGCAAGTATTCCCCTTTTTAAGTGAGAGAAGTCGTCTTGTTTTATTTAATTTTCACAAGCTTGTACCTTCTGAATGTTGTTACTTGTTAGAGGATTCGTTCTTATAGTTTCCTTAGCAAAGTATTATCATAAAACTGATTCTTAATTTGATTTCTTGCTTTGCAGAGCTCGAAAACACGACTTTTAGAGGTTAGTCTTCCTTACACTTAGACTTGCATATTATAGATTGTAGGAAATCTCATCCTCTTGCAAGAATCTGTTACTCTGTTCTGGCATTTGTATTGATTATTTACTCATTTCTAATCAAAGAACTACCTGCTACTACAAGCCTACTTCGGCCTTTTCTAGTTGATCGGAGCTTAAAGTCTTACCGCCATTTTATTCTGTTCCAAATTTCATACCTAAGATCTCACACAACCACATAAAATTATGTCTTATAGTCTAAAATTTGCAAATCCTTTAAGCTTGAGGTGTTTGTTAATTGTTATGGAAAACAAACGTGGCTAATGAAGTGATATTGTCTTTAGTGTAGATGTTGTGTGTCTTTAGTGGTTATAGAATGAGTTCTTTGTTGCCATTTTTACAGATTGTGTGAAACATGACCCTGGTATGAATCGGGAAACAGAAAAGAGTTTTGTGGAGTTGTTGTCGGAGGAACTGAAACTGAGGGAAGCTGAAGCTTTGGAAAGTCACCGTCGCGCCGACATATCTCTGCTGGAAGCAAAGAAGATGACATCTCAATATCAGAAAGAAGCAGACAAGTGCAATTCAGGTATGGAAACATGTGAAGCAGCAAGGGAAAAAGCTGAAGCTTCATTAGTTTCACAGCAGAGGCTAACAGCATTATGGGAGACAAGGGCTCATCAAAGAGGATGGAGAGGCGACATTGTCAGATCCCGTGCTCTGGCTCGTGGTACAGTTCAAACCACATAAACGAAACCCGATGCTCATTCAAGTGGCTGCTTTTACAGTAGCTTGGAATTCATGGAGCCAGAAGCCAGTACTGAGCAAAATTTGATTAGTCTACGATGGAGCCCAAGATTTTCTTACTTATCCCACTTCCTTTTCTTCTTGAAAGTTCAGCTTGTGTGAACATCAAACATAGAAATATATTATGGAAAAGATACTAACCAGATGACTCCCTCCCAGAGATCATGACCTGAAACCTTTGACAAGGTTGAGCAGCAATTTTTCCTGTAATGCTGATTGGACTGTTTCAATATTAAGAGATCAAAGACAATACAAAGAAATTGCATGGCGTATGAATTCAGCCATTTGTTGAACCCACATTTTTGTTCACTAATACATAAGGCTTGAACTAAAAAGGAATAAAAGTCACAAACAACAGTCAATCTAAGCATACTTCAACTAGATAAGATATATATCTATGTCGAAGATTTGAATCTCAACTCCCTATTGAAAAAAGAAAAAAATACAATATTTAACAAAAGGTAAGATTGGGAGTGGAATGGAAGAAATCAAATTTCTCAGCAATATATTCTTGTTAAATGGCACCAACAATAGCAACAGCTAGAGAAAATGTGAAGTCGGTACAAAATACAGTGAGAAATTACAACTTTAGGAAAACTAAGGGGTAAGGAATTTCACAGGTATTATACATCAATATTAACGAGCTAAGTGAATGGTGAGATCATCCAAGTTGTCAGAGCCATTTATACTTAACCCATGCTCGTTAGCTAAATGTAATAGGCATATAAAACACAAATGGGGCGAGATATCATTGATGGTTTGAGCAGCTCTGCATTCATTTGGAAAGGTGGCAAGGATTTGCTTGAAAGATACCGACTCATCTTCACCCTTTTCATGAACAAAAATATCTGAATTAGAATTTCTCCATTCACAGGAGTGAGGAGTGAGTGTGTGTGTAATAACAATGACAAAAGATAAACTTCCATAAATAGTACTGTACCTTAATTGGAATTCTAATTCTATAACTAATTTCTATCTTAACTTGTTCCTAAAAAGCCATAGACTCAAAAATGAACGAACGAATTATCAATGCTGCACACCGAGTTACATAGAATGGAATAGAAAACGTCCATAGATTATTTGGGAGAGTTCGGCTTTTGTTCACGTCAAAATGTCCTCAAATCAAGTTAGTTAAATCAAACAAAATCAGATAAAGTGAAACTTGTGTTAACATGTTCCGAATTGTGCATGTAAAGATACCTGAGCATCCGTTTGAGATTCTTGTAAATGAGACCAGAGTGTTTCTTTCAATGCCTGGACATCAACTTGCTTTGATGTTTTGTCGTATTGAACTTCAATTTTGTTAACCTGTACCGTTTGAAAGCAGGAAGCAATCATGAAAATATGTTTGCATTTTTTCTTTCTTACCGAATCGTAAAAAACACAGCATATCAAACTACAATAACTCCAAAAGTTGAATTACGTTTTGCCAGATAAATTAGACCACAATTCCCACACATAAGGTTCGCTATCATTCACGGCCACAAGGGTTAAAATGAAAATTTAAGTACAATGAATTGAACCTGACGAGGCTGAGTAACGAGTGCATCAGAGTCCTCCACATCACTATGACCATCACCTTCATCGTATTGGCCACCAAATACATTCTCATCTTCCCAGGATGGCGATGTTCCATAATCATCGTTATGCTGCGTTGGTTCATCTAAAAAAGTGGAACGCCAAAAAGGTCTATTAGAACACCATAATTTCATAAAAACAATAATATCATTTCTCGCAAGTAGCCAAGAAGGTGAACAATCTCCGAAATGATTGTAAAATCATCACTAAACATCATAGATATACAGTAGTACCTGATAGCTGTCTTCCCCTCCTCCTAAGGCACTGCATCCAAAATAATTATTTCATGAGAGTTTTGGGAAAAAATTGAAGCTGGGATGCTCCCCATTTCAACAACTAACGAGATGGTAATGTGGTGACAAAATTTACCTTTACATTAGGCAAAAGAAATAACTTCACAAGATCTTCAGGCTGGTAGTGGCAGTCTTCAGGAAGCTTAGTATTGCAAGGTGCTCTATTCTTAGACAACAACAACGCTTTGGGGTTTCTTGGAGGTGCAAATAGATCTGAAACTTCTTTATCCAAGGATTTTGTGAAATCAATATCATTTTCTGCTTGTTTCTTAGTTCTTGCTCTCTTGGTTGTCGTTTGTGATCCGTTTTCTGTAGGACTATCACTAGAACCTATAATAAGATTCCATATTACAGAACATACCAGTAGAAACTCAAGACTAATATACTAACTTACAAAATGATTTAAACCTACTATCCTAAGCAATACCTTTAGTTTTACGATACTTCCAATGTTCAGGGCCTGCCCAAGCATTCTGTCTTGCAGTAAGACCCAAACATGAAATCAAATACTCATCAACTTTCCCCAATCTTTCCTCAGCATCAGGGTCACGGTAAGTAGACGACACACTTTCCTGTTATACTTCAAGACATTAGTAACCATTCAAATTTTATTTCGAGTATCTCAATGCTACATATGAATTGATTGAAACTAATTGTATGAGTATGAATGACGGAAAAAATGACCTCGTGGTAAGTTGGAAAACCTGCACTTCCCCCACCTGGTCCATCATCAACCATGCTTGTTTGGTCATCATTATCGTAATTTGTAGTACCAAAGTTATCAAAATTGTCGCCATCAAACCTGTCGTCTACATCATAATCCATATGAACTTTCTCGGCTCCTTTCAGACCTGAACTACAGTAATCTGAAGGTCGTCTGTTATCTTCATCAAATAGGTTGACTATATTCCTTAGAGTTGGCGAAATTTCATCCTTCACTCGCATATTCAATACCATCTCCTCGATGCAGTCTATAGAAGCAGGAAAAAAATGCTTTACGGTGTAAGTCTATCAGTTTGAACCATGTGACAACATAAAACGTGAAAAATCAACTATATAAGATATTATCAGCAAGAAGTTTAAGCCACAAACCTCTGGCGAAAGAGATATCAATCATATCAGAGCTATCGTGTCTATTTTCGCAAGACATACATTTCCCAGGCACTTCCTCTGAATCGAAGAGCACCCTACACGCACCATATACTCCAAGATTATTCATTAACAGACCCTTGGCTCCACCCTCATCAAATTGAGCAGATGTCTGATGATAAAGAGGATCCACTGCAAATGCCACTGACATCACAGAAAAAACCAAATTATAACCTCATCCTACATCTAACGTTAGCAGAAAGAAAGCATCAGATGTGTGATCACCATCAAATTTCTTCACATTTAGAGCCTCAAAAGATGACTCCAGCGTTGACAAAGGAGATAACTGCCAAATACAGACTTATGTTAATTGTTAACATACATATCCAGACAGAAATTCATTTTACTTGTCAAAACAGACTTTCAACCTTTTTATCCTGCTCCTTTTTTGAATGAACTCCCTCCTGCTCACTTTCTAGATTTCCATCCTGCATGATAGTTTCTGAAAATACAGAAAGATGTCAGAACGAAAATAGCTGATATGAAAAGGGAAACTATGTAAAAATGGGCTGCAAGCCAGAAACCTAAAAGAGGTATAGAAAAAAAGGAAGATATATGGTAGAGTAATTAAGCACAACCAATTCAACAAGAATATCAAATGGCAAAGGGATATCATAAGACGCTAACATCTGTAATAACTGTTGTTTTATGCAAGTTTAAACATTGATGGTTGATACCATTGAGTTTGGATAATATATTTATAATTTCAACAATTCAATTTAAAAATGGGATAGTTATTTGAAAATGAACTTGTTATTGAACTCCCTTCAATTGACGACCAAACATTGATACTCCCTATGGTGTCAAAAACTATAAGCAGAGAAAGAGGCAAACGTTTGAGATTACAAGTTTACCTTGATCATCTTCTTGGCCGGCCCTGTTCATCCCTCCAAGGACTTTATATGCCTCTGAATGAACGGAATCCACCCTTAATGAGTAGATCTTAACTCCAGCTTCAAGAGTACAGCTTGCCTAAAGAAAAAATATCATCCAAACATTTTCAACCAATTTTGGAGCAGGAAGATGGAGGGACCATTTTCAACCAATTTTCAAGACCATAAACCCGATCATTGATGAGCAATGTCCATTTTATTCACAAGCTTATTTACTGTAGTAAGGCATGTATGCGTACAAAGTAAAACAATCATCCATCAACAGTATATACTATGATCACGAAATTTTGAGTAAACATTTTTTTTTTAAAAAAAAAAAGATAATTGAACAGGATAACATATTGCAAAATCATATTGATATCGTTTAAGCTTCCAATTTCAAGAAAGCTACACGGTACATGGCAACCAAATTACAAAGTTAGCAAATATGAATGAACTGTGCGACGAAGATTTTTTGTTTCACCTCGTTATCTTTGTTCCTAGAAAGCTGGCACAGACGAACTAAATTAACATTTCAGTTAAGTGGATAAGTGGGAAAAAAATTCTAATCAAGGAATTTCCAGATCATACTGTTTAAACTCAGAACACACACACACAAATTATTAGTCTCCAGATATCCAGAACTTAGCAATTCAGAGCTAATTGCTGCTATCATCACAAAAAATAATCGACATTTCTGCTCTGTCAGAATCAATTTCTGTACACACTCGTTCAAAATACTAGCAACTTTCACCAGACTGTCAGTCAGAATAACACAACCAACCTTCTGAAAATTTGTCTCCGTGTCCTCTTCTTCGACCTTAATAAGCTCAGTAAGATGATCAATTAAATTCAGCTCCCATGTATTTTTTTGATTAATTTTCTGCACCGAGAGAACCAAACACAAAAGCACAATAAATAATTATGATTCCAGATAGTGTGAGTGTTTACGCATTTTGTATGTTAGAAGTAATTAAGGTCCAAAGTGCCAAAGGAGGAGAACGCTAAGATAGAGAAAGATACTCACATTTTCACTAGCAAGTTTGATGCAATTTTGGAATAATTCAAGGATCTGCCGCTTGTCGAGGCATACATTGGGGTTTTCACGAGGTAGCAGACTGGTAGCAATGGACTTGCGGCGATTTGCTGCAGCGCGTGCCGCCCGCGCTTGAGCGCGCTCAAGTTGGTCGTCGTTGGAGCCGAGGAAGAAGGGGCTCGTCGGAGATTGTATCTGAGTGGCCATCGGACGCCTCTGCTTCTGCACGACGGAAGGATTAGGGCTTAGTATTTCCGCCATTG
Organism: Momordica charantia; assembly: GCF_001995035.1. The sequence continues at coordinate 707,981 of NW_019104503.1, forward strand.
GAAGAATCAAACTGAGGTGATAGTTGCAGAAACAAATTCCAGAAAGTTTGGGCTCCGTAAGATCTTTCAAGAACTAAAACGAGGAAGACAACTTTCCCTCCATTTCTCTGTTTGAATTTTTCGAGAGTAACGGGAGACTTCGTTTTATAGTGTACAGAAGATTACCCCATTGTCCTAATTCTTCTTCTTTTTATGATTTATCTCTTCTTATTTATTAATTTTTTTAATATATAAAATACAATAAATTAACCTTTTTTACCCCTAAATTTAGTAAGTTGTATTAATTTTCACTTTTAAGTTCTCAATTTCATTAAATAAAACCGTAAATTTAAATAAAGTTTAAAAAAAATCAAAATTTTACTAATTTAATAAAAAGCTGAAATTAAGTTTGATTAATGTGCAAATCATTGAGTAATTCAACCATCATTTATATTTTTCAACCAAAAAAAGGTTATAATATCGTTTTTTCCTAAATCTTATCAATGACATCAGAAATATATGTGTTGATAAAATTACAACTTTTATTAGAGAGGTGAAAGATTGCAACACTTATTCAATTTGAAACTGCAATTTAGTGAAATTTAAAGTTTAGGATAAATATTGATATATTTGCTTAAGTTCCAAGTTAAAATGGATATTTTTCCTAAAATATAAAACTTATTTATTTATTTTTTCCTTTCATCACTCAGACTTTTGTCAAATCAATAGAATTACCATTTTTACAAGAACTAGAACATCTTCATAGTTCATACATCTTATGTATGTACTTTTAAGAAGGTAACTATAGTGAGTCTATAGGGAAGAAAAATTCCAAAATTCGAAAGCCCTCTTTGTTCTTTCCACCATCTTTCACATACAAACCCCTCGAGTGCAGTGGGATTTTGGAACCCATTTTTCCCATTTAACACACCAAAAATGATGTCCTAAATTCATCTACAACAACATTTTTCAGCTACCACATCAGGAACCTGATGTGTGTTTCCTCCCTTTTTCTCTCACATTCTTTCCACGAACTACATTGTCCGATCGATCAGCCATTGCTCGAGAGACGCAGAGCTGCCCTGCGAGTGAACTTTCTTGCAAATAAGTAGCACGGCGTATACACTGAGTTGACTGAACACCACTCGGTTCGGTGTTCGGATTCATAGTCAATGTGGTTGATTTCCTGGGAGATCAAGATGGTAACAACCAATGCAGGAAAGGTGTTTATAAATAAAACTTTTTGCAGGCTAATACAATAACATTGCCAACACCAACCTTTATTTCTTTCATTTTTTCAGGAGTTGCATCTAAATAATGGAGAGTAACCGGATGCCAGGATCTTCTGTCCCCTTTTGGAATAGAGTTGTTCCATGCAGAGTACGTTAATGTTCGTCGTTCGACTTCATTCTCGAGACCCCTTATCTTACCATAAGGTCCACAGAAAAAATTATTAACATATGTGAATATCATGACAATGATGGATTCGAAAGACTCTGAAATAAGAATAAAGATTGTGCAACATTGATCACCAACAGAAGCTTCTTTGAAGCAACGGTTGCTTTTTGGGCCTTAATCTCGATTGATAAACGCAGGAAATTAGGGTATGATACGGATTTCGAGTGCAAGTAAACTAAAGAAAAAAAGACAGTTTACTGAAACAGCTTACTGAAAGCAATGTCTGCACATAATGCTCATCTGGTATGCAGTTGGGATGAAACTTTATCCGTTGAATGTCAAATTTGTCAACCTCCTGTTTCAAAAACCGCTTATCGTACTCGTCTGCAAATCGATATTTTAGTCAAACAGTCAGAGTGACTTACAAGTATTTGCCTCCCGGTGGCGAGTTCCGTGGGCGGCCATTGCTGCAAAGCGGGAAAAGATAAATCTGATCATGACATGATATTACTGATGCTTGGTTACTAAAAGGCTCTTCCGTACTTGGAGCAAAAATTGAACTACAAGAGAATTTTATTCCACACCTTACAGAATTTCTTAAAGAGAGGAAAAATAATGGCATCGTTAACTACAACTTCAGCATGTCTCCTCACCAAAGCAATCCACTGAAAACAAGACAAGAAGTGATCTATTCATTCTAGGAACTGCTTAGAATCAGTATCTTCTCTTGCATCCATAGAGTAAAATTTTAAAACTAGACAAAGAAGCTAAACCTGAGACCCCTTTCGCCATTTCTCCTCCTGTATTACTGGTGACATCTCGGGATTATATCGGCCTTCGTTAACATTCAAAAAACTACACAATATAGAAGCCAAAGCTACTTGTAATCAACTTTTCCCAAATTGCAGAGTCAGATTAATTTCATTAGGAGGTCTTAAGAATGCTCAGTGAAAACATGGATTTGTGATAAAACGATTTCCATTACTGACTTTTCGATCACATACCTGTCGACAAAGCTTTTCGTAGAAGACATCAGATAACTGTAAGTATGGCTGAAGTTATGCAGAGGTATGCAGCTGCAATTACCGTTAAAAATAGCAAACAAACTTAGATTTTTGGATCGATAATTACAGTTTCGAGCACCAAAACATGAAAGATCTCGAAATGAACCTATCAGAAAGAAGGACAAATCTCTGGTTTGCTGGATCGTCAAGAGCTGCGCCAAAGAGTAGACGTTCTGCTTCTATCATGGTGGATTCTCCCCATAGCACCTGAACCATTTGGTGGCCACAAGAATTCTATTCTGTTAGAGCAAAGAAAACTGAAGGAAAAAAAATTCATGGAGGAGTACCTGAACACTGTTGTTCAATTGTCGACCATAAAAGAAAGAAGACTTGGTGGTTGATTTATTGAACACGAAGCCTGGCTGTGAGTGAATATAAATAGAAAACTTGGCCTCGTCTCCATTCTGTACATTTCATCAATAACAAAAATGTAAGAGCCTCTATAAGAAGTAACTATATTCAAATACGTAATATATGCATAGCTTTCTCTTCATTCATCTATTTATGAGAAATGGATGGCACACCTTGAAGAAATTGGCCCAGAGGAAATCAAGAGGAAGGTTTCGACGAGCGAGGAACAGAAACGCAATCTTGGGAGGTGATTGAAAGCCATGGCTATCACCAAAACCGTTAGTTCTGAATCGGTAGGTGAAGCTGGAGGACTGAAGCTTGAACTCATCAGAATGAAATATCAGAATGGCCAGTGTCAAGAGCATGGCGCACACAGCCACCACCACCTTTGAGCCCACCGCCGTCAACGGCAGGCACGCCGCAGCCGTTGCTGAACCTTTTTTCTTTGTCATTGTTTGATCGCTGGCCTCCCTCTGTGGCTGAATCTTAGTTGCTATATGCTTTAAATTGAAGGCTGGTTTCTGCTATAATGATCTTAAGTTACAAAGTTTAAATTTATGGTGTTAATTATGTCAAGTTTAATGCAATAGTTTTTTAACTCTTCCTTCAGTTTTGATTTCAGACATTTAACACTTAATTTAAACAGACTTTTTTACTTCTTCTAATCTTCTAAACTAGTTGCCACCCAGTTTAGGCGTTGTAAAAACAAGAGAGAGAAAGAAATGTAACGTTTTCCACCATAGAGAAACTCTCACGAAAATACTTCTTTTCCTCTCTCCTTCCTCTCTCTGGTTTTACAATACTCCATTTTCTCCGCAGATTTTCATTTTGCATGCCTTTTTAAACACCGTCTTACACTTCCATGGACAGATTGAAAATTCTTGCAAACAAACAATTCAATGAACTTATATTTCTCTTATCATCCCTTTATCGTTTGTTATGTTTCAATCTATCGGATTCCCTTTTTTTTTTTTTCATATTGTTTCTGAAGTTTTGTGATCAAAGACGGGTCTACTATAGAGCCCCTCAACTTTGAAATATTTTCTTTCTATTATATACCAAATTCAAGTCTCCTTCCAAACTTTTCTTTTTTAATTTACTACTTACTATATATATTCATTTTTAAAAATATAAATATTTATATGTTGGTGAGATGTTCAAATCCAATTTTTTTTAAGTAAGATTTTTCTTCAACACTTTTAAATGGCAGAGCCACTATTACTGAATTTTTTTTTTCAATTTAAGGCATATACATTTATGGTCTCTTTGTCCAATTGTTGCCGACAATTTCTAAGCTTATAAATTATAGTTCATTTTATTTATAAATTTATACGAATTCTTAGAATTATAAACCTGTAAATTATTTTTACTGAATTTTAAATAAAGTCTCGGAACAAGAATTATGATATTGATATTTAATATATAAACACTAAAGAAGTTTCTGTAACAGAAGAAAACTCAATCGAGGATTAATATTTAATCCCTCGATATATATAAACTAGAAACTCAATGCCAATGGGATCAGGAGGCTTTGCCATTATAAAGACTGGCAATAACGAGGCCGGAAACAAAGAATATATTCATTTCTGTATTGATCTGAATCCAATTATGGAAGAAGAATAACCCAGTCCAATACCTTAGCAGCACCCCTTTTTTTTTTCTTTACACTTTCTTTCGAGGTTCGAGCGCATCCTATGGATCATATGTTGTAGTTGATCCCCATGATCAAATTCGATTATTTAATTTTAATTTCTGGTTAAATAAGCTACTAGACATCCCAACACAGCACCTGCAACAACCTGGATCAAGACAATGATTCAATTATCAATACCACAGAGGATAATTAAACAAAAATCTTTATGCCCGAATGAATTAGTACTTTGATAAAGGAAGAAAATCCACCACAGTTTCAGTTAAGACTATCTCTAAGCAGAACTATCAAGATAATGCATAATATGGTTAATTCAGAACAGAATAACCTAAGATGAGAAAAATATACACACACATTTTTATTTTGGTCTGCTTAAGCTATGAGATGACAAGTCTAAACAAGACATATTGACTGAGTCCCATCCCAGCCCGGTTGGATGATATTATGTTAATTAATTCTCAGCCCACAGCAGCATTACAATACTTGGCTTGGAAAAAACAGAATGCAAATGGTTGTTCTCTATGGTAATATTAAAATAGATAGCATATAAGCCATAACAAAAAGTGGGTATCGCAAGACTTTTCATATGAAACCAGTTCTCTAAACATAACATTATCAACTTTTCATATGGTTGCATTTTTTACTGATGGAATGTTAATGTAATGATGCAAAAGAGATCTTGGATTCTGAAGTTACTGATGGAATGTGATTCCCTTGGCATTTTGTAGCTCGCAGAATCCTTCATTTAGAATAGTATTTCAATCATAGCAAAAGAGTCGAGTTTCTTTGTCAATTATCCAGAATATTAACAACTCGCAGGACACCAAATTGCAAGGCCAAGCTTTTAATATCAGATGGTTCCATATCCCAGATATATATGATGTGAGGCAGATGCTCAAGCCTGAAGAAACCAAAACTGAAGCTAGAGAACCACGAAGGCACTAACCTGAAGTGGAGTATGCCCAAGTGAATCTCGCAATGGTCTAATACTGGACAAAGGATGCTCGGGAGGAAACTCACAAACTATTTGGTTTAGCAACTACAATGATCATCAAATGTTGGACTTCAAGAGGGGAAGATAAAAACATAATCTATATGCTTTCTAAAGAACTTACCTCGGCTTGACGACCAGCATGAAGTCTAACACCCGAAGCATCATACATTACCTTCAAGATATAGAAAATATATGAATGTCAGTTACATTAATGATTAAACAGTAAGAAGAGTTCAACCCCATGTTTATAAAGTAATTGATCATAAAAAATATTTGAAGCCTAGTGCATTTTAAATATCAGGTCACAGAAAAAGTTCAGTATGGCAGTAGCAGTCTAAACCAACTTATCAGGCACTATGCAAAGGTACAGACATGTATCAAAAAACAAGATTAACCAAAAAGTAAAAAAAAAAAAAAAACATTTTTGTTCAAACCATCAATTGAAAAGTTAGACTAGCATAAATTGTAAATCAATATCCCAATGGCCGAGTCCAGATTACGCGGGCTTGTGACCCAAGTGGGGGCATTATTCAGGAGGTATTTGTTGTGGCTGATTGGGCTGGACCTCCCTAAATATATTCGTAATTAGCTCAATATTCCCAATGAGCATTGAACTATTTGAAAAAATTACATATAACTAGTAGAATTGAAACCAAATTGTCTCCGTAATCAGGCACAAGGAGAAGAAACAGGAGGAAAGAAATCAAGAATGCTAACAATGAGAAGAAATATCCATGAGGAAGGAATGAATCAAGCACATACGACACATGCAAAGACCACGGCGACGGCGAAAGCGGGTCCTCCGGATCCATCCTGCAGGGCAATAGCAATAGCCAAAGCTGTGACAGTTGCAGAGTGAGATGAAGGCATTCCGCCAGAATCAATCATCCGTTTAGATTCCCATTTTCTTTCCTTATACCTAATCGTCCAGGAAATAAACACCACAAATTAAGCTCCAACCCCCTTCAGATCATGGATAAACATATCGGCAAAACCGGCAATATCAAAAATCAACACAACAGAAAGAGTACCAGGTGGTAAAGAGCTTTAGAAACTGGGCAATGGCGCCGGCGAGGAACGCGGAGAGGAGAGGGAGGTTGGAAGCGAGCACAGGGGCCGGTGCCAGTGAAGACGACGACGTTTTAATGGAAGACGAGACCGCATCCCCAACCGTCATCACCTCATCCATTTACGCTGTGCCCTAAACCAGAACCCCACCTCTCTCTCTCTCACGCTCGCCGGATGCTTCGAAGACGGCGGGAGGATCCGATTCCGATCGGTGAAGAAGTTTGAACTCAGATTGCAGAGATTGGCAGTCAGAAAAGTACAGGAACTGTAAAACACAACATCAATTATCAATAATATTTTGTCAGATCTTGGACAAATTTGCTTAATGGATTCATCTGGCTGCTGCTCTGGATCTTCTCTCTAACGAACTCCAATCTTGTTTTTTCCTTTCCCCCTATTTTGTCCTTCTATCTTCGTTTTCTAGTTGCGGTAAAAAATTTATGCGCACACTTGCCCTTAATACGAAATGTTTGAAAAGGTAAATATATTGTAATATTACTCAGGTTAATTAATTAAACTATGTTTAAAAAAGTTAAATAGTAATTTTCTAATTTCATTAGACTGAATTATAAATTTATTCATCTCAATACCGTTTCAGTGGTATAAAAATGTTGTTCATTTTGCCTGCTGCATTTTAACCTCAACCAAAAAGTTAGAAGATCAAATCTTCACCCACCATAATTATTTATGGTGATCTTATTCCAATGAATGTAATCCATCGACGATGGTGAGGAGACAGACCGCAATGACATCTGTCTCAGTTCCATCACCAAGGGCGTCTCGATTACACTACCGATATATATACATTCAAAGAATTCAAAAAGATTTCATTATTAAAAAGATATGAAGGACCATTAGACTGTGCCTTCAAAATCAAATTACCACTTTGTTATTCCAAATTCACTATATAAGAAATTAATTTAAAAAATCCTACTTCTCTGAAATCTCAACATCTATCCTAACTTTTGCCTCATCATTTACAGTCCCACCCCCTTCTTCCCTAGTGAAATTTACACCCATTTAAAAACAAGCCCATGTTTCACTATTTCTGAATGTTATGAAACTTGTCTATCAACTTCAGAATGTGAAGACGATAAGGGACCGCTGTGCTTGCTTGGCAATGGCGTATTTCTTCGTGACTGGCGTTTTGTCGGCACCAATGCTGGCTCCTGCTGCCAATCTTCAGAAGCCGTTTCAATTTCGATCTCGTCTTCATCGTGCTTGAAAACGGGATGGACGTATGCATCTTGAAGGAATCCTTTCAAGTTCAAGTTTGGTTCCCTTGTTCGCTCCAATGTATCTTTCATCATTGCTTCCTGAAAATTCATCATTCAACAGGGTGATCAGAAAAGTTGAGCAATCTGAAACAACTAAAACAGTTGGAAGTACACGAACCTGTAACGGATATCGAACGAAAGCCGGTTCGTAACGGCCTTTACAGAAAAAATGAAACCATAGAGTCAAGATTGGCAGTGTGATGAGCAAGGGAGTTGATTGAGCAGCTTCTTTTGTACTGAGTAGTCCCATTAGCAATAGCTGCGAAACAACTAACGCGACAATGATGCGCCCGTGGACATCGGGCCAGAATGCTGCACCACTCTCGTACTCTTGATTGTACACATTTATGATCTACAATTTTCGAGAAAACTTTGTTACGATCCTAAAACTTCAAAATACCGGTAAAGGTTCAATTTTGAATGCGTAGACCAAAATACAAGAATGGGAATGTACACAGAAAAACACAAACACGTGGGTTAAAGTTGTTCATGGCACCAATTTTCCCCAAGAAGAGGACCATTTATACCCTTCTTTCATGAAGTTCAAACCTTACCAAATTTGCAAACATACAGGAACATGGTAGATTAAACTGCAGAGTGGAAGTGAGGCAAAATAGTTTTACCTGATGGCGGTAGACGATGTATGCCAATCCAAAGAATACTACAATGAATGGAAGGAGAAGAGGCGTGACTACAGCATAAACCAGGCCGAGTAAGAAATAAAGCTGAATTCGCGGTTCGCCCGTGTTGAACTCAAGAGTTCCTGGATCCATGGCTTCTTCTCTATCCTTTTCGGTCTTCACCAAGAAGAAGTTTCTAAGGTGGTAAATTATCAAAGGCCTAAGTCTAAGAATCTCGGCAGCAATTCCAGCCCAACCATCCACCATTATGTAGGTAATAAAGAAGGTTGCCTTCATGGGGATGGAGACACCGATCGTCTTTGGAATCCTGCAAAAAATTGAAGTGATTTATGGGAAATCATTGAAAGAATTCAACTAGCTATGATGGAAGGAAAACTAAATATTGTTTTCCATAATAGAATCTCAACCACAAATGTATAAACAAGACATATTATTCCTGCCAAATTATTGGCCATCATCCGTGAATGCTTCATAAATAGTAGATTATGAGTGATGGCTTACTCATTTGCAGACTGATGGAGGAAGTTATTAAGTTGTTGGAACGCAGTTCCCGTAATTATACTGCCGAGAAACACGTTGACAAATAGGAATATGTAATATTTCGTGGCAGATCGTCTCTCTAGAGACGACAGACTAATAAAGCCTTCAAATTTAGACATCAACATCAGAATTGAAGGCAGAAAGATGAGAAAAATCTTCAAAACGATTCCGGGAAGAAAACCTTGGATAATCGACTTTATGAATTTCCTGCATTAAATGAACAGGTTATATGTTTAGGAGATAAAATCAAGAACAGCAAGCACCAGTGGACAAAATGTGGAAAGGAAGGATACTCACAATTCAATTATGGGTTTGAGGAAGGGAACCATTTTCTCTATTCCCTCAATGTTTGCAAGGGACTGAACCAATGCAATGGGGATCATGAAAAAGAAGGTAAGGAAGAAGAAGGCAACTCCTGCAATAAGTCTCCTGATTGCCAGTGAAACAAAAGGAATCGCCAAGTTATCCCAGTACACGTCACGGGGCTCGGGAGCCCATTCTGTCAACCAAATGGTTGGATTTCTTGATTGTTGAGTTTGTGCACAAACAGCAGCACCCCACCGCGATCTGAAAGAAACAAAAGCTGCTGGCATGATCGATTTAGGATCGTGAACTGTCTTATCCGCCTCCAGTGATATCTAAACATAACCATTTGGAGAATAATGCAAGTCACATCTCGATGATGTCATGACACTATTATCGTAGGAGTATGAATGAAAGACTAGATTGTATGACTCACTTCTTTTGATAGGCTTTCAATTTTGGACGAATAATAATTTATGGCATCGACCCGATCTCCCCAAAGACCTAGAAAACCGGTCTGCTCACAGGACGTTAGTAATAGAAAACATGTAAAGTCAAGTGGAACATCAAAGGATTACCAGTTCAAAAGCACTAGAGTACCTTTACGGTTGCCCTCACAGATTGGTTTCGAGAATATTTAAGTTGGTAGAAATCCAGCCAATTCTGCATCTTTTTCTTCTCCTCCACCAACTTAGCGAGTTTATTTGCATCATATACAATCTGCATAAGCGTAAGCAGCAAGTGTCAAGAGCACATAAATCATGATTCCTACCAATATCTCAGAAATTTTTTTTTAGAACTTGGAGATATTAAGGATGTCAAATATTTCATCATATGTTTGTTGGCTATCCTTTCCAAATTTCTTAAATCCAACAAATAGGCACACTTTTTAACGTTAATATATGCACACTTTGCAAGTACATCTGTGGCGTTTTGTACAATTAATTGTGGAAAGATCTTGACCTGATGAGTCAGATAATGTTCAGGATGATTGACCAGGAAAAAATGTTCAACGAGCTCGCTAACTGATTCATCAGGGTCTGGTGGTACATTTCTAACAATCACCTGCATCATGCATTGATGTCAGAAATAATGGAATCCCTTCCATTCTTCATATTCCAAAACAGTGTTCCATTTCCAACGAGGTCTGGAATTTTGGAATTTTCAAAGAGCTTGGCCACCTCAAAACCTGGTTAATAATAATCGGTGATTCAAGGCCAATCTTACCGTGAACTGATCTGGACGCCGATTTTCAGATGCAAGAAAGTGCAGCCTCATTGACGCAACAATCTCATACTCCCTTCTTAACACATAGCAAGTCCAAAAGGTAAAGACATAAGCCATGACCAAATGGGTCCAGAATCTGCAATAAGTGATTATAAAGAGTAATGACTAATGAGAACATCTTTTATGATCCAACATGGTAATGAAATAATAAATCTTACAGATCATTCATCAATGCTTATTATCTGATTGTCTCCCCATCCTAGAAAATCATAACTTATTGTAGAATTTTCTCTCTTCCTAGCTCAAATTTTCACTCCCATTAAGAAAATTCTTGTGGGGTTGTATGATGAAAACTGCTCTAGCTAGGAAGAAGCAAGAGATCATTTATATCAGTTGCCAATCATCTCTGTTTGACTCAACAAATTCATTTCAAAGTACTGAAAAGGCAATCCATTAAGCATGAAGGAGATATGGGATTTGAGAACTAACTGTCTGACAACTTAGGAGGAAGAAAAATCAAGCATGTCCAAGTGAGTGTTTCTTAAAAAGACTTCTGCAGCATACCTACGTGATCCAATAGGAATGTTAGAAATGGAAAGCTTGTCTATATTGCTGTAATTTAAAGAAGAACCCTCCAAAGTTCCATTTGTCCAATTAACAGGTACCATGATTGCGAAGGCCAGACATGCAATGGGCACAAAAATTTTGAGCCTGCAACCAAATGACAAGGAAAGATATCATAAAAAGCAACAGAACTTGCAGAATCAAAATAATAAACAACTTTGAGCCTAAAAATTTGTGATAGCTACATATTTTCTTTTTGGCTATTTTAGGATAAAAATAAGCTATTTTATTAGAGATGCGAACTTTTGATAAAAGGAGGTGGAATACAGGGAAACATGTGGAGGAAGAGGATAAGTTACCTAAAGTGCTGTGGCTCTTTAAGCATTCAAACTCCCGATTTTTCCCACAACAATCAAATACCCAGCCATMAAAAATTAAAGAAAACAAGCTTGGTAGTCAAAATTGAGGAAACCGGGTTGAAAAGTTTTGATTGTTCTCTTTAGTTCAACATATTCTTTCTTGTCTACAGAGAAGGGGGGGTTTTAAAAGATTAGAGCTTCAAGGGCATATTGTATACAGATTGAAAAGATCACCTCACTTTTTGAAATTGTTGTAAAGAAATTGAACCTAAAGAACAACAATCATTCAAATTTCATTTTAGCAAGAAAAATCTCTAGAACAACAAAACCTATGTGAAAGCCAATTTACAGTGCAATAGGAACATTCATATGGTAAACTACAAACTACAGAGAAAGAAGATCCACAAATACCCCAACAAGTAAATCCTCAGGTAAACCGCAGAATCGAGCCCAGCGTGATCAATTAACTCGGGTTCTGGCATTCGCAGAGCTGCAACCATCCAGTTCAGAAACTTCAAGTATGATCTGAAATCCAAATTGACAATTCTGCCTACAATTGCACCACTGGACAATGGGCTTCCTCTTAAGCCTTTAATGTACCATTTGGGAAAGTATACCCGGTCGTTCACTGGCTGTATCCGAAGTAAAGCAAATACTAGAAAGAAAGCAAGGGCACTAAGAATGTTTATGGTTGCCCCAACTCCTATGTCCGCGATGCTTGCCATTTATATCCCTTTGAAGTAAAAAATAAACCGATCTGCACAAAAATATAGGACCCTTCTCAGAAATATATCATCACCATCTGCAGAAAATGGGGACGAAAGAAAGAAGTGACCACAGTCACAGAACTAGTTGTTCTTGAACCTCACTACGTTTTAGGAGAGTCAAAAGAAAATTATAAAAAAGTTTAGAACAATCGTCTGCTCCCCACTAGCAACAAATCCTCTAAAACTCAATCGCAGATCCAACGAAGTCACACTCTGGGCACCTTCTTTTAACGGTTTCAACTCAGAATCTTGCACAACTAGAGCACCAATACTCGCGAGCCAACCAGTTCTCGTAGTAGACAACACAAAGCAGAGTCCAGCCAAGAACTTCAAGAAACAAGGTACCCAGATATCCAAACGAAGAGATGATTCTGAGAAATGAATAATAATACCATAAGAAGAAGGGAAATAAGAGGAGAAGAAGAAGAAGAAATCAGCTCACTGTCTTAATCATGTGATGTGTGAACACTGAAGCTCACATTTCAAGCACGCACCTGTCCTTGACAAAACAATAAACAAAGTGAAAAGGGCGAAAGGGTCGGTGATTGATTGAAAAGGCAGTTCAAAGGATTGAAAATGGTGATGGGAAAATGGAAACGAATACGTTTCTGATTTCCTTCCACCTCAAGCAGTTCTTTTTCTAATTATTTTTTATTCCTCTCTTCTGTTCTACGAAGGGAAACTCTTGAATTTCATAGATAGAGGATAGGATGACCAAACCTCATTAACATTGCATTTATTCGGGGAAGGAAGGAGACGGCCAGGCCCTCCCGCAGGCACCACTCTGTCCATTTACTCTAACGGCTCCTTTGAAATCGACCTCTCTGACCTCTCACTCGCCGTTCGATCTCAAATAAACGGCTGTGATTCTTCTCATTTCAATGTACTCTTTTTTTTTAATTCTATTCAATGCATCTTTCTAATGGACAAATTCTCTGGTTTTGATTTTTTTCATCTTTTTCTTTCTCCAAAACAATCATAATTCCTATATTTTTTAAAAGATTCTTATGATCCGGTTAGATATTTAATAGTGTATTTAATACACGATGATAATTTTTTTATATGTCACTATTTTAAGATAAATAAGAGTGTTGATGAATTGAATTAACACTTGATACTACATATTTATCCAAATCAAATGACGCAACAACTTCGAGTGGATTATTTTTATTGACATAATTGAGAAAATTAAGTTAGTTTTATTGTAAGTAAAATGTGGGTTATGTAGAATAATGGTGAGAGTAGTGTTGCTAAACCCTAAAACCTATAATAATTTCACATGTCACGTCACATCTAAAGAGACAAAACTAAATTCAAACTATAAAAAGGATAGACTAAATTCAAATCATTAGGGCTAAAGTGGTAATATAACATTTTTCTAAAAATATACAAGGAAAAAAGTGATATCGGATGTCAGTGAAAAATTTATAAAAAAAAAAGAAAGAAAAAAAGGTCAACACTACCTACGTATTAAAATATATAATAGATATTTATTTTAAAATTTAACTTTGTGGGTCTTGAAGAGAAATGGAAGGATCGGCATCACAATGAACTGTTGCAAATAATTGTGAAAAGGAGGACCAAAATGAAAGGCTTTGAGATGGCAGATTTGATAAGTAATAAAGATTTGGGCCATACTTTTTTAAGAGCAATATCAGTTGGGGGCCATAATTAGAATGTGGAAACTCTGTTTAAGGTATCGTCGTCATTATTGAAAAAGCAAAGGGCAAAAAAAAAAAAAAGTTTCCCTTTTTACCTGCTCCGTTTCTATTTATTATCTTTCCTATTTTTGTGTAAAGTATTTAAAAAAAAAAGAGGCAAAGGTGAGTTGAAAAGAAAGGAAAATTTTTTAAATCCATTTTTAGAATCATTAAATTGAATCTTAATTACTTTAAATTGCAACAGCTAAATGGGTAAGATTCACGTGGTCTAAAATATGTATTTATATTTGTCTAATTTATTTTTGTAATTCTGATAAAAGAAGATAAATAATAAAGCTAAATATAGACTTTGAGTTATATATGAAGACACATATAATAAGGTTTCCTGAAATAAATAATCAAAACATAAGGGTGCCGACATGCCGGTATTGTATGGTAGTTGGTAAGTCATTTTTTTTCCTTTTATATTAATCTCTCTCTTCCTTTTTAAATTTGAAGAACTTTTTTTTCCTCATGCAAAAAAAAAAAAGTTTATTTTCCCTATTCAAAGGGTGGAGTCACAGTATTTTTTCAAAATAAGTCATCCTCATTAGATACAAAGTTAAAAAAATTTAATTATAGGCTTATTTATGGTGTTTATTTTAGTCTCTAATATTTTTAAAAATTTTCAATTTTCAATTCTTTTTATGTTCTTAAAATTTGAATTATACTTTTGTTTTCTCTTCTCTGTTAACAATTAGGCAACAAAACAAATTACAAAACATACTACACACACCCAAGTTACATCTAGGTTTATCTTGAAGCACCCATCGAGTAATTTCATCTTAAACATCCACAGGCAACTATTCCTATTAGATTATTTTCCTTTCCATCCCTACTACCATTTTTCTAGTTCGTGGGCTACATGACATCCTCCCCATTTGCAAAGCAAGGACGATGCTATGTATAATCTCTATTATTAATAAAACAATCAATTTTGGCTAAATTGACACTATATGAAAAATGACTAAACAATTTGGACATATTTGATAACGATTTTATTTTTAGTTTTATGTTTTTATAAAAGTTATGCTTGTCTTCTCAAATAATAATAATAATGATAATGATAAATAAATAAGCATCTTTCCTCGCAATACAAGCTGTCTGGCCTGAACTTTTTAGCGTCACCCATGACCCACATGCGAATTTATTAATTATGATTAGAAAAGGGAAAAAAATGTCACAAAGAAAAAGTGAGGAATCCAAAAGGTTGCATGTTCTTGATTTGCTTTGCTTCCAATGTTAATCTTTCTTTATGCTCATTTTTTGTGGCATTGGTGATCACGTGGTTTCCAATGTTATGCAACGGCCTAATTGCAAATTATTTGTGATGTACATAAAATATTACATAAACGGAAGCCAGAAGAAATATGTGTCAGTATAGCAAAATTAAAACAGATGTATGCCAATGATTTAGATATATTAATAACTACAGTTAAGTTTTGCAAGAGAAGTCAAACTAAGCATTGTTCAATTGGTTAAAGACACGTATCTCTAACCAGAAAGTCGTTAATTCGAATCCTCACTCATTGTACTCAATAAAGAAAAAAAATTTGTAAAAGAAAGTTAGTCATGAGAATCAAACAATAGACCTTTTAAGATGGTAATCAATATTTTACTCATTGAGGCTAGATTTGCATGGAGATATATCCATGATTTTTTCTTGCATTCCATTAATCAATATATTAAGGTAGGTATATTAGTTTTTTTTTTTAATTCAACGGATCAAAACATCAACTTTGAAGATGTTAATAGATATCTTATTAGAGTAAATTTTGCATGCTTGAACGATAGATAATAAAAGTTATAAATACACATATATTAGTCAAGACCCCTATATTTTTCAATCATCAATAAATTATCTCTATTTTTATTTTTTATAATTGATATTTAGAGCATACATCGAGGTGGAGATTCAAACCACTCAATAATGCTAGTTAAACCCGCATTGCATTGATAGTTAAATCAATGACTTGTTTTAATTAAATTATTTTTGTACTTTCCTACTTCAGAAATCTCTTTCTTTTTCTTTTTTCTTTATTTTTTATTTTTTTATTTTTTTGCAAATTATGCAACCTTCCTTTTAGTTCAAGTTGTGCTCAAATTGGTGTAAAGCATTAACTTTTTAAATAACATATAGAAAATAAATAAATTTTAGAAAGGAAGGCTGTGAAAGATGCTGCCTAGATGGTTGTGACCACTGCCTGTACATTGGTGTAAGGCAATCCAAGTTAATACTAATAATACTAACAACTAATTAACTTGAGTATAGCTCAGCGAGTTAAAATGTATATTTAAAACCAAAAAGTTGAATACTTGAATACTCGAATCTTACTCCACATGCATTAAAAAGAAGAGAATATATATAAGTCAACTTGTATGTATGATGTTCTGAGCTGGAGACTTGATAAGGATAGGGTTGACTTTGTGCATGTCAGCATTGAGAGAATGCCAAGCTATGAGGATGATCAAAGGAAAGCTTTAAAAGAAGATATATTCAACAGTGAAAGTTAGAGCTATAATGTTAGAGATAGAGTTAGTCTTATGGTGTGATGGTAAGGGTGATATCGGTTTCAGCTACTTAACAGATAGCGATGTGATAACTGATAGGATTGTGGTATGCAGTATGCACAACACCAACCTAATGACTCTTATCTTTATTGCATCCATTGTTTCTTGTTAGTTGGTGACCCATAAACAACTAATGATTGACGTGATCTAAATAATGCCTCACATACTATTGGAATTCTACAGCTCACATTCTCATTCTCTTACCCAGGCGTCGTGTCGTGTCCTAATCCTTAGGATATGATTTGATTTGTGGTATCGTTCTTTTCTTATGGCCCTGGGAATACAACTTTACTATCATAACATAATAGTTCAATTCAAATGGAAACTGGAGGCCACATGTCTAAGCAAATTTA
This sequence comes from Momordica charantia, assembly GCF_001995035.1. The sequence goes on from NW_019104503.1 coordinate 724,788, forward strand.
TCCTTAAAAGCATAGCATAGCTATCAAAACCCAAAATAAGACGTAGGATGGAAAAACATGCTCTGTTTCAACGTTTGCTAACCTTTGCCGCCAGCCAGCCTCCTAGAATTTCTGAATCACAACAGAATTGGCTATTCCAGCTTGTTCTATAGTTTGATCCAGATCGGCCAATTGTTTGGGAGGGAACCCCATCGTCTGGAGTTGGTAATTTCTTGCACCACTAGGTCTTGATGCATCAATGAACCCACGGATGTCCCTGATTGTATGGTGGTGGTTGAAACGCGACACCATTCGTGTCCCATCTGCCAGCCTTAGCTGAAGAGAAGTTATTGGCAGTGACTCGTCTACAACCAAACCTGTTGATGGGAGCGGAGCAACACTAGGTGAAATAGCAGCAGAAGTACGCTCGGGAGCAACCAGGTTTGGTGAGTCGCTCGCTAATGTTCTCCCAACACCTTGGAATGGAGCATGGCGGCGCTTCACCGGTTCCTGTTTTTAGTAGGAGATGAAACAGGAACAATAAAAGTCAAATGGAATGAGAGAAACGATGCACAAGAAATAGATTATAGAAAGGAATAATAACATACTGGATTATAGAAAGGAATAATAACATACTGGGTAGTCTTCCTCCTTTCTGACAAGATTAACATGGACAGAAGTCCTCCTATCGGCTGGTTCAAGCTCTTCCGGGCACTCTGATCTTCTAATACTCTGCCATAATATAAAACATGTCATCAGGGACAAGCATCCGTTATGAATAATAATGGCTTTTAGATGAATTGTGAAAGTAAGATCAATGAAGCTGAGGCACATCTTGAATCTCTATAATCCATGGCCAAAACTTTAGGGAATCATAAAGCCTATTATCACACTAAGTTCAAGAATAATAAAACCAACTCGGTTGTCGAGTGTTGATAACAAATATACCTAAGACATTAACTTATAAGCAGCAAAAATATGGAGTATAAAGTACTATGCAGGTTATCCGAGACTGGGAAGGTTGAAATCCTTTCATCTATAAGAAATATTAATGGCTTCTTCGATATTCAAGTTCTGAAGAGCCAGATCAAATGATGTCAGTGGGCATTAAAAAGAAAATTAACATCAAAGGTGACAGCTTACGCTTTCAGACAAGTTGCAAGCTCAGAGACCCTTGAGAGAAAACTAACTTTGGGAACCATGAATAACACAAAAATTGGGCTTTCAGACACTGTTACCTCTAAAAATGGTGCATTTTCAGGATCATCCAACCTCCGTAAAGGACCATCATCAATGGAGAATCCATTCCTCCAAAAAGTGACAGTGTGTGTGACAGCCTCAGGGTGCCTAGGAATTGATGGCATTGTCTCACCAGAGAGCAATCTTGCAGTTCCAGAAAAGCTTTTGGAAGCTGAAGATGGTTCAATAGGTACGTCTACTGCTGATTGTCTGGCTTGGTCAAAAATTGCATCGACAGAATTACCTTTGGTAGGATCCTGGACAAGCATTCCACTGCCAAGAAAAAAGTAAAAGAGAAGCACTAAGCAGTGTCACCAAACTCAAGTAAACTTGTATTTTGTAACATGGACTAATACTTATCATCTGGCAAACATAATCTTAAAACTGCAAACATATACTTTCTCTCTTACACTAACATATAAAATTCGACACAGAAATATTTTAGAAGCATGCCTGGTCACAAGAGAATAAGACAACCCAATTTAGCAAAACATAATACATACACCACCGGTACATAATTACCATCCTTACTGGAAGATGAACTCTGATCCCATTCCAGGTTAGATGACTGCAAGTATTATTTTATTAAATAGATTGCGAGATAATAATTAATCTTATGTTTTCGTCCATACATTGTTTCTCTAGTATAATTGCCTTGCCACATGAAACAAAATATGTGCAGCAAGTAAATTAAGGATTACTGACTTTGTTTGGACTATTATAAATATCTCCAAGCCTTTTTTTTTAAATATATTCATAAGTGTTCAAACCAGCTTGCGCACACCTCCATTATTCTCACAAGACAATCATCCGACATCACTACATTTGGTTACCAAGATAACTCATAAGATGTTAAATCACAGGTGGCCACCATGGTTTCAACTTATTCCCTTTAAATCCTTTACTATTTACATTAATCATTATTGACCACTAAACCAGCCATTATGGTTCTTCCAATGATTTTCTATCCAAGAACAACAAAAATACTCCTGGTTCCTTCAAAAATTACTTTTAAAAAATTGATCTTTTCCCTCGAGGGTCGATGCTGCTCCTATTCACTTTCTTCTAAACAAGGATGACATTAGGAAGATATCCATGTGATGTGGTTTTTCCTTCGAATCAGAAAATATAGGATACATCAATATTTGAAACAAGAAAAAGATGTATAGAAGAGGATATTCTATGGAAAATATTTCACAAGTGGATGTCCATGTCCCTTTCAAACAATGTATGAAAAAGCAATGGTCGAGCGACATTCACATACTTGAAATTTGTAAGCATGATAAAAATCTAGATCAAATAACAATAAAACTTACTTACCAATAAAATCTTTAAATTAGGCATTGGTATGTAGCATCAAAAAGCGAGGAAGTTCATAAAGCATTGAAATAGGAGATAAACTAAATCCTACACGTTCCGCTTACGCATTGAAAAATGCAGTCAACTGAATCGTATGCTTTTCCCGAATAAAATAGTCATAATCTTTCCCAGTAATCGGTTAGAAAAACAATTGACGCGGACCAAAATTTGCTCATTGATCATTAGTATTTTTCGTACAAGACAACTACTGTCAAAAGATAAGAAACTGGAGGTACAAAATCATGTTCCTAGAGAACAATGACAATCTGAAAATCGACAACCTGAACAAATCTGACCCGTCCAATCGTCAATTTTATTAGAAGGCGAAAAGCAGGTCAAACAAGATACTGAAAAAATTCGTAATTTTGGGAGTCCATGAGAGTTTCTTCAATCCAAAAATACGCTTAATGCAACTATGAAGAAAATTAAACCCCTCTCAGAAGTCAATTAGAGTAAATCTAGATGAATAAAAAATCAAACCTACCTCTTCTCACCACCAGTATAGTACTCTTGTAGCTCATCAGAGTCGCTATCAGAGCCGTCCTCCGCCGGCCGGTTTAGGTCAGAAAGCGTGCGGATGCGACGTGTCCTGCTCCCGGAAGCCCTGTTGTCAACCT
>NW_019104503.1:728216-780352 GCF_001995035.1 Momordica charantia
TAAGAAGAAAAGGGCTTCCTCTTTGGAGGAGGATGTGATCTCGATGAAAGAGTTGATGAAAGCAGCATTTGCTGCTGCATCAGGTTTCGAGTCATGAGCTTCGGTTTCCATGGGAGAATTTCAGTGGCTTCAACTCGAACTGATCTCCGTCTGATCTGATAGTGAAGTAGAAGAAGAAGATGATGGCTTGGAGCTTCGGCAAGCCTCCATTCCCACGTACATTGATTCTTTTCTCTGAGAATTAAAAATAAAATATCTTCTCACCCGTACAAGTCAATGAAACGACGGCGTCTAACCGCCCCACCCTAATCTGGCATATCGTTGAAACGACACCGTCTTGTTACTCTACGCACCCTTCTGCACGTCCCGTATCAGGAGTCCTATTATAAAATTAAATCTATTAAATTATTCGAGCGCATAAAGTCAATAAAACTAGAACTAATAAATCTATAATTCAATAATTTATAGGGTATTAAATTATCCAAAAATCTTATTTTAAATAACAGATGCTACTTTCCTTAAATAATAATAATAATAACAATAAATAGTAAATAAATAAATAACATATAGTACATACCAATTTGACATAATTTAATTAGTTAAAATATATATCCTTAATCAAAATGCCACAAATCCAAGTCTCACCCCACGTGTTCCATAAATTAAGTTCCATAAATGTATCTAGACCCTTATAACTATGAACTTTTAATTATGTTTGAATTATTGTGTTACTACTAATAACTAAATTCTTAACATTAAAAGTTTTATTGATAATCAACTTATATATAAAATTGAACATTTTAAAATAATCATTTTTTTAGTACACATTTTTAAATAATCAAGAACCTAATAAATAGATATCTTACCCATGTTCAAGTTATATACCTATCCTACATATAACTCATGATTTACTCAGTACCTTTTAAAATAATCATTAATAAAAATACAAAAACCAAAATGTACGAGATTCGTATCAAAACTAAAAATGTGCTTGAATACCAACTCCGATAATCAACTACTGAACTCAACTGAGTTATAAGTTGGAGACCATCGAGATATCGGTATAGCACAGGCAGCTATGAGAGGAAATTCAAGTTCACCATCCGTCTTTACTTGGGAATGAAGAGGGGAACATAGCATGTCACAAATCAAATAAATCTAATGAACTAGACAAGGATAGTACAAACATGGAAACCGAGATTTCTGAAAAAAAAAAAGAAGGTGAAATATCAATTATCTATCATGACCAGTAAAAGAAAGACCATAAGTAGTGTTACAAAGCATTATGTTGCCTCATTTATTTCAATATATGTCGGCATAAGAGCTTACAAGCAATAAAGCTAATTTTGTATCTCTTTTGGCTTTATTCAACAATCCAAACTTGAGGTTCTCCACACTGTTGGTTCCTTCTTGTCTAGTATTCACCTGCAAAACCAGCTTTCAGATACAGAGTATGACCTAGGGATTAAACAGTTCAAGATTACATATTAATGCTAGATGAAATACCAAGAGCTTCAAGATTTCTGGCCCACAACATTGCCGACATTTGAAAGTCGAGGAACGACAACAGGTCCACCACGAACCTTGTCAAGGGCAAAGCTTATCCTCAATGGTCGCCCTAATAAGGCCTGCAAGTGATGTGAAGACTCTCATTCGACTAATTTATGATGACATATTAAAAGTGAAAAACTAACTTTTTTCTTATGACTTGCCTTTCCGTCCATTGCATCTTTCGCACATTGTGCATCATCTTCATTTGTAAAGTTTACAAATCCAAAGCCTCTGGATCGACCTGAGTCTTTATCATACACTATTCTGACTGTCAAGAAACATTATACCATTCAGAACATAAGAGGTTTAACATAACAAAACTCAACATCTGAGCGGTCTTGTCCAGTGGCAGAAGGAAAAGGATAGAAACTTATGGGGTGGAAAAATAATTGCCATATACTTTGTATCACAGTGGTCATTGAGTTTCATCCTATGGTTATATCAAATGAACTCCATAAGCTATTTGATGAAGTTTCAGAATGATCACCAATGCACGTCACATTCCTTTCAGCTCATACATGAATTTCAATTTCCCATCTAACAAATTCGTAGTACTTCCCAATTCTCTTACGTGCAGATTTTTCATTCTTGAAAATTTTCATCGATTCCTGTCTTAAAATTCCAAGAAAATCACAGAACCATAGTAAAACTCGATTAAACAGCATGCTCCTAGTCCTATCTTTCTTAAACTCGTTTGCTCCCCTGATTTCCACCAGGCAATATGTCTGTAGAAAATATTAACGGAAACTAGATTGATACGGATGCCTATGTAGGCTTTTCTATCTTCCATTATTCGGACAACTTTTCTAATCTCTCTATCTAAGGAGAAATTGTACAAATGGATAAAACTAGAGAAAAGGGCAATAGAGCAGCAAGACTGTGGTACTATATTTTTTCTTCAAATTTTCAGGTGACCAGATACCAAAGTAGTAGTAATAATAATAATCTATTTTGATTTTTGACAGTGGCAAGAGAGGAAGTCCCAAGTTTCTTGAATTTTGGTAGAAAATTCACGAATCAATATTTTGACTCCATGGAGGAAAACGCACATCTCTCTTTACAAGACATAAACCAGTAATCTTCAATAAAATTTAAAAAATATCCTCAGAATTATGAGTGACAAATGGCAATGCAGCAAAAAAGTTTCGACCCAGAAGCACACATGATGTACTGAAATCGACTAGACATTTCGTCGAACATATTGACGACAGCTCAAATAAAGACTTCAAACTTGTAACTTAACATTCGCGATTACCTTCAGTAACCTCCCCAAAGGAAGAGAACGCATCTTTCAAGGATCTCTCGTCCATTGACCACGACAACCCTGCAAACCGCAGGAACGAACAAGATCAATTCAATGAATAAACCATTTGAAAGATGCGAAAGCGGCACGAACCTGCAACAAAGAGCTTATTGTTCAGCGCAGAAGGAGAAGACGAAGAGGATTGAGAACAGAAGCAAGGGCATCTCAGAGTTCGGCTCTGGATATTGGTAAGAACTCTTCTGGCAACCAGCATGAAGGTGTTCGTGTTGCTCATCATTGGTTATGCTTATCGTAAAATTGATTTCCCTCGAAAACTTTTCCAATGCTGAGAAGGCAGACTGTAGGTTTGAAAATCACTTCTCCTATTCTCAAAATCGCTTCATCAATAAATTAAAAAATTAACTAAAAAAATAAAATCAGACGTTAGATATTGCAATTTTGAAAAATCAATCGGACTTAGAATTTCTTGTTTAAAAATCATTCCTTCTACTATCGTTGAGTTGAGATAGGAAGATGGTAAATAAAATTTTTTATTTTTATAATTTTTCAAAAATATTTATCAATAAGTAGATATTTTCATCCATATTTAAAATTTGTTTCTAAGTTATAAAAACTAAAGTAGTTGAAAAGAAAAGGAAAAGAAAAAAGCCAGAAATTATAATAGACCCGGTCCAGCCCGGCCCGTTTAAGTTTCCCTTTCCTATTACTAAAAATTAAAGTTATATTAAAAATAAAAAAAGGGGTCAGCCGAGCCCTATCATCGTTTCTCAATTCTCAGTCTCTCTCTCTCTCTCGATATTTCACTCCGTCTGAGACGGCAGCGTGAGCCTGAACTTCAGCAGCTATTTCTTCACCTCTCCCCTTCAACTCCACACTTTTATCTCTCATCGTCAAAGCTAGCGGCCCTCGATTCCTCTCCTTTCTCCTCCTCGAACTAGTAAGATTGCAGTTTTAGGTTCTTTTCATTTGCGATTTTATTGCCTTGTGCTTCCTCCCCGTCTGATCTTCTGTTCACGCTTTTCCTGCAATCTAATTTTTGGGGCGTTTTGTTTACATGTGATGTTAGGAAAGATTTATTATTTTACTGGGCTAATTGGTTTATGCCAATATTATTGAGTTTGAGCTTGTTAAGATTGATGGGGTTCTATACCATTCTCAGAACTGTTCTTTATCTTTTTCCTCAGTTTACGGATCAGTTTCCATTTTTAAGTGGTTCTTCGTGATGTGCAGACACCAGTTTGATTGATAAACTTATGTACATCTGTTCTTCAAAAGAGGAAAATCTTCAGTAAATCAAAACTTTGGTATCTTTTAATGAATAGCTGTAAGGTGGGATGTTTGGCATTCAAATATCCTGCCTCTTTTCTTAGTTTAAAAACGTTTTTAATATTACATTACTCCCATAACTAGTCTTAAATTCTATGCTGTGAGTGTGACTTAATACTGTAGGCACAGTACTAAGGGTGCTAACTGAAATGGAACCGAAATGAATTGGTAAAACTGGTTTTAAACTGAAAAACGATTGGTACATTTTGCACGTCTGGCAAACTCAACATTATGGTTTCAATTTTTGGCTTTGTTGAACCGAATTGAACCATGTGAACCCCCAACATTAGTTCTATCACAATGCTACAAGGTAGAGATCCTCCTTCTCAGCTGTTCCGTATTGAAACTATTTCACTTCCTAGCATGCATTTCACCTTTGAAAACGTTGCTTTTGAGACTGAATGCTGTGTCTACAGAAAATCTTATGCAAATGTCAAGCACTATATTGATGACAATGAACTAATTAATTTCTGCATCTGCACCGGAACTGTTTTGCTTCCAAGCTTGCAGTTCCACCTCTTTAGAACATTGCTTTTTATTATTGGAAGTGCAAGGGGTGGTGGTGCAGTTGGCTAACACATAGGTTTCATAGCTTAAAAAAGAGTTATCTTGAGGTCGAGAGTTCGAGCCTCTCTCACCCCAACGAATTTTATTGGAAGTGTCGAGTGGACGTGAACAAAGCAAAACAATTTATTTCGGATGACAAATGCAGCATAGAAGTGCTTTCTACTTACTGTAATCAGCAATATCTTTTCATGCATTTGTTGTGCATCTAGAGCATTGGTGGAGTTTTCAAATGATTTTTTGTTTACTTCAAAGTTGGATACCGCACAAGTTTTTCATTCTAACAAGCCAAAAGATTTTGTTGAGATACTTTGATGGGATTGTTGAATGTTGATATACTTGCGGAGTCACATTTTCTTCATCTTTATTTTGTTTTGTAGATTTTTGAGATCTTGGACATGAATGCCTTCAAGGCTTTCAAAGCGAATGTCCCAATTGCATGGAGTCCTAATCTTTATATCACATTAGTCAGAGGGATGCCAGGAACAAGGAGACTCCACAGACGTACTTTAGAGGCATTAAGGCTTGGGAAGTGCAACCGAACTGTCATGCGCTGGAACACACCAACTGTTAGGGGAATGATCCAACAGGTTGCTTTATATACTCCTTGTCTACAGTGTACAAACAAGCACTAGAACACAGTTTTATGGGGACTGAATGCTATCTCATCCCTTTTTTCTTTGTTTTGCTCAATTTAATTATAGGTAAAGCGATTAGTAGTGGTTGAAACAGAAGAAATGTACAAAGCACGTAAACAGAAGGTGGAACAACACAAGGCTCTTCGACCTCCATTAGTTGTAAATCACCTTCCTGTTCCAAGTTCTACTTCTGCTCCTTGAAAACATGTATTGCTGTTAGAGGTCAGGTCTACTTCTCAAGTATTGGGACGATGTTGAAAAGGATTATATTTGAGCTGTGTATTTTTCTGGAATTATTTGTCAATCAAGGCTTTTATGCTCTACACATCTTCCTGAGTCTAGTTGCGAACTAAAATAATTATTGAAACATTTCCCAGTTTGAAAATTAAATGTCTATCAAATGCTACTTCAGTAGGAACCCGTCTATTAGACACGGCTGTTTGCACCAATGAATGTACGGCCCTTTGCACTTTAGAACATGGGATTACTTGAAATATGCTGAATGGTTTAAATTATATAAAACCCTGGAAGACAAAATGGCAATCGCTGATCTGTTCATTAATGCTGTAAGCATAGCCATAGGATGGTTGTAGCTATAGGCTTCTAGATAATCAAACTCATGCAGGATTTGAAACTTATAAAATGGACACCTTGATGAAGCATACACTCTAGATTTCTGTTGCCTTCATGCTTGTTGGCCCTTCCATTTCAACTGCGACCATGTTACTTGAATTCTTGAGTTCCTCATTGTTGTCTGTGGAATTGGAATAATGCTGGTCTTTATACTGATGTTTACGGGCTAGGAGAAGAAAAAATAAGAAGTTTAGCAGCCCCAGCACTGCAAGTAGCCAATAGAAGTAGTTCAAACTTCCCTTGTTGAGATTACTTCTCAGCCAGCGCTTGTTGGTTACTTTATCTACAATTGTTACCAACAAGCTACTAACAAAAAATCCCATGGAAAGTGTGCTAAGGAAGAGTCCCGTGCTCATGGATTTCATTCGTTCCGGGGCTTCTCTGATGAAAAACTCGAGTTGTCCAACATATGCAAATGCCTCTCCAGCACCAATCAAGAAGTACTGGGGAATTAACCAGAAAGCACTTATCTGAATATTTTGCCCCACAGAGAATGCCCTCCTTTCTTTCTCAACAATTCCAGCAGCCACCATGCCAAAAACTGCGAAAACGAGGCCAATCCCAATCCTCTGAAGGCTTGTGAGACCTTGGACATTGTGAGTCAGCTTCCGAGCGATCGGTATGAATAGTTTCTCATTCAAGGAAGTCACCAGCAGGATGGTGATGAACAGGAAGGCAGACATAGAACCGGCAGGAATCTCAAGACTGCCAACGATTCTGTCCATAAATGAGGCTTGCTCCACTGTGAATGTAGTCATCTGAGAGTAGATCGTCCAAAACAGGATGCCAGTGGACCAGATGGGTAAGAGCTTCAACACCATTTTCACTTCTTCAACTTCAGTCACCGTCGAGACTATCCAGGGGTTGTATCTGTTTTGGTCGACAGCAGTGTACTCATCCAGAATTGCAGCTTTGTCAAGACACCTAATATTTTCATTTTCATTACATTATTTGCTTGCCAAATGGTGGAGATATCAAACGAATTGAAAAAGACAAGCTTGAATAGTGTGTTTTTCCTTTTGTTTCATCAACAATGCATCTTGCAGCATATCTTTTAATATATTCAGAACAAAAAACAGGTAGCCGACGAAACAGAAGCAAAAGATGTTAAACCTTGTCAATGTGCCTTGTTTCCCGCTAATAGTCAATTGGCTGGATATCTAGTACTTTTTATCCATTGTAAGTTTACATCTCGTCTTTCTCATTTGTAATGTATTGTAAAAGAGATAAAAGAGTGACTATGTAGCAATAGATCTAAGAATACTTACTTGAACTTGCAAGTGTAAGGAACCTTGGCGTTTTGGTAGTCATTTAAGAAGCTGGGATGAGCTGGGTGAGGGAGATTTCTCTTCTTCCAAGCCAAAAGCACCACCCTCCATATAACTGTAAGGGGACTTCCTCTAGGCTTCTTAAACCTGTAAAACGTTGTCCCACAAAGCAATACAATAACAGCAATCACCATGGTCCCTCCTGAGATTCCATATCCCCATCCTCTCCCCACTTTGTCCTGTACATAAACCAACACAATGACAGCGAACAACGACCCAATACTTATGGCAAAGTAGAACCTATTGAAGAAGAAGATCATGGCCTTCTCCTCCTTTGGATCATTGATGTCGAATTGATCGGACCCGAATCCCGAAACGTTTGATTTTATCCCACCTCCGCCAAGTGCTATTGTGTAAAGTGCAGCGTAGAGCAGGGCAAGTTGCCCACCATTAGCTGCAATGCACTGATGGAGTTGCCTTCTGAAGTCATCACAATGAGGGGGTCTCATGCCAGGGATGGTTGTGGCCAGTGTTAACAAAATCACACCCTGCAGAAAGCCAGGAGACCGATGTATGAGGCTGATTGCAGGTTGGTAAAGTAATTTTCTTTGTTTTTAAGTCATTCATAGTGGCTTTTAACTTCTTACCACAGCAGTTATGGAAGCAAAGATTGCAACAGTGAGGTACCGTCCAAGCCTAGCATCTGCTAAGAATCCACCGAGAAGGCCAAGAAGATTAAGAGCACCCAAAAAGTTGGTCACAATATTGGCAGATTTGGCTGAAGAGAGATGCAAATCCCCAACTAAATATGTCACCAAGTTCATTGATATGCCCATCACACATATTCTTTCAGAAAGTTCAGTTCCTGCATCATTTTTAGCATTCAAATTAACCATTATCAAGCTCATTTCATTGATAAAAGTTGGAATCTCGGTCTTCTGTGAAAACCAAAGAAATATATATACCTAAGATGAGCCCTGCAGCAAGCCATCCCCCTGTTTTTGATTTGTCCACTGGGTTCCCCCAAAAATCTAATGCAGCATCATCCTCTCCTCCTTCACTCCCATGTTTTGCAACCAAAACCTGTTGAAAACAAAGAAAAAAAAGAAACTTTTAGAAAAAGCCATATCAGAGCCAACAGGTAGCATGGAGTTTCTCCATAAACAAGTTACCATTTTTTTTTATTTGGTTTGTTTCTCTCCAGTAGAGAGAGAGAGAGGGAGAGAGAGGAAGAGAGGAGGGAGTGCTTGTTACTTGTGAGCTATAGTTGTGCTTAGATTCATGATTTATTGGAAATCAAAAAGTTAGAGTGTATGATTGGGATTATAGGAGAGAGAAGAAGATAGGATTGGAACTAAATCAGCTTGTGGCTTATACATTTTACTCTGAAAGCATGTGTAAGAAGTTTGGAGTTATGCCAAGGCATTTTGTGGTAGTGGAGCTTGCAGCCACATAAGCTGCACAGATGCTGGAAAATGACATGTTTTTTCTTCCCCCATTAATACAATCCATCTATTTCTTATCTTCCTAATTTCAAATAACTATATTGTACATGAATTTCATTTGGGATTCTCTGTGTCATCCTATGCTAGGTTGACAGAAGAACATAAAAATGATTCAATAAAAAATTGAAGGCAAAATACAAAACAACCCTCACTTTCCTTTTTTGCATTACATAAACTTGAAGAGTCAATTCTACAATTGGAAGATATAAGATATAAGTTACTCTTTTCAACCCCCTACAGCATCATTTCCCTCTTCTCTGAGTCGAATTCTGATATCAGATTCTTTTGTTTATGTGAGTTAAGAACTTAAACAAAAAAGTATTTCTCAATTAGGAATATTTTTATTAATGGCATATGCCCACATGTCAGATCCATTCCTTGAGAAAGTTGCAACCATTCAATAACTCAAAGAAGTTGATCTTTTTGAGTAGCCCCATTGAAAAAGAAAAGGGGGAAGAAAGAGAAAGAGAAAGAGAAAGAGAAAGAGAAGATTGTTTGGTGGAAAAAGACAGAAGTTCAGACAGAAACCATATATTCTTGTATTTAGTAACAGAAAGAGCCGTGCAGACATAGGAATGGTTGTGTGTTGGAGGGTCATGTGAGTGGCCACACTGTTAGCCTCAAATGAGTGAATAAAAAGGCTTTGATATATATATTTATATGGCTTTCCATCATTCCACATGCCTTAGACTTTATAATTGCCCAATTAGATTTCTAATTCCCTCTATTGAGGAGTGACTGAATTGATCAAGGATGATGATTGGATGAACTTTATCAGCTGGGACTTTCTAGTTATAGCTTTAGCCTCCGTTCAAAACGTTTCAAGATTTATGAAAATTTTTATAGGGAGAAAATAGACATCAGCTAAGCAACTAAAAAGAGGAAAGAGAGCCGAAGAAGGAGCGGACCTAGAGAGAGGTAAGTGGGGCCGAGCAGTTACCAGACCTCGGCGCCGAGCAGTGCTCGGCCCATTGGCCGAGAACCTCTTAAGTGATTCCCGACCCCGTGCAAGTCCAGTCTGTGTCGACTTGGTCTTGACCCTGAATAGTACAGCATGAGGCCCATTCTGTGATCAAGGATTCGACGAATGTAAACCCTAAGAGGATTAGGATTCTGCTGATCCTGAAGGGATTAGGAGTCAACCATTATAAATACAAGGGTAAGTCAAACTTCAGAGGTATGCCTAACAACCCTACTTTTTATACCCGACTACTCCGATACTAACTCAGGCATCGGAGCCCGTGTGACAAAAGCCACACCGGTCCTAGTGTTGAACTGTTTTGTAGGTCTCATCAATTCCTTTGTTTTTGAAGATTGGTGCGAATTCGGCGAAATCTCGGGAGGCAAAATTCTAGCATCAACAAAAATATTTTGCAGCGTTTGCGTATTATGACGTACAACAATTTGAGGATATGAAAGATTGAACCTACGACTTTGACAAAAAGACTATATGTCAGTTACTACAGAACTATGCACTAAACTTTTTCCTAACCATGGAAGATAGTAATTATGAATTGTGCTGCAATATGTTTTTCTTAGAAATAAATAACTTAGTTCATGAGTTACCATTTATTTTTTAGATTTATTCATTTTTAGAATAAAATTATTAGTGAAATCTACTTATTTATTAAATAATATAAATAAAGAATACAAAGTAACATGGACTAATTTGAACAATAGTTAAAAAATTTATTTTCTTTTCCGAAGTCATAAACTTTAATTTTTATTTCGCTCCTTTTTTATGTAATATTTTTTAAAAGGAAAAATGTTTTTTCTTTATAATAATGATGATTTTTTTTCTTTTTCTCAAAATTTGGTAGTTTCAAAAACTTATTTGTAAAGATATACTCGGACAAGCTTATCCTTTGCCATGTGAGCGATCGATCAACCTCAGTCAGCAAGTAGAGGAATGGCAAAATACATCTTAAATATATATATATTTTTTAAATAATCAAGTAGAAAAACCATTTTTTATCTTTTACATCACGTCAATTTTGCAACAATATTATTATAAGCTCTTCAAACTTAAAATTAATAATTTGACAATGATAAAAATTATGTTATTAGTAATTAATTTACTACAATATCCTATTTCTTAAAAAAAAATTTACTACAATATCCAAATATATAACAAACCATTTTCGTAGCTCAACTTGTAGCTTCTCTAGGAATTCCCATCCCTCTTGAATTGTAATATTAAAAAGAAAGAAAACCCATTTTTTTGCAATTATTTACTATATTTGGCATTAGTTTATTTCTTTTTTTCTTTTTCCTTTTCACAGCCATATACATTCTTAGGTCACAATCATTCAGCCCTTGAAGTTGAACAAACACATTACAGCAAAGTTAGTTCATTGAACATATTTGCATGCTGATTATACACATTTTGCTCTGTCTTAAAAAAAAAAAAAAGACTTGTGACAAAAGAAACCTAAAAACTCGATTTTTATTTTTTTCCCTTCAAACATAAAGCAGCTTCTGGTTCTGGTTTTGATCTGCGGGAGATGTGGGTTCCTTGGTTTTGATCTGCTGCCGATGATACAACTGCCCCAGCCTCTCTATTTCCCTCTTCAGCTCTTCTTCATCAGCTGCATTTTTCTTAATTATATTAGCTTCACCTAAGTTTGGGCTAAATATATATATTTTAGTCTCTAATCCTTATTATTTACAAGATTTCAATTAGTCTCCGCAGGTTAGGATTAGTTGAAAATTCTTATATGGAATGATACACAGTGATCGAGTAGGAATTAGATAATGGGAAGAAAGTATCTCAATCATCCTTCAAATTCTTAAGAAATTAGCAGATAAATTGAAAGGGTCTAATTAAAATATGTTAAAATATAAATACTAAACTAAAAAATTTGAAACAGTACAGTAGAACTAAATTAAAAAAATATAAAGACTAAAAAGAGAAAAGTTTTACTTCTGCTTTTGTTTGTAATTTGAATTTTACCATCTTTGAAAATTTTGTCTTGAGAGAGGGTGGCGATTCTTTGCTTGAGAGCAGTGTTGTCCACATTTAGAAGCAATCGCTGCTGGTCTAGAAATGCAACCCGCGGTGACAGCATTGAAACTTCGGCCTTTTCGGATCCAATTATAACAAAAACCACATGTTTAAGCAGAGAGAGTGAATAATTATTATATATTCTAATCAAAACCAATATTAATAAATATATATAATGCAACACCTGTAATGAAGTCACACTACGTTCCAGCTCTGTAATGTATTGTAGCTTCCTCACCCTTGATCTTCTTGCAGATTGTCTGTTTGCCAGGATTCTGTATTTTGTGCCAAATTTGTGATCATATTGTGTCAATTACTAAAAACTGTTTTGATAATGTAAAAGCACTTCCTTGAGTAAACATTTTACTCCCTGCGTTTCAAAATTTATCTCAAACTCACTCTTAATTTACCTCTTCACTCTTTTGGGGTCGAAAATCCGATCCTTGGAAGAGATGTTTGTTGCTGCATTTTGGCACGGGTGAAGCTTCTCACATTTTGCAGCCGCTTCTTTCTCATGATCTCTGTTGTAATCTGAGGAGGTGGGCTGGTCATCACTCAACATGGACCTAAATTGCTCGTCATCAGACCTATCAAACGCATATCCTGGTGCAGCCGAGGCTAACGAGGCTCGGCTCAGCATCGACATCTCGAGGAAGGCGATCGAGTCGCGGTGGAGAGCAGGGCTTGTGGCAATGGAGTGAGGCCAATTTGGAGGAGTAGCCAAGTTTGGGATTTTAGGAGGCAAATGTGGCATGATGCAATGGAGGAGGGGGTTTGGAAATGGGAATTGAAGAGTAAAAATGTAAACTTTATGGAATCTGAATCTGAATGAGAATGAGATATGTTATATATTGGTGCAGTGATGGCACATGGACAGCTATTTCCAGTTGGTTGGGGGCTCTAATGGAAAGTCTTCCGCAGTAGGCAGTAGTAGTGGAAGAGCTTAATTATATTTTTAAATCAGTCACCACGTGCCATCTCTGAGGCCTGCAATTTAGTGGGATCCCTCGCCCTTGTCTCATTATAATCATTCTTATTACTTTTATTTCTGATGACCGAAAGCTTCTATCCTCTGTGTTTCCCTCTACGGCAAGCTTTTGATCATCATATGCGATTGTTTCGTAAGATTAATCGTGGAAAATGAATGATTCGAAGAGATGAGATTATTGTGTTTGTGGGTTTTGAAAAATGGAGAAACGAAGAGGAAATGCATGAGATGAGATGGTTGATTAGAAGGTTCATGTATATGGTAAACCCATGTGGATTCAGTTGTCCTGTGGACTGTTATACTGAACAAAGTACAAACCACGACCACTTGTAGGGTACATTGCCCTCTGATCTCTAGGTCCTTCTTTTCTTGTGGGCTCTGCCCTGGCAACACGAGAAAATATTGATGTTCAAATTTTGTTCTCACCGTTATTAAAAATGATCACTCATTAATTTTTATAAAAAGTCATAGTTTTTGCATTTCTCTCTATTAGTTGTCAAATACTTAATGGTTGTGAGAACAAGATTGCTCTTTATTATTAACGAGCTAAGTATTTTAGTTTCAGTTGGGTGACGTACAAGTTTTATGTTTTTTATTTCTTGTTTCTTCTTTTTCAATAAATGAAAATAAAATTATGCTTGGCAG
Organism: Momordica charantia; assembly: GCF_001995035.1. The sequence goes on from NW_019104503.1 coordinate 741,603, forward strand.
TTGTTTTTTATTTTATTGAAAAAAGAAACAAAATATGTTTGATAACCATTTTTTAATTTTTGTTTAAGTGAAATTTTTATATGAAGTTAATTTTTTAAAATTAAATATTCAATTTTTATGTTACATTTATTTTTTTAACATTTATTGTGTATTTTATAAGTAAAAAATGAAAAAAAAAATATATGTATGAGAAAAAAGGGGAACGATAACCAAAACTAAGAAAACTTGATTTTTTTGTTTCCAAAATTTCTATATGGTTTTAAAAATTAGAAACCGAAAATGGAAACAATTACCAAACAAGAAAAAAAAATGTTACCAAATTGACTCTGGTGCCAAACCATCCTATTCTTACTTCTTGACTTCTACTTTTTAAAGTTATCATATCATTTGGAGGCACCTATGTTCTTAGTGTTTCTTACTTGAAAAGTTATATTGCAAGCTCTCAAATGGAGCCAAATTTCCTTGGATAGTAGACAGTAAAAAATATGAAATGATAGGTGAAGGGATTATTTTATTTTGTTTTTTTTTTTTTAAACATCATGTGATATAGGAGTGGGGTAAAAGGCAATGCATCAGTTCAAAACTAGCTTTGTTCTTTGTGGGGGAATCTTAAAGGTGGGGTTAGTAAAGGAGTTGACTGTAAAAACAAACTGCAGAGGTAAAAATCAGTTTGTCCTTTTGGTGCAGTATTCAAGTTCATCCTCCCTATACTACACTTTGGCTGGGCTTCCAAATTTACCTTTGCTTTTCTTAAAATATAAGTTGAGTTTTTTAAGAAAAAACTTCGTTAAAGTATTCATAAACAAGTTTAATGATTAAATTTATCATCATTCCATCAGTTTAAACATTAAATTTATCATAATTCATCCGCTTAAATTTTTTAATTTAGTGGTAATTTAACACTTCAAAGTTCTTATAAAATTGAGATATTTTAGTTTACGATTTGATCGAGTCGTTCTCCTCTCAAGACTAATTTTTAGAATATCAATTTATTTGTAGGAAATTTTTTGTTTCCAAATTTTTTTAAAAAAATTAACTTATAATACAATAACAATTTTTTAGTTCAACAAACTGTGGAAATGAAGATTAAGCCTCGAACTTGAAGGTAATGAGTGCTCCGTTCGTTAAGTTAATTCTAGAATGGGTGATAGCGCAAAGGCAACCGTTTAACACATCCGTACACTACAGCCAAGCAATTTCTACAATAAAAGAGCGCACAAATTGGTGTATTTTCTTTCTTGCGGACATCTTAAGCAGACCATTGCACAGGCACAGTGTTTGCACCTTTTTCTTCCGTACTGGGAAGACGAAACACAATAGAGACTTGCCTTACTGAAACTTCAAGGTGTGAAAAACATGAATCCAAGAATTTCTAAGTATCAAAACTCCATCCTCTTGCATTTGAGAACGGATCAATTTATAAGTAGAGTTCAATTTGGTGAATGAAAACAAAAATTAGCTTGATTTGCAATCAGAAACAGGCCATGGAAGCATATGGAATGATTCGAAATGTGGGTTTTATGTGGCTGATTCTCTGTGTTTTTTGGACACTTTCAATGGCATCCGTTGCAGAGGACAACCCTCCCGGAGATGGTTCCGATGACATGAGAGACAGGTACCAGAAATGGATCGATAAATATGGTCGAGAATACAAGAGTGGAGAGGAGCGGGAGAAGAGGTTTCCGATTTATCAGTCTAATGTTCAATACATTGACTACTTCAATTCTCTGAATCGCTCATATACTCTGGCTGACAACATGTTTGCAGACCTTACAAATGATGAGTTTAAGACAACTTATTTGGGATATCTAACTGATTGGTCTCCTGACACATGCTTCAAATATGGCAACATTGTTAATTTGCCTACTAATGTTGACTGGAGAAAGGAAGGTGCAGTAACTCCGATAAAGGACCAAGGCCAATGCGGTATGAACTCATCCAACTTATAAGAAATCACCATTAACATGTTCTCTTTTCTTCTGATTTTGAGTTCTTTGGATAACAAGTAGCCCTATATCCACTATAAGTCATCTCTTAGTAGATGAACATACTTACCAGTTTTGAAGAATTGACACAGGGAGTTGCTGGGCGTTCTCGGCGGTAGCAGCTGTGGAAGGCATCACCAAAATAAAAACAGGAAAGTTGGTGTCTCTATCAGAACAAGAGCTCCTGGACTGCGATGTTATCTCGGGGAACCAGGGATGTAGTGGTGGTTTCATGCCCAAAGCATTTGAGTTCATCAAGAAAATTGGAATCACTACAGAAAAAGAATATCCATACAGGGGAGTTGAAAATGTATGCAACAAACAAAAAGTGAGATACCACTCTGCGACAATAAGTGGGTATGAAAAAGTACCTGCCAATGATGAGAAAAGCCTAAAAGCTGCAGTTGCTAACCAGCCAGTCTCTGTAGCAATTGATGCAGGGGGGTATGATTTTCAGTTCTATTCTGGCGGAATCTTCTCAGGGAATTGTGGAAAGCAACTCAATCATGGAGTGACAATAGTTGGGTATGGGGAAGACGTCGGTAAAAGTTACTGGCTTGTCAAGAATTCATGGGGTACTAGCTGGGGTGAATATGGTTATGTAAGAATGAAAAGTAATTCAAGTGATAAGCGAGGTACTTGTGGCATAGCCATGGATGCTAGCTACCCCATCAAAGACTGAGCATATTTCCTGGTGTTAATTGATATTGAGCTACCTTTAGGAGTGAAGAAGCTAAATTAAAAGATTATGATTCATATGCAGATTTTTATATCCACTAAACTAGGTTCTGCAGTGATGCAATTAAATCAGTAAGAAGTTGTCATTTATGTGCAATAGCAGTTTGAAAGAAAAGGCAGGATTCAAACAGAATAAAATAAATCTATTCAAGGAGTATTTATCATGTAAAATTCTTCTTTAAATCTTTCCCACAAGCCATTCTGATGCAGAATATATATTTCAAATTAAAAATATAAATAGTTTAAAGTATCTAAGATCTCAATTCTGCAAATCTGCGTCTCACAGCAGAAGCCAGTTCCACTTCTCCCACATCAGCCAGCCCCTCAACAACCTTTTGCCTAACCCTGATGTAGGGTATAAACCCTCTCTTTGTCATCCCCATGACCACCTTTCCAGCTAAAATATACTCACGGCAGTCCAGACAACCCTCAACGAGGAGCTCATAGCTCTCAAATCCAACATTGTGGCTCTCCTTCTCCAAGAGCTCAATGATCTCAACTGCTCTCCTTATCTCTCGGTTTGCTCGTAATGCAGCCACTACATTGATAATTGTTCCTTGTCTTGGTGTCAATTTAACTTTTACTACCATTTCTTTCAGTAATTCCACTGCCTCGCGTGTCCGTCTAACTGCTGTTGATGCACCAATTAAAGTGCCGTAACTCTCCAAGTCAGGAATGCATCCTGCCCCTCCCATAGCCTTCAAAACTTGAGAAGCCTCTGCTAACTCATCAATGGCACAAAGGGAGGATATAAGATAATTACATATGCTGCTGTCAGGCTCGTATCCAATTGATCGCATGTCCAGCAAGATATTAGCAACAGACTTAGACTGGCCACGCTGTTTTAGCCATGCAGAAGAGAGGAGTAGGTGGGTCTGTGGGGCAGGGACACAACCAGAGTGGAGAATCCGCTGGAGGACAGAAAGAGAGAGGGGAAGCGGTGAAGGGCTTTGAAGAGTGTAGAAAAGCAGAGAGGCATAGACAAGCTGGGGCCTTGAGCGAGGTCTGAGAGGGATTAAAGACTGCAATATCTCATCCACAACTTGTGTTGTGAAGTTAACAGGAAGGGTAGAGAGAAACGAGAAAGGACTGGGGTTTTGGCAAGCATCTCGCAAAGAAGGAAACAAATCTGGTAGTTTCTTATACAACTTTGATTCAACTGCAGCTTTAATGCTTTCTTGAAGGGTCTGTGATGGAGATATTGTGTGGATAGAAGAATATTGCCGCAAAAATTGATGGAATAGTAAGAACGCAGAAAAATTTGTTGTTCCAGTTTTCATGCTAGTAAGAATAAGAGGGTATTATTTTGTAGAACAGAACCGGATATCAAAGCATTCTTGTGAATGGTTCGCTGGAAACCTATAGATCATGGAAGAGAGATTAAATATTATGTACTGTCCTGGTTAAGGGATGATACAACACTCATGACAGGAAATTGCACACCAGCATTATGAAAATTTGGAGGCCATAATTTAGATGAAATGTAGAGGATAAACAATTCCATATTGAAATTTCAAAGATGATATAATTCCACTCAATTCCAGAATACATTCAACTTCCCTAATTGTCACCGTACACAGTCAGATAAGTGTCCGACTATTTTTTTTTTTTTTTTCCTTCTATAACTAGTAATAGGTTTTGAACTTAATCCTTATTTTATGGAAAACAAAAACAAAATTAAAGTTTTCGAAAGAATGATGTTTCTAGTCTAGCACAATAAAACCCATCTGTAACAGCAAATTTGCAGCGGCCGGAACACAAAGAAAGATAAACTCAGAATGTTGACGAAAAGATACAAATTTAGCATAAAGCGTGGTAAATTCTTACATCACAGGACAACATTCAAAATTCAGATATACAGAAGCAAGGAATCGAAGTTACTTCGAATGAAAACAATTGGTTCATTCAAACAAAATTTGAAATTTCTCAGAGTAATATATTCAATCAAGTGATGTGCAATATGATCAGAAGCCAGATAAATTCAGCGCGACGAAAAATTAAGAACAGAGAGCATACCCTCTTCGTTTTATAACGAAATAGATTGTGGGGAGCGTCGGATACGGACAAAGAGACAGTAAATGAAGACCATAGAAGGTAAACTCAGGGCTAGCACTTGCACTGGCAGGCGATGCGGACTAAAGGGTAATTTAGTTGAGGTTCGAGACACCGAATTGGTTCAATATTAACCCGGGGGCATGCAGGAGATTACCCGTAGAGGCCGCTCGCAGTTCTTGAGACTTCCATTAAATAAGTGGAGTTTCGCGGCTTTAGCCAGCTTATCGCCTTTTTCGCCGTGGCGCGGTGGCTAAGACCAGAAGGCTGTTCTTCCGCGGTTGCGTTCGCATTTCGCAAGCTGCGGGGACTTCTGGCAGAACGTGGGCCGAACAACCATTTTACGATCGATCGCACAAATTTTGACATAATTATCATAAGATTTGATCGAAAATTATTAATAAATTAATAATTTATATTAGATTAATTATTTAGTAATAGTTATGAATTTTCCTAACTCAAGCCTGGTTGAACCACATAAACTTTTTTGTTTGAGATGGTAGGTTTAAATTCTCGTGCTTCATGTTTGTTGTACTAAAAAGAAATATGTTTGCCATTTTTTTCTTTTTTAAAAGAAAATTCAATTTTAAATGTTAAACTTCGAATTAGTTTTTATCTTTTTTGAAACCCGAGAAAACGACACACCATTCGTTCAAATTGTATGCGAGAAACATACAATACGATGAGGTTAAGTAAAAACACAGACTAGTTTTTATCTTAAACTTTCCATTCAATCAAAATCAACTTAGCAATATAACAATCTTCCCAAGACTCTCTAAGTAAAAGTGATAGTAATTAGTTGTGCACAAAGTAAGCCTAATTTAGACATAGAATCGACCATTAATGTCTTCTAAAACTTTACGTCCCTAATATTGTATTTCTTTGAAGTTCTATCAAATTTTGTTGTAGACATATATTATAATTCATAGAATGCACGTATAAAATTAGTGAGAATATAATTTGTAAGGTTATTTATTGAAAGTTTATTGACAAGTAAAAGCCGTTAAAACTATGCTACTTATTCCAAATTCATGTCTAATTTGATGATTTGAAGTGTTACAAAAGTAAACAAAAATTAACACAATGAGACGGCTAAAATCCAAATGAAAAAAATCATAAGCTTACTAGATTCAAGATGTCACTTCACATTGATCCATACACATCTTCCTCCAAACAGGAGTCGTTGAAAAAGACAACATTTTGCCTACTTACTTTCTATAGTTCTAAATACTTCCCGAATGCAATTACAGAAAAAATACAGTAGAAAAAAGTTTGAAAATTTTACGAAAATAGCATAACCCAATTCAAATGTACTGTCAAATGAGATATTTTTTTTTTAATACAACTGGTGAAAATTAGGATGCTGCTGTTGCTGTACTTGCTGTTGGAGTGGCACAACCACGCTTGAAGTAATCTCTTTATCCTGCTGCAATCTGATGAGTTTCTCAGGGCTTTGCAAATTATAAGTAGAGGAATTACTGTAATGACTGGAATCAATAATGGCACTAAGATTATCATGAAGGTAATTAAACAAATTGCTACTATTAACTCCTCCATTGATATTAATTCCCATTATCCCATTCCCATTATTATTAGTGGAATTAGTGCCATTGTTCCACCCCCCAAAACACGGCATTATTGGTTTATAACCCGCAAATGGGTTTTGGCCTTGGCTTTGATTTTGAGACAATAATTTACACACTTTAAGCTCTTCCAAAACCCTTCTGTATTCTCCATAGGGCCCCAAAACGGGGTCGTTTTGCCTGCACACGGCTTCCCATATTAGAGAATCCACAGCCTTTCTCCGGTCTTCTTCTCTCACGTTCTTCACCATTTTGGTCACGTTGCTGACTCCAAACACCTTGTGGACCGCTTGGAATTCCCGGTTCCGGTCGGCCGGGAAGTACGGCGCCAGCGGGCACGTGTCGTGGCACTTCTTCCTCTGGTGCTTGCAGGCCGCGCACGCGGCGGCCGGCTGCAGAGCGGCGTTGTTGTGCCTTTGCATTTTTGGGCTGAGGAAGAAAATGAGAGAGAGTTGGTGTTGATTTTATGGGGTGGAATAATTGAACATGGATGTGCATGGGGAAAATTATGGTGCAGGGTAGGAGGAGTAATATTATTGTATATTTATATTATAAATTGGGGTTTGGGATTATTGAAAGAAAGTTTTTTTTTTTATTATTAAATTCATAATATGGTGAAGTTGTTAATGCATGGTTGATGGAAATTAAAAGGGAGTGTGTGGTTTTAATAATGAATAAACAAGAGGAGAAGGAGAACCAAATTGGTTTGTGAAATGAAAAGATGCATGGCTATGGCTAAGTTTATATGGTGAAAAAACCAATGGCCTATTCTTAATTATGTTTAAATTAGGGTAATTTTTAGGTAGCTCATTGGAAGGATAAGAAAGTTCTATCTTCATCTAATCTAATATTCTAATATATGTATTAGGTGATAACTTTGTGAAATTAATATATAACAAAGGATTTTATTTTTATTTTTTTACTTCAATAATATGTAGGTGGAGATAAGAATTTGAACTTTGATTTTTGGTTGAGCATATATATTTTAGCCAATTGAATTATAGTTAAATTGACTATATATTATATTTGAAATAGAAAACAACAATTACGTTTTTTCTACCATGTCTTTTTTTATTCCAATTATCTTTAAAAGCTCACGACAATAAAAATATTGTTTAAAAAATGGAGGGGAAGAATCATTAACGAATAAGAAATTATAATTCCCTAATTTTACATTAAACTAGAGCTTTATGGTATTAGAGATCTTGGTCTTTTGAAAACATTAATAAGTCACTCTTATTTATTGAGTTATACATGGATTGGCACAACATCTATATACACGTGCACCCTCTATCACTATAGATTATTAAGTATGGTGATGGTCTTCCTCTAATTTTGTAAATGATCTTAATAGTATGAGACATTATTTAAGACTCTCCATCTTGTCTCCTCTAATTTTGTAAATGATCTTTATAGTATGAGACATTACTTAAGAGATAACTATCTCTTGTTAACTATTTAAAACCTTTTGGTATCTATTTATATTATTATTATTATTAATGAGATGTTCATATAGATGATGAGAGTACTTATGAATCATCCGTGCGCTCCTAGATTTCTCCCAATTTTAAATTTCTGGATTGTTGGTCCATGTTATTACAACAATCTCCCACAAAAAGATTGAGCTTATTGGTAATTTGCTACTAGGATATTAGGTGTGATCGTAACAAAGCCAATCTCGGAAATCAAATTCCTAGTATATAAGCCTTTTGAGAGGAATGGATCACTTTGCATTGCGCAAATGTGACTCGCCCCAATCGAGCTTCGAATTTTCTTCTCCATTGTCGAAATCTGGGTTCTAGCGCCTTGTTGTACCAATAAGTTGTTTTAGAATTTTTTATGACCATAGGTGTAGTATTGCAGCATTGAACCGAGGTATTGAGGTGTTATTTTCACCTTTGCAGGCTGAGCTTCTTGCAATTCGTGATGTATTTGTAGCATTGCAGAACAAATTAATTTTCCTTGCATAAAAATTTTCTTTGATTTCTCTCATGCATTTAATATTCTTATGGAAGAGAGGAATCGCTTATGAAAGAATATTATTGAGTGTTAGAGAATATTATTAAGGGTTGGATATCCATCATTTAGCTTCTTATTTCCATCCCATCTCTTTTAAGCAAACATTATAACAAAAACGTTGTTAATACTTTGTCTTCTTATTTATGGTTGCACTATAATTTTCTCATTATTACCTGTCATGTTTGAAGATGAAAGACTTACGAATGTAGCTAATTTGAGAAAATCTTTATTATTTAATTGATGCGATTTTTACGTTGAAAAGAAAAAAGTGCTTATAAGGTTTTATCAACTTAGTTGAAATTGATAATTTTTAGAGGCACCTATGACCATCTATATGGTAAATGGTTGGATCGTGGTTGAACTAAATATATATCCAACAAGAAGATGATATAATGTATTGTTTTCACACATGACAACGACCACACACACGCAAAAAGATAACTACACGCTTGGAATCAAGGACATGACTATAATAATTGCAGAAATCATATATTTGAATGTTAGAACGGCCCCATTTCCATCATAGTATCAAACTCAAATCACAACCGTCCAATCACTATGAATCCTCTTTAGATTGATTCCCTCCCAAAAGCAGTGGCTGAATCATGATCAAGTTGTGAAATTTGATTGGTTCAATCAAAAGAGTGCACCATAAGACTGATGGCATCAGGCTGTAAATTAAATGGGTTTGTGTGTCACAAAAGTTTGCTTTAATTAAAATGCAAATTATTGGACCCCAATTAACAAACTTTGTTGAATATACATTAATGGAAATGACAATTTGCATATGTGTTTATCTCTAGCTACCAACATCAACACCAACACCCACCCATCAACCCTACTTTCATTCCACATTACCTATGATTTCCCCCCTGATTAATTAATGATTATATGGCTGAAAATTACAGTTTCTTAATAACTTTCATTTGTGATCTAAGTTTTAACCCTAGCTAGTTTTTTAATTTTCTCTCCATGATAGTATCTTCTCTCACATGGATGGAATGAAAGGAAATAATAATAATAATAGTTTTTTTTCTTTTTTTACAACATATGGAGGTGAGAATCGAACTTATAATCTCTTGAGAAAAAAAATTTAAGATCATGAACTTAAAATTTCATGGTAGCAGTCTTCATTTAAAATAGATTCGATTTTTTTTTAATAACATATAATGTTAGGCTTGATTATCAATCTCCTTCCAAGATTATTGATTGATGGTAAGAATCACCTACTAACCACTATTAAATTTTTAACAAATAGAAGTATGTGTGTGTGTGTATATATATATATATATATATAAGTATTGTTTTTTTTATTATTTTTTTTAATACAACAATGGGTGGGGTGGAGATTAGAACTCACCATCTTTTGATAAAAATAAGTGTCTTAATGTTAAGTTAAACTTATTTATTAATTGTTTTTTTATATTAATCTAAAACTATGGTTATTGATTAACATCCCTTTATTTTATAAATTCAACTTTATGTTACTTTTTTATGAACTTTAACTCAGATTTTGAGAGTACCGTTTTGAAAGTAAAATAAAAACTATATAAAAATTTGGCAATAAACTAGCTTTATGTTTTAAAACCTAAACTATTAATAAAATCTGTACTAAAATGAGCCATCATTCTTTTGATTTTCCATTACTTTAACCGCACTTTTGACATCCAAGTAAAGAAATTTAATGAATAAAAAAATATTTTTTTTTTTTTAGTTTTTAAAATGTGGCTAGAGTTTTGGAAACGAAAGTAAATTAAACTACAAAAGTTAAAAGAAGAAAGAAAAGTAGAGAAATATAACTTTTAAAAACTGAAAACCAAAATTAAAATGGTTAGAATTCAAAGTTTCAAGGCTCAATTTGCTTATATTTTTTTTGTTATTAAAAAAAAGTTAATTAATAATAAATCTCTTTTTTTTCCTTTGCTTTATATCTTTAATTCAAAGAAATTTGAATCTCAGCTAAATTTCCTACAATTAAAAACAAAACTAGTTTGGAAAACTCTACTTTATACTTAATAAATAAACATATATAAAAAAGTAAGGAAACAAAATAGCAAGCAAGCAATTTAAATTTTTATAAATATAAAAATAATTAGCAAATGAGACACATGATGATTTGTCAATATTTCATCACAATTACAGAGTCACCAATCTTCTACAGATATGATTCAAGACATGGTACAATACATCCTTATAATAAAAATTTAGTTAGAGACACAACCTTAAAATTTTAAATATATCACCTTCATTTTTACAATTATGCAAGAAGAAATTGCACTACATAGCATAAATTTCATATATGTTTTAAAAAATATCACAAATTTTCATTTTCATTTTCTTTTTTCAACCACAACACCACACTAAATTTTCATATGATATTTTACTCTACATTTAACTTTGATTTGAATTATGTATTTATTAAATCATTAAAAATAATTTTCAAAACAGAAAATTTTCGAGATCATCTCTAGATGGCATATGGACCTTCCAAGTTCCAAGCTTAAAGTTATAATTTTTATTTTATTTTTGGTGTAATTAAGCAAATACTTTAGTGTGGTAATTGAATTCTCATCATTTTAATCTCTCCTCGTCCCTCCCTTGTCTAACACTTAACCAACTAACACTCTCACCCAACCCAACAACGCCTTCAATTTCAATTTGGCTGTTTTCTTCTTTGGGGTTTTTGGCCGTCCGCTTAAAGAAACAGAAAGCTTTTGGCAGCAATCAATGGTAAAGTCCAAAAGGGAAAAAATTAACGCACACCCACAAACGCAAAGTGGAAGAAGCTGGAGCCAGACTCCCAGTTTGTTCACATTATTAAATGCCCTTCTCACCCCCCCTCCATTTCTATTCAAATTTCAAACCCAAACCCCACTTCTTCTTCCCTTTTTCTCTCTGCCTCCATACCCTCCTTCCAATTTCAGTTGCTCTTCTTTTACCAATGGAGTCTGGGAAAGCAAAATCAGAGATGTGGGTAATTTTCTGAGAGATTGCAGCAATCGGGCCAAGGGTGGAGGATAAAGAGTAAAGCGTTTCAAAGATGAGTACGGCTCGATTCATCAAGTGCGTCACCGTTGGAGATGGGGCTGTGGGGAAAACTTGCATGCTCATCTCCTACACCAGCAACACATTCCCTACTGTAAGTTTTGGTGTTGTTTTTCTTCTTCATTTTTCGTTGCAGATGGAAGTTGAATTTCGGAGCCTAATTCGACCTCTTCGTTCTGCTGGAAATTCCTTCCTGTAGGACTACGTGCCCACGGTTTTTGATAATTTCAGTGCTAATGTGGTGGTCGACGGCAGCACTGTGAACTTGGGGCTTTGGGACACTGCCGGTGAGAAACTTGACTCTTTTCTCAACTTTTGGATTTGGGTTTCTGTTAGTGAGGACTGTTCGTTGGCTAGGCATTGAGAATTTGGGAATTTCAGTGAATAAAAATTAAGGCAGATTGGTTAATTTCAGTGAATAAAGATAAGCAAACACTTAATTGTTGAGTTGGGGTTATTTTGTAAATGCAGGGCAGGAAGATTACAACAGGCTGAGGCCTCTGAGTTATAGAGGTGCTGATGTGTTTCTGTTGGCCTTTTCTCTAATCAGCAAAGCTAGCTATGAAAATATATCTAAGAAGGTTCATTATTATCATCTGCTGTTTCTCTCTTTCTGTTTTACTGACTTCCAGCTTTTAGAATATCAGGCTCCTAATTTGGTTTCCCAATTCACAGTGGATCCCGGAGCTGCGGCATTACGCCCCGACCGTGCCTATTGTTCTTGTGGGAACCAAACTTGGTAATGACAATTATGTTCAAACACATCAGGGAGAAGAAGATAAACTTGATGGGTTATTTGATGTTTAAAATGGTACTTGTTTGCAGATTTGAGGGATGACAAGCAATTTCTGACTAGCCATCCCGGTGCTACACCGATCACGACTGCGCAGGTATTGCTCGAAAAATTAACCACTTCTAGTTAAGAATTATGGTTTCTAAATTRATGGATCTAATGGGAGAGGGAAATTGTTGATGGCCTTATATGACAGGGTGAAGAACTGAAGAAAGCAATTGGTGCTGCTGTTTACATAGAATGCAGCTCCAAAACTCAGCAGGTAATTATTGAAAGAAAGCAAATATCTGATTTGAAGATGTGTTCAGTTAACAATGTGTCTAATTGTTTACACTCCAGTAAATAGTTATAGGCTAACCTTCAGCTTAAAGACTAAGGCTCTGTAAGTAGCCTAACCAGAGTTGGCTGTTGACACATTTGATCGATTGGTCTGATTTGCAGAATGTAAAGGCTGTGTTTGATGCTGCCATTAAGGCCGTTCTGCAGCCACCGAAACCGAAGAGAAATCGACGAAAGGCCCGAAAATGTGTTTTTCTTTGAGTTGGGGTTTCATGGGCAGATTGTTTCTCTTTCTCCTGTGGCAGACTTGGCCCCTTCTTCTTCCAATTAGTCATTCTGACCTTGCCCATTCTACTTGCTTTTTATATTAATCTTCTTGTTTAATATGAAAGTGCTGATGGTTTTATGCTTACAAAGCAATATATATATATATATATACGTATGAATTGTTCTTTGTGCAACAGATCTTCCTTTGAAAACTGGAAAAGAAAACAATTATCACTTTTGTTGCAAGGGAAAATGAAATATGCTACGAGCGACAATGGAAGCTTTTGATTTTGTTCAAATCTAATGATTCTTGATATAGATTAAGATATTTGAAAACTTAAATTTGACACCAGAAATAATGAGTGATATGATAATTTTATCTTAAACTTTTTGAGTTATAATAATTCAACCATCTTAATTCAGTATTAGCCACATATATTTTGATGTTCTTGATTACGATTTGATTTGAAATRATAGTGCAGAAAGAACCAAAGTTCTTCTTTTCAACTTAATTGATAACCATCTTAGCTAAAAATATAAAATAAGTATTGGTGAAAGGGTTGAATTTTTATGAAACTTATACTTTATAAATATTTTTATTTTTTTGGTTCATGAAGAGTTTTTATTATATAGTTGGGTGAAAAATGTTGATTTAATACACCAAATTGGTTGATGGGTCATGGTTGACCTTGTCAAAATGGCAAAATCACAATTACAACTTGCAAGGAATGTCTATTCAATTCCGCCAAGATTTACTTATTCCAAAAAATTGTTAAATAATGAATTAAAATAAAACGAACTCCGTCAAGATTTAACACATTCTAATTTCAACCGTCTCCGTTCACATTCTAATTGCGCAGACTCTTCTAATTCTCTGAAATTTCCTTTCGTGTTTGGGGAGAAAAAAATACCAAAATTTTGCCATTCAAATGTAATGGATTGATTTGAATGTTTTTCTGTAATTTAAAATTTAATTAGTTTTATATTGGAAAATATGATGATTTTAAGGTTTGATTCATCATTTATCGGTATTTGTTATTTCTTTTTAATGTTCTGATAATTCAAAGTAGGCAGGATACGGAACAAATAAATACTTAATTAAAAACTTCAATGCACATTTGGAGAAAATTAAAACTTCTAATAGATTATATGGATATAAACTTTAAAAATGGTTCACATCTTTTTTCTTATTGATAGGAGGGTACATGTAGCTTCTTATCTATAATATCTTGAAATTATGATAGAATTAGAGGGAGTGCAAATAATCTTTATTTTTCTCTTTATATTCTAGTTCAACCGTGCAGATATCTTAATTAATGTTGGAAATGCGGCCAAAGYCATTAACTAAATAGAGAGAAAATCAAGTACCATTCTCTTAACAATTAATTTAGCCATAAATTTGAATGGGGAAATATTAAATTACGCCCAAATTGGGCGATGAAGGTTCAGAAATGACACACGACACATAGATTATAGAATTGGCAGTTGTATTATTATGGAAAGGAAATGTATTGACTTACGGATTAGGTATAGGGGTGGGGAAAAAACGAAAAATGAAATTAAAAAAAGAAATATTAAAGGAAAGGAAAAAGAGAGAAAGAGGAGGAATGGGTCTTTCCAAAAATAAGAATAAAAAAAAGAAAACTTGAGTTAACTATTATTGAAAAAGCCAAACATTTGGAACCTACGATCCATCTGATTGGTAGGCAGAAACAATTGACATGTTTTTAGCAAAACCAAAAGAAAAAAAAAGCACAAAGCAAGAAGAAGAAGAAACAAAACGAGGAATAGGATACGGTTTTTGAATTGTCTCTCCTCTCCTCTCCGGCAGCCTCTCCTGTGTCTCTCTCCTCCCTGAGACTGTCGGGATCTCGATCTCACATTTTGATTTTGATTTTGATTATATTAATTTGTAATAATCCAGATCCCATATTCTCCATCGATAATGGGCGCGTACAGAGCGGACGACGATTACGATTACCTGTTCAAGGTGGTCCTGATCGGCGACTCCGGCGTGGGAAAGTCGAATCTGCTGTCCCGTTTCACCCGAAACGAATTCAGCCTGGAGACGAAATCGACGATCGGCGTGGAGTTCGCGACGCGGAGCATTCGCGTGGACGACAAGATCGTGAAGGCCCAGATTTGGGACACGGCGGGGCAAGAAAGGTAAGGGGATTCCGCGGGGGATTGGGGATTGGTAATTTGAGGATTTGAAATTGAGATGGGATTTTTGGGGGACTTGGCAGGTACAGGGCCATAACGAGCGCTTACTACAGGGGGGCGGTGGGGGCGCTGATAGTGTACGACGTGACGCGGCACGTGACGTTCGAGAACGTGGAGAGGTGGCTGAAGGAGCTGCGGGGGCACACGGATCAGAACATAGTGATAATGCTGGTGGGGAACAAGGCGGACTTGCGGCACCTGAGGGCGGTGTCGACGGAGGACGCGCAGGCATTTGCGGAGAGGGAGAGGACGTATTTCATGGAAACCTCGGCGCTGGAATCCTTCAACGTCGAGAATTCCTTCACGGAAGTGCTCACGCAGACCTACCGAGTGGTGAGCAGGAAGATTCTGGACATCGGAGAAGACCCCACCGTCCTCCCCAAGGGACACACCATTGACATCGGATCCAAGGACGATGTCTCCGCCGTCAAGAAGGCCGGTTGCTGTTCTTCATAACTACTACTAATCCTATCCACACCCACCATCGCCATCGCCTCTCTCAAATTTCATTTCACACTTTTTCTTTTCTTTTCTTTTGTGTCGTTGCGCTTTCCTTTTCTTTTTTTTGCTTGTTGGGGAAATTTATTGATGTTCCTTGGAGTGGCATGCCCGTGCAATTCTTCTAGTGCTCTTTTTACTAGGTAGGCTGTACCTATATATCAATTTTATCAAATCCTTAGAACAACAAAATCAAAATGGGAGGAAATGGAAATGTACCAATATATAATATTTTTCAATTTTCATTATTTATTATTCAATCATAAACCTATTGCATATATATAATTTATCTCATGCATCCTGCTGTGTGTTTCCTCTTTCTTTCAACCTTTGTTTTTATGGTTCCAGGAGATCAGTCACGGAATGCCCAAATAAACATTTGTTACATATGATTTTATTGCTCACCTCTTTTTTTCCTATGAGAGTTTGAATCTTTAAAAGAATTAGTAGATTTTATTTGCTAAGTTGATGTTGGCATTTTGATCCCGTACTAAATACAAAAGATGGAAATGTTATCAAATAGGTACTAAATTTCATTCTCTTTTGGTGGAGCATTTGCCTTCTTCTATTAGGTGAGAATTTTTTCTTTTTTTTTGACAAAATAACATTAGTCTTTATTAGATTATAGGTTAAGCAAAAGTTTTAGTTATGAATTTGTAAGCTTTGTATCTAATGGATTCCTCAAATTYAAAAGTATTTAATATGTTTTTAAATTTTAAATTTTGTGTTTAATCGCCCTTAAATTTTAAAATGTCTCTAATTTTAATTTTGTATCTMATAGAACTCCAACCTTTTAATTTCGTACCTAATTAGTTCTTTTAAAAAAATGTCTAATRAATTAGAAACTTAGTTGACACAAAATTGAAATTTCAAAGACTCAATGAAACCGTAAAATTGAAAAATTGAAAGTCACAATTAAAGTTCTGAAACCTATTAGAGATGAAATWAAAAATTCAAAGACTGTACATCAGACAAAATTGAAAGGTTCTAGAGTTTTAGTGGACACTTTTAAAATTTTCAAAGACCTATTAAACTTGAAATTAAAATTATAAAGATTTATTAGATACAAAATTTAAAGTTTAAATATATAATATAGAGTTTACTTAAATTGGGGAATTCAGTTTTAGAAATCTAAAACTAAACTTATAATTTAATCTATATTATATATGCAGCACGCCTGAACCTCGACGAGCTTTCTTTATTTAACGATACACGATCCAGAGTTCATCTCAAAACTATTGCCACACAGATTCAATGTACGATTTCGTTTGGTGGCACGCATTTCAGATCAATGGTTGTACTTTTTTATTGACAATCGAATGGTTGAGATTCATTGAAGAAATATCTTTGATGTGGAGCCCATATGAAAATCTTGGTTGGCCGGATTTGATGCCCCAAAAGCAAAATTGTGTTTCCTCGATAGCAAGAATAAAGATAAAACATATTGAGTTCTTAATCTACATAATTAACGACAAATTTCTTAGTAAAATATATTTTTGGTACTAAGATTTATACTTGATTTTTATTTGATTCTTGAGTTTTAAAAACCATAATTTTTTTTCTCTAACTTTTAAATTTAGTTTCATTTTTTGAAGTTTAAAAAGTAACCGTTTTTAATAGGTCCACAAGATTCGAATTATTAGTTCCTAATAGCTAAGTGTCTGAACTAGTTGATCCTCTAACAGAATAATGAACAATAACTAAGATTGTTATTATTATTATTTTAGAAAAGCAATACCTAACATTTGTTGATTATACGATGTATATATTTTATTATTCTATCTTTTACCTAAGTGATATTTTACTCTCATCTCCTTCTCCCATCACTTCTCTTTTCCTTTCTTTCTTCCACCCTTCCCAAGTTCCAACACCACCACAACCCTTCTTATTTGTTCATCTCTAGTTTAACATTCAAATTAACTAGGTCTATCAAAGGCGCAACAATCTTGGTTGGATTGTTCATAATTTGCAAGATGAATCAAGTTTAGCAAGTAGTCGTCTGATCGTTCAAAAGCAAGACATCAAAATCATTGAAGCTATGATCGACCATCTGCAAAGGATATCAATCAATTAAAATGGAGAAGAATATATGTCAATTTTTTTTAGAATTAGATTGCGTACATGTCATAAATCTCTTGAATGATAAAGAAGCTGACCTTATAGAGATCCATTGGGTTATTGAAGAAATTGTTATGCTCGGTTAACAAGGTCTAATTTACAATGCAAATTAGTAAGGCTTGTCGGCAACCAACTAGATTCATTAACATTCGTATTTAGTCATTTGAGAGATCTCTCATTGTTCAGTCAACATATTAACTGCTACTTCATCCCTTCAGATCAATTAATAATCAACTCAACTCATTAATTAATTAGAGATCAAATTCAATCTTTAATGACCAATTAAAAACTAAATTCAAATTTCATGACAAAACATGTCATTTTTTAAACTAATGATCAAATAGAAATTAAATTTAAATCTCAAGGACCAAAAGCGATGATTTTCTAACTTGTTCACAGATATTCTTTATTTCCATGGACAACCGCTTTCTTTACCCTCTTATATTTATGAGTTTGTCCATGGATTTTGTATCATACCTCTCTTCTTTTCTATAAATTGTTTTCAAATTAAATTTTATTAAAATTAATTAATTTAAATTAGTTAAAATATTTAAATTAAATTTGTAATTAATAAAACAACATTAAAATTTTACTAATAATGTACTAACTTAATTATTCTATTTTAATAAATTAATTTATTAATGTATATACTTAATTTTTTCTTATAAAAATGTAATAAATTGGTACAATAAAATGGATAAAAGTGATTAGTTTTTTTAAACACATTTCTTTTATTATAATTATTTAAGATTGATTGTTAAATAAAATCAATAACATAAATTTAGATTTATTATTTATAATATATTTACCTTGGAGTCAAACTTAATTTAAAATATAATTACTTAAAATGATTTTAAATATTTTCACTTAATAAAGATAAATTAACCAATGTAAATTAATTATTAAAAAATAATTTTAAAAGCTTTATACACATATATAATTTTGCTATATATATATATATTAAATCAACAATCTAAACTTAGATATATTATTTATAATATATTTACCCATGAGTAAAACTTGGATTAAAACATGGTATGCTCAAGTTTACATCAATTACTTCCTAAAAAAAATTACTTCCTCATTAAATTTTGAAAGCTTTTTTCAACCTACTCCCAAGTCCTACCTACCCATATTGTCATAACAACAATATTTAAGAAAGGCGCAGAGTCTATAAAACAATTTAGTATATTAATTAAAATATGTAAAAAATGGAAAGAGCATTTACGTCAGTAGTAACTAGTAATTGAAAATTTATAATTTTCTGTAAAAAATTTCTAATTATAGGATGCCACGTCATTTAATAGAAGCAGAGTTCATTATTACACGTATGTCGAGAAAAAAAACCTTATCTGATTAACTAAACAAATATATATATATTTATTGGTTGACTACTGCCACTGCGAGGATCCGAAGAATACGATTTTCCTTTTTGCGAAACGACGCCATTTTGTACCTCCTCCGCACCCCATGCGCTCGCAGGCTGGACCTTGCAAGTAGGCCCCATCTTTTTGATTAATTTCTAAACAAATGAGAATGACCACGTGACTGCACCACTCGCCACCGCTTTTATGAACCGGCGCGTAGCCCATACTCTCTCCTGCATCCCCATTCCCAATGGCGTTCGATGGTTGATCTGTTGTAAATGTAATGCGATAGCACCATTGACACAAACGTTAGTTGATTTTCGCCATTTTTCGATTCTTTCTGTCTCTGTAATGGACCGCGCTTCCTGGAGAACCCTGGTGCTTTCCAACCATCTTCTACAGCATCAATCGTCTTCAACCCTTACCCCCAATCCATGTCTCCAATTCTCCCCGCCAGAGCTGTCCGAATGCTTCTCCTTCGACATCAAACAGATGCGGAACCTCTTGGACGCTCACAATCTTCCCGACCGGGACTGGGTCTTCGGCTTGATGGTGCAGAGCAAGCTGTTCAATCCTGTTCAATCCGCTGGCAGAGTCTTCGTTTCGCCTGATTATAACCAGTCCATGGAGCAGCAGAGGGAGATGACCATGAAACGAATTCAGTATCTGTTGGATAATGGCGTTTTTAGAGGCTGGCTTACTGATAATGGAATTGAAGATGCGTGGAGGAAGTTTGCCGTGTTTGAGGCAATTGGGATTTATGATCACTCTCTAGCTATTAAACTTGGAGTTCATATCTTCCTATGGTACGTTGCCATATATGTGATCAGAGTCGGACTGAATATGTTTTTCATTCTTGCTAAGATCTCAAGATCCTTGTTTAATGCTCTGTCAAATCCTAATTCCAGTTCGTGTCCAATTATGTCATACTGGTTACCCTTTTCTCTTGTGCTAAAATTTATAGTTCTATTGAAATTCATTGCTGCAACTCTTTCTTCTCATGTATTTCATTTGCAGGGGTGGAGCTATACAATTCTTTGGCACAAAGCGTCATCATGACAAATGGTTAAGGGACACGGAAAATTATGCGATCAAGGGTTGCTTCGCAATGTCCGAGCTCGGTCATGGAAGTAATGTATGTGAAGATTGTTCCATAATATACGTTAAGTCGCTTGGCGTTTTTTTTTGTTTTCTAATTCTCCTTTTAAATTAGCAACAGTAACTTCATACGTAAAAAGATTTAGGTTCAAGGAATTGAAGCAGTGACTGATTCTGTTTTCTAATTCTCCTTTTAAGTTAGCAACAGTAACTTCATATGTAAAAAAATTTTGGTTCGAGGAATTGAAACAGCGACTACATATGATTCTGTTTTCTAATTCTCCTTTTAAGTTAACAACAGTAACTTCATATGTATAAAAATTTAGGTTCGAGGAATTGAAACGGTGACTACATATGATTCAAGCTCTGGAGAATTTGTTATTAATACTCCCTGTGAGTCAGCTCAGAAGTACTGGATTGGCGGGGCAGCCAAGGTAAAAGAAATGTTTTAGCCTCTAATTTCTCAATCATTGTTATCTCGTGAGCCAATGAAATTCTGTTTCAGCCTCGCCTTTCCTGATATGTTCTTCAATTAATCTTTAGCATGCAACACATGCTATAGTCTTTTCGCAGCTCGACATAAATGGGAAACGTGAAGGTGTCCATGCTTTTATAGCCCAGATCAGGGATGCGGATGGTAATGTCTGTCCATACATACGTATAGCGGATTGTGGCCATAAACTTGGTTTGAATGGTGTTGATAATGGTCGGATCTGGTAAGTACCTTATACTTTTGATTGATTATAATATAGGTTTTGTTCAATTACTGGAAAAATCAAATTCTGTTCTACAATTAGCAGATTGATAAATGCTTCAGGTTTGATAATTTGAGAATCCCAAGAGAGAATTTGTTGAATTCAGTAGCTGATGTATCACCAGAAGGGAAATATCTGAGTGCCACAGAAGACCCAGACAAGGTCAATTTTCCTGATTATTTTGTGTGCATGTATATATGTATGTGTTTGTGTGCATGTATATATGTATAAATGTATGTAATTTTCCCTTGTGACAGAAATATACCTTAATTTTGATACCATTAGTTGAAATAGTTCTGTGTAGATGATTCTTTTACTACATTGTTTCAGAGGTTTGCGGCATTTATGGCACCTTTGACATCTGGTCGTGTAACCATTTCAGTTGCTGCAATCTATTCTGCAAAGGTTGTTACTTGCTTATGGATAACCTTTCATTTGTCGATTTTGTTGGATCTGGAACTGCATATAACTCCTCTAGATTTTATAGACGTTCCGTTTACTCATAAATATCACATCACTTTGTTGCCAGGTTGGTTTAGCAATTGCTATAAGATACTCATTAACAAGGAGAGCCTTCTCACTTACACCAAATGGGCCTGAAATCCAATTACTAGACTACCCTAGCCACCAAAAGCGATTGTTGCCTCTCCTTGCCAAGACGTAAGTCTTTAAAACTCTAGTTCTGTTGTATCTGTAATCTTATTCTTCGTAACATCTGTTAAGTTTCTTTTTTTTTTTTTTCCTTCTTTTGGTTTTAGTGGAGGGTAAGTTTACTTGACTTCATCTTTTCCATACATGATTTGAATAGTCAGTCTCGGGCTTGGAGTGAATGCTCCATGTTTTGAACATCTACTAGACATTGAAACCATGGACTGAAACATTCATGTGCTTGTTGTAGCTTCTATTCCATTTGGAGAGAAGTTAGAAAATGTGTTGTTACTAATTTTTTGAATACCAAATATGATTCTGTTATATACTGGTGGACTCTAGGAAATTGCTAGCATATGAATAGTTTACCTATTTTGCAGTTAAAAGTATTCATGATTTAGTGCCTGAATGTATAGGTCTAATCCCCTCGGTAGCAACCATTTTGCAATTAGGCAAGCATCTTAGTTGCTTTGTTGACATGAGGATGTGAATGATGTTACTTGTGCAGATATGCAATGACTTTTGCTGGAAATGAATTGAAAAGGATCTATTTGAAGAGAACACCTGAATCCATCAAAACAATCCATGTTGTTTCAAGTGCATTTAAGGCAACCTTTACCTGGCATAATATGAGAACACTTCAGGTCAGGATTTGCATTTGTTATTGCCTTTGGATATCCAAAAGGTAGAGGATATTGATATCACATTTTATTATTTGTGTACAAGGAATGTCGTGAAGCATGCGGCGGCCAAGGCCTGAAGACTGAAAATCGAGTCGGCCATTTGCAGAGTGAATTTGATGTTCAGTCTACCTTTGAAGGTGACAATAATGTCCTAATGCAGCAGGTAAGTAGCTTACATCACATTACTTGCAATCCAAACAAAAATGTCAGCATTAAGAATATTCAGAAAGTTCAGTGTTGAAGCTCTACTGACTGTAGATACAGCAGACATAAATCATCAAGATTTTATTCAAGTTGTCTACTTAAACCTGTGGGATTAGGAGGTTGGGTTACTAATTTCAGGTGAGCAAGGCACTCCTTGCTGAGTACATAGCAGCTAAGAAAAGAAACAAGCCATTTAAAGGGTTGGGATTAGAACACATGAATGAGGCTTGCCCTGTCATTCCTTCGAAGCTTACGGGTCCTACCCTTCGGAGCTGTCAATTCCAGGTAACATTATCATTATTTTCCCTGATTAGTGAAATCAAATTTTAAAACTTTTTATTTTTGCAACTTGTCCCGCACCAGACTGATGCCTTTTGCTTAAGAGAGCGAGATCTATTAAATCGTTTAGCCGCTGAAGTATCTCAATATGAAGCACGGGGTGATAGCAAAGAATATGCCTTCATTCAGGTGAGATTCTTTGCTTCTTATTTACTGGCTTGCCATGAATTTATCTTTAATTATTCGACCCTCTAATCTTCGTTATCCTTTCTGGTGTTCTAGAGCTTTCTGCTTGCGGAAGACTTGGGTAGAGCTTTCTCTGAAAGAGCCATATTGCAATCTTTTATCGACGTTGAAGATAGTCTACCTTCCGGTACAATAAAGGTAAAATTTAGTTATTGTTTCACTCATTCTCCATTTTCACTGCATATTTATCTGCATGCTTTTTCATACCCAAAAACAAGAATCTGGTTAAATTCTCTCTCGATTTATACTTTCTACGATGGGTATGTGTATACTTAGCAGGAGGTTAATCAAGTTGCCTAATATAAACATATATATGGTTTCTCCAACAGAATGTTTTAGGTCTTCTGAGATCCATGTATGCCTTGATCTGCTTGGAGGAAGATGCTTCCTTCCTCCGGTATGGTTATTTATCATCAGAAAATGTAGCTGCCGTAAGGCAGGAAGTGAAGAAATTATGCAGCGAAATACGACCTCATGCTCTAGCACTGGTCAGCTCCTTCGGCATACCCGACGCTTTCCTGGCCCCTATAGCATATAACTGGGTGGATTCCAATTCTTGGTCTTCAGTGCAGCAAAAGGAAGGCGCCATTGCAGTTGGCCGTTCATGATAAGCATTCTCCATATTGTATCATTTGCTCAAACTAGGAGCACTTGGTAAGGGGGTTTACATATACAGCCGATTCAGATGGGGATTTCCAAACATTGCAAATTGTAATTTTACTTTTTAAAGCCAACTCACTTTCCCTTGAATAAGGCTTACATTACCAGTTTATTCTCTCCATTATTCATAATTTAGCTTATTTAGATAGGGCAAGACATTGTATTGGCCAACATTGCTGCAAAGAGAGAGACTGGAGAGTGGGAAAGCATAATATTTTCATCCACATCAATTCTTATGTAAATTATGTTTACAATTCAAGGAATCAGAAAAAACAGGCCATGCAAAATGCTATCAGTGTTTCTGATGTGCAAATAATGCAAACAGCTAAAGCATGAAATGTCGACTGATATACAATTTTAGCGACTTACAGTTACCATTCAGACTCTCGGACTATTAAACACAAACATATACATCGCTCCTATAACTTGGAAACAGGTATTCCCCTGCATATTGAATGAAACTCCAAAGAACCCCTCTAGAATAACCAGCATTCAGAATCTCCCCTTATACAAAAAAAAGGGGGTTGAAATGCCATGGATCACCAGACAATGAGTCGAATAATATATCAACATAAAGCAGCAACTTTGAGACTAAAACTGACTAATCATGCGAAGGAGAGGGAAAAAAAGAAACAGCTGCAGGAAAGACTCCTATGTGTGTCATTTTAAGAATCGGTTGATCAGTTAGTGTGCTGAGTACATTATGCATTTTTCCCAGGATTGTATACTGAAGTTGAAGGCGTGTTCTGATGATGCGGAGCGAGGTTTATATTTACAGTATCGGTCTTAATATTAGCCTTCGTTGTACCTTTAACTGATTGTCCAAGCTCAACAGGCCCCTCTGCAGTAAGCCTTCCCATCTTCTTCTGCAGATCAGCCAGAGGATCAGCTATCAGTTTCCCCTTCGGACTCTTCTTTGCATCAGCATGCTTGAGTTCCAGCCTATATAATGCAAATGAATCGTAATTGCTGATATCATATTCGTACAAATGCCATTCAAGAGAGCTTGATGGCTGTGGATCCATGTAATAGGACTTCTTCTGTCCACCGAATTCCTTCATCACCAGCTTCCTTGATTCATGCCAACCACGGCCTTTATAATCCGGCAATGACCTCTGCTTTCTATTGCCACTCTCAAAAGCCCGTCTAGGCTTGTCAAAATAGAGCCATTCCCTGATTGTTTCACCCTTGAGTAATGAAATATCAAAAAGCTCTGCAACAATGGGAAAGAACCACTATGATAGAACCATAGACCACGAGCCAATTTATCCAACTTTCTTTGGCAGAATAAAGAGAATACGCAATGGAAATGGGTAATAACAAGAAACAAAACAACAAATGAAAAATTACACCGGGAAATAGAAAAAAGTTATAAGCAACATAAAAGCTTACCAGGAGCATTCCATGGAGATTTCCTTGTTGCAGCACCATCACATATAGGTATTCCAACTTCTTTGGCTTGCGTCTTTGCACGAAGAGCAGTAAACAGTGGACCATCCTTTAAACCAATGCCCCCAGGGCGCAATACTGGAGTCATTCCTGGAAGGCCTTCATTTATTGCAAGAATAGAATGACAGCTACTGCAATAGTCCTGACACCATTTAGATCCTTCAGCAGGTCTGAAACAGTCCCAGAGAGCACATATTGGCCCCATAAAAGCAGATGGTGGGGGTGAGATATTTGGGAGAATGCTGGGCTTTGTGTCCTGGCTAAAGTCTCCAGCATCATACGTCCCAATAAGAACCCCATAGTCGAACTCTTCATGTGAATCCAATATATGGCAATCCAAGGTAGACGTATCATCCTTACCTGCCACTGTGTTGTGCTTAAAGTTTTGATATAATTTGAAATCTTGACAATTAGATTGAGTAGCTATGTCTGTGTCTGATTTGTAAAGTGAATAATTCTGTAGAAGAGGAGTAGAGACTTTGAACTCTTCAAATTCAGGAAAACTATGCTGTTGGAGCTCCTGAATAGCAAAACCATCAACCGTCTCAATGTTTATTTTAATTGTCTGAATATTCAAAAACTAAGACCATTCCAATGCTCCTTTTTGCCATGCATATTAGAATACAACATATATTATACATTATAGGGATGGCAGAACCAAATGCTCAAAGTCTCAAATAACAGACTTATATGTACCATGGTAAATTGGTAAATTCGATGTAAGCTCTAAGCCTCAAACCTCACAAGTAAAATTGTTGGATACTTGCATCACAAATGGAGAGCGAATAACAACTAAGCCAGACACTCGAAGATGCTGGTTTGTAGACATGGGTCCCAATGGAAACCAGCTAGTTTCAAGCAAATGGCTTAAAATAGGAAACATTAAACAATTGAGGTATCTGCAGCAGTCAATACAATTTCATTAAATGGTCAAGAAGCTGTGTTCAATTTTTCTAATCGGCTATACTACACTTTTCGGTTTCTTCTTAACATTATACAAGATACAACTATTTTCCTGGATTGGATCAAGAAGGATTCTACACCCACCAGCATGCAAAACAATATAAAGAAAGAACGATTTAAGAAATACATTGTATAGATTACAATACTGAAAGAACATATCAGGGTAGGGAGAAATTAGACCGAAGAGACCAGAAAATATCTGATTTAGCCAATGAAACATGGCATTCAACAAAAAGTATGGAAAAAACTGAGAGATAAAAGGGCCTACCTGCTGAAAATCAGATGGATTGCTGGCAAGAACACTATGGAGATCAGGCTCAGCCTTTGGTTCAGCCAATGTACTAGTTGCATCATCTTGCTCATCACATTGCTCTAGTAGACGGGCCAGATCTTGCGAGAATGATCCAAGACTGCCCTCCTAATTACATGCGTAGAACTAGAAACATTTAGATAACAAAATATACAGATGGAATAGAAAAACGCCCTTTGCAAAAAATTAAAGGAACCTACAACAAATGAAGAGGCAGGTGATGGTTCAGTGAGCTCAGCATTCCACTCCCGGAGCATCTGATGCACTTGCTCCTCAAGAACAGCAATGTCAGAAGTGCGACTCTCCTTCCTTGCAGATTGAAGGCTGGTGAATATCCCTTGAAGGTCATTAACTCGGTTCTTTGCTTTTTCCTTCAAAATCTGATGAGAAGTAGACTGGCATTTACTCTTCAAACCCTTCGGCATTGATCCCTCTCTTTTCCACCACCAAGATTACCTTTAGCAGAAACTGGAAGAAGAAAAGAAGAAATCACAAGATGACATTAAGGGTCTTCAAAACAAATATTGTTTTGATATTGCCGTTGCATATTGTTCTACTCCCTCTTACTCACAGTTGAGAAAAACAAGTAAATTGTATTCACTGTACGGACCATGGGGGTGATCACAATGTCCCCAGAAGCTAATTCATCTTGACCTAGGTCTCTACTAAAAATTTCCGCGTAAAAGTTTGATAAATTGAATATTTTCATACAATCTTCCAATTTATCCTAATCTTAGCCACCGAATCCCAGTAAGAGGTAGAAAAATTCAGCCCCATTTAAGTATCGAAAACCCAAACGAAAGACAAGACAGTGGTAAACATAGAATTATTACCCGCCAAATTTCAGAATTTTTGGCTCGAAATCAGGGGAAATCTTCGATGAAGGAAATAGATTACTGGGTCAATCTTTTCCTTAGAGAAGAAATCAGTTTCTCTTTCGCTCTTCGTTCACAGCTTTAGGGTCAGACTAATTCCCAACAATTCGATGTTGACGAACTTGGAGACACGATTTTACTTCTCAAACTAATTCTCTTACACGGCATCTCGTCGGTTTTTCTTTTCAATTTTTCTGAAGAATGAGCCAGATGAGGGCAATAACTTTTGGGAATTGTGTCCATTCCGAGGCTATTTTTCAATAATTACTAAATCCACACTTTTTCATTATACCTATTTAACCCATAAATTCATATCTCGGGCTAAAATATTAGAGGAAGTCACACTTTTGCATATTATTAAACTTGAAAAAGGAAAAGAACATGCTTAAAAAATCAAACGTTTCAATGATTTATGAAATCTAAAAATTATATTATTTTAAATTAAATAAATTATCATTTTAACTTTATATTACAGTTGTTGTAAAAAAAAAAACTTATATTATAGTTTATATGAAAATAATATTTATCTCTCTAAAAATTCAGTGTTTGAATCCTCCCCTTTATTTACCTTCATTATTCTAAACAAAATTCAAATTACTCTCTCCAAAAAGAAAGTAAAAACAAAATAAAATCCAAACTAACAGCAAACTAAGAAATATTTACCTTCCTTGTTCCAAAAAAAATTCAAATTACTCTCTCCAAAAAGAA
This sequence comes from Momordica charantia, assembly GCF_001995035.1. The sequence goes on from NW_019104503.1 coordinate 769,448, forward strand.
AATAAAAACAAAATAAAATCCAAATTAGAGACATGAGGGCAAACTAAGAAAGATTGTAAACTATATTTTTCTAAGTGAGGATAAATAAGTCAATTAACATCGTAGGGGTAGGAAAGATATAAGAAATCGTAGGAAAGATTTTATTTGTCTATTTTTGTCGACAATTTATATTAAGTAAAGTAACTAGTCAAAATATTTTTAAAGTTCCAACAATAATAGAAAAGTCAGTTGAAAAAGGTTATATTAAAAACATAGGAAAAATAAAATAAAATAAAATAAACAAATGTTAATAATTACCTTAATAAACATTTAAGCTAATATCATAAATAAATAAGTTGAGAACAAAATAAGGCACTATTCAAGTAGAATAGAAGAAAAATATCATAAAAAAGGAATGGAAGAAAGGTGTTGAGATTTTGGCTTAATTTCTCTTGAATCTCCTTTCATTTATTTCACTTGTTCTTCGTAATAATGGGCATCTATAATATCATACTAATGTTTATAATAATTCATTATTATTTTCAAGTTAATATATTTTCCATTGCTGGTATAAAGTACTGAAAAACGCATATTAAAAAAAAAAAAAAAAAAAAAAAAAAGCTACCAAGTACCAACTCAAATTTTGTATAAATATATTTTGGAAAAAGAAATGAGATGTTTTGGACCGGAGGAAGATGAAATCCAGTTGGGCCAACCTATTTTGCTAGCTCTTGGTCCGTTGGCGTTGGCCCAACTATATAATATTAGCAGAAATTCTCTCCATAACTTGTATTTTAAAAATTGTTTACTTTTGAGAATATTAACAAATTTGTTCTTCAAAACTGAAAAGTAGATTCCCTAGAATAATTTGCTACAATATGATTTTTATGCTCTTTATAATTTATAAAGATAGGGTTATACATATTTGGTATACAACCATATCTGACAATTAAATTTTACTTTTGTGCCAACTTGAGCATACTTCGATTAATAAGGTACCTATTTTCGACTAAAAGAGAGTGAATTCTAATCTCTACCTTCAAATGTTATATTAAAAAAATCTAATCACTCAAAATTGTAACTTTCATTTTTTTCCCTAAAACTTCAATATCTCACCTCACATTTATTAACTGGAAAAAGAAATGGTAAAAGGAAGATAGTGAAATACTTTTAAAGGTTGTTTTTTTAGTAATATCATTACAATTATAGAGAAGATAATGTGATATTTTGTCCATCGATATCTTAACCGTCGAATTATATTCAAATTGATAATTTTTTGAAATTTATTATTCACTCAAATTTGGACATGAACAAAAAAGTTAATAATATTCTAACAACTTAAACCTACTTTCACAAGCTACCTCATACACATTGATTGTTTGATCAACAATTTGACCAAATCTGTGTAAGCTCAACTCAGTCAGAAGCTGGATTGATCGATGAGATGAGTAGCTGAAAAGTGTAGGAGAAACCTGAAAAGTAGAAAATAGCTCCGTCGTGCAAGTTAGTGAGTGGTCTGAGTTATATTTGAGAGAGTGTAATTTCGTGTACCTGGGAATTAGATGGGAGGTCTCTATTTATAGGCAGAGCTTTCGACAGGACGTTTGACAGGCTTCCAACAACTCCTTGGCGTTTTGGAAATCACGGCATGTTGTCGTGGAATATGTCGGAGAGTCATTCCTAATGGAGTGTCCTTTGATCGACACAACTGGTGAATCAGGTTGCCGAAGTGAAAGATGGTAACTCGACTCGGCTTGCATTCCAAGCGACTGAGGTGAGAGAAAAGTCAGCTCGGGCTTAGAGATGGGACCTAAGGAAAGAATCCTCCCACGTATTATTTTCTAGGTTGATTCTTCATTGTTATCTTATCAGGAATTGTCACGTGATCAGTGAGAAATCACCTTCAACTCTAGGTATTTTCTCCCGATTAATGGAAAGTTAAAAAGAAAATGAAAATTTTATTGATTGAAATAAATCAAAAGATAAATCCCAAGTAATTTAATTACAATTAAGAGTATATTTTGGTAAATAAATTTGCGTACGTTCGTTCTATTACACTAAAATCAAACCAACTTTGGAAAGTATTATAGAACTCTCACCTAATATAAACAGTATTAGAATTTTATGTTAGACTTAAATTTGTATTAAAATAATTTCGAACATGTCTTACATACCTTTCTTCATGACTCTATTAGGCCGTGGGTCTGTCTCTACATGGAACCCATATATATATACAGACAAAGTCCATCGGAGCAAATTATTACTTCTCTAAGAAATGGTTTACAAAAATTGTCTTCCATTTGACAAACTATTTTTTAAAATGTAATTAATTACCTGTTTAAATAATTATTTTAATATTATTTGAAGTTTATTATACATGTTAAGGATCTTACATTAGAAAAAAAAATATTATAAATATTTATAATAGACATGGACTACTTTAATCATTAATTGATTTTGAGATAAAATCTATAAATATTGACACGCTACCAAAGTTTAAAAGGAAAAAAAAAATCAAACCAACGTTTGATCTCTATGAATATTGATATACCTCAGATTCGTAATTATTCTATTCAGTTATAAATTATTATTATTTTTTAAATATAACAATATACCATTAGAATGGCAAAAATATGAAACTCAAAACATGTGATATATAGATCATAATGTTACTTATGCCCTTAACCATTAACTAATCTAATCTATATATTCATCGAACGATTTGTCCCACAACCTTTAATTTGCTCTCATTGTATGTATAATTGAAACTTGATCACTCAAAAACAAAATTTTGGGTTCGTCCAATGTTCATAATCATTAGAGTTTGAAATGGTTCTTTACTTGGTGAGTGACACATTTTTGTCTAACACTTTATCTACTTTAAAAATAAAGGAAAAAACTAGGCTATTAAGGAGGAACTTTCTCCTTAATGACAACTCATTATATTTTTTAATTTTTTAAAATTTTATTTTTCTTTTTTATTTTAATTATCAAATATTTAATGGTGTTAAAAGGGGAGCTTAAAAATAAAAACATGTCCACGTTAGCCAAATTGGCAACCTACCAATTGTAGGTCTTATTTTCTTTACAAAGCGAAAGTTTCTTTCTTTATTCATTTATTTATATTAGTTGTTTTTTTTTTCTTATTACTAAGGCAATAAACTGAATTACTTTTTTAACGGAACAAAAGGGAGAACTAAAGTGATTTACTTAATACTAAAAAAAAAAAGAAAATGCCCATGATCTGGCATGCACTATTTATCAATTGAAAATTTTTATTAAAAAACGATTAAGTATAGACAATAATGTAGGCTAATGATCACTCCCATAATCTTCATACATTTTGCTGAAAAAGGACAAATTTGAATATATATATTAACAACTCCCATTTACGTTGCCTTTATAAGCAACATTTGGTGTCAAATCGTTTACAGAAAAACCTTAAAGATCTGAGAGGAAGAAATGGAAGCAAACCTTGTTGAACCTCAAGCTCATGTTTGGAAGTACATATTCAAATTTATGGATTCTTTGTCACTAAAATGTGCAGTTCAATTGGGCATATTTGATGTCATCCATAACCATGGTGGACCCATGAGTCTCTCCGACCTTGTTTCCGCCCTCTATGTCAGACCCACCAAAGCTCAATGCCTTGGTCGCCTTATGCGGCTTCTCGTCCACTCCGACTTTCTCTATGCCACCAACAACGACAAAGATAACAAGGAAGAAATCAAGTACATTCTCACACCGCTCTCTCGTCTTCTCCTCAAAAATGAGCCTCAAGGAGCTGCCACTCCCTTGTTGCTTCTCATGCTCGATCAAGCTCTATCGGGTCCGTGGGATTCTTTGAGCGGTTGGTTTGGAAGTGATGATGTTACTCCATTTGAGATGGGGAATGGTGAGACGATATGGGATTATGTTGGTGGGGAAGCCCCATTTGGGAGGCTGTTTCATGAGACGATGGTGAGTGATTCTAGCTGGTTGGTGATGTGGTGGTTAGAGAATGTGGTAGTGTTTTTGAGGGATTGAAGTCGTCGGTCGATGTCGGGGGCGGCTCGGGAGCCATGGGAAAGGCCATTGCGGCTGCGTTCCCGCGCATGGCCTGCACTGTGTTTGATCTCCCGCATGTGGTTGACGGCTTGCAAGGAACTCAAAACTTGCGGTTTGTTGGGGAGACATGTTCCAACGGATTCCCAAAGCTCATGCAGTTCTACTCAAGGTATATTTGATTTATGTTCCATTTTGGTTCCACGGTTGTAAGATTTTTATAAAAAATTATTCCTAAATAAAAGATGAAGTATTTTATCTAAAATCTTTAAATAATACAACACAATTCGATCAGAGAATCTAGTTACATAGTCTAAGAAGTACGGACACTCCAATTTGGTAACGTGTCTAGGTTGGATACTTATTGGACATATATCAGACATTTGTTAACTCAATAGATGTGTGTCACACACTAATTGTATACAAAGTTAATATGGATTCAACACTTATTATAGAGGCACATTTCAAACACTTGTTATGCATAAGAAATAGACATAAATAATAACATAGGACAAAATAATAAATTTTGAGAATAAAATACATAAAACTAATTTTTTTTAAGTATGAAAATGCATAAACTTATTGAATAATTGAATTTCCTTAAAAGTGATATATACCTAAAAAAATTTTGTATATTTTAATAAACGTGTCCTTGACAACTGATGTGTCAGTGTCCTAAATTTTTAGAAAATAGTGTGTCATCGTGTTCGTGCCATATCATATCTCTGTCTCGCGTTCTTATCAGTGCTTTTCTTAACACATAGTAAAGAGTAATATATCGCTATATCAACATTCGTATCAGGTATATGAATCAAGTATACACATATAAATGGTATATCAACTATATCATTGTTCGGACCTGCTTACTAGGTATATTAGACTTTTCTTTCACATACATTGTTTGGGCCTCCAAAGTTCACTATTTTTTTACCAAATTGAAAAGTGGTTTATTATTCTTTTGCAAGTGGTCCAATAAAATAAAATAAAAGCCACGAAACTTTTTAACACTAAATTTCTGCTACTTTAGTGGATTCTACATGATTGGAAGGACGAGGATAGCATAAAAATCTTGAAAAAGTGCAGAGAAGCAATTCCGAGTAAAGCAGAGGGTGGGAAATTGATAGTGCTAGAAGTGGTGGTGGGTAGCCGAGAAGGGGACAAGGAGCTAACAGAAGTGCAGCTGTGGCTTGACATGTTAATGATGGTCACCACCACTGGGAAAGAAAGAGATTTCAAGGAATGGGAGACCCTCTTTCTGGCAGCAGGCTTCTCCAGCTTTAAGATAGTCTGTGAAATGGGAGCAAGGTCTCTGGTCGAGGTCTATCCTTAACTTAATCTTTGTCTTATCTCTCACATAAGTGTGTATGACATGCTGTGGAGACTCATCTTCAAATGGGAGAAGGGAAATGGGTATCCCAGTTTGACCATAAACCCACTACACCATCACCGACCACCAGTGGTAACATAGTCATTAAATTAAAAGCAAATAATTCATGGTGTTTCTCTGTGAACAATTTCTACATTTGGTTTGGGAGTGGATTATTGGAAACTAGAATGTATACCTATTTAAAAACATGGGATATTAAGTGCGAAGGACTTTTTAGATAGAATTCGATAATATAATTATATTATCGATCGTGGGAGTACAAAGAGATATACGTTTTAAACATGGTTTTGTGTCGAATGCATTTTTCATAATTAAAGTATGTATTTGTATAGTTTTAATAAATATTTGGTTTACGGAGTTTGGGGTCGTGGGGAAATGAGTTTATTTGGTGTAGATAATTTACTAATTTGATGACTTCTATATGAGTTATATATAAATGTAATTTCAAATCTGTGAGTCAAATATCCTATGAATAATTAAGAAAAAAATAAATTAACAAAGCAATGTTTAGGTAGCTTTCTATTTCTAACCAAAAAGTAACGATGCGTTTTTAAAATTTGAAGTTTAAATGATATGATTTAAAAATCTTATAGATCAAACTGATATAAACATGATGTTTTTTCTTTAAAAAAAATCACTAGATACCACTCTTTTAAAAGGCAAAAACTTTAGTTTCAAATATTTGAATTGGAAGAGATTTATAAATAGGATGGTAAAGTTAGGATCATATATTATAATTTCATAAGCAAAATGAAGGCTGTGTCATTTGGGCCATGCTCACTTGTCCAATAATTTTATGGTGTGGTATATAGAGGCCCACTTAATTTATTAATTTAATCACAAATAATTTTCTGCCTTCTTTATTCAAGCAATAGTAAATAGCTTATGGTATCAAAAATTTTATTATCAAACTGAATATRACCTTAACGTTAAGTTAAGTATATATCTTCGAATTCAATCTGTATATAATGTTGAACTTAATAAAAAAAAGTTCAATGCTAATAGGTTTAATTTGTGATAATTTCTAGGATTGTTATCACTCATTTTTTTCTTCACTATTTGTTGTTTTTCAATTATATTTTCTTCTTATTTTGTTTTGTTTGTATCTTTATATTATTTTCACTTTTTTTTTTCCTTTTTCTTGCCCTCTTTTTCTTTTCCGTCTCTTCCTAAATTTTACCAAACGTTTTATTTTATACTTTCATAACTTTTTGAAAAAAGAATTATGCATTCATTTTGTTTTTAGAAAGACGTAAGTAGTTTTTTAAATTCGAAATAAATTAACAAATAATATGTTGCTACTATATTTAGTTCTTTTTACTTTTATCTTTTCTGTCATCGTAAAATATGTTATTACATTTTTTTTTTTTTGGAAAACAAAAACCTTTTCAAAAGTAGGATTTTTAATTTCTAAATAAGAATGAAATAGAAAGGGATCAAGAATCAAATTCAAACAAATCTCCTTGGCTCCATATCCCCAAGTGCATTGATTTTTACAATAGCTCCACGAATAAATTGGTGGGTAATGGGAGGGACACCCTCTTCTGGTATCACAATTGGACAGGAGATGACCCTTTATACCTTACACAGTCTCCTTTTTTTGCTCTGAGATGTCCGATGCTTGGGTTCATTCTTCTTGGAACCCCCACCCTCGAAGAGTTTGACAGAGAGCAGATTTCCGGCCTTCTGATTCTAATGGTCTCGACAGACCTTTCTGGCTTCACTCAAGAGACGGTATTTTTTCAATAAAGTCCATAAAATCCAAGCTTGCTGAGCCTTCCTTTGCTCCAATTTCTACTACCTTTGTTAAGCTGTGGAGTTTATACCTTCCTAAAAAATACAAGTTTTTTCTATGGTGCATCTTCCATCCTGGTATCAACACATTTGATAAGATGCAGATTAGATTTCCATATCTGAATATCAGTCCAAACTGGTGCGTTTTGTGCAATTGTTCGGGCGAAACATTAGATCATTTGCTGCTTCATTGCTCTTTCATAGCTACATTGTGGAATAATCTCTTTTCGTCTTTCAATCTTTCCTATGCTCTTCCGGGGCGTATTGAGTTTTTCCTCACCGAGACTCTCTACCCTTTATCTGAAAGCAGTAGATCCATTCTTTGGAAAAATGGTATTAGTGCTGTTCTTTAGAGTGTTTGGCTAGAAAGAAACAACCGATTTTTTTTTGGACAAATCTCGCTCTTCTGCTCAACTTTGGGAGGATATTATAGTCTTGACATCAACTTGGTCCTCAAAATCCCATCATTTTTTGTAATTATAATTTATCTACCATTTTGCTTAATTGGAGTGCTTTTATATAGCCTCTTCTTTTGTATGTTTCTCACATGCCCTTTCAATGAAATGGTTTCTCCTTAAAAAAACAAAAAGAATCAAATTCAAAAAAAAAAAATGTCAAGGGTTTAATATGAAAAATTGGATAAAAATTCATATTGCAAAGTGATACATTATTATTATAAATTCTTTCATTTCAGTTGTCAAACTTTATTGGTAGAGAGGTCTGAACTTAATTCTTAGTATTAATTATTGCAAAACTAATTAGTTAAGTAGTAGCATTAAATTCAGGCGATTAGATTAGTAGATTTGATGCTCTCTTATATATTTTTAGAGTCGGAAAAAGAAATCAAGTAGAATAATCAAGTCTTGGTTGGGGAAATTTCGTAACTCACTGCAAATAACGAATTCCTTAACCTAATAAATGATTTAACTTTTTGGTAATGGTATGTTTTCTTTATTAAATTAATTTATTATCTTTCACAGTGGAATTTCTTAATTAAATAATAAAATACCAAACCGAAACTTTCAGGAAACTCTCTCAATTGCATTGGGAAACTTTCACGGAAATTAGAAGAAGTATTCCTCTTTAACTCCGTACATAGTATAGTCACTAAAAATATACCCGCCACTCAATAAATATATAAATCATTAAATATCGATCACATATTTTTATGTTTAAATTTCGTTTTCATCTTCCCAATTCTCAAAATATCTATTTGATTTTTAATTATTTTTTAATTTTAAAAACAATATTTTGGTATTTTAATTAATGAACTGAAAATAATTATTCTAGTCATTATTTATTATTTTTATTTTGTAAGCATTACTGATCACCTGCCCTGCTGTTGAGGCATGTACTCCAATAGTCATTTGACATATAATTTATGTTTATAAAACTTGTTGCCATCATTTTTTTCTCCATAAATATTTACTATACGTGTCAAATGGTCATTGGGCCACACGCTTTGAAAGGAAGAAGTACGTAATTGTTTATTTTTTCACCTATTCAGCCACTCAATAACATACCTTAGCCATGACAATTTCTTATTTTACATGTCTCAATAACCATAATTAAGTCATGTTATTTTACTTATTAAAGAATAATTAAGAAGATAGGATGAGATATATTTTCAATAAAAAAGTTGGATGTTGGAATCCAAAGATGAATTACACAAAATAACAATTTACTAGGAACCAAACGACAAATTAGTGTAGAACCATAAATTTTGAGTGACAAAATCATATTTTATTAAATTTAGTAGTAATTATAAATTATCCCCAAATTAAAATTAAAGACATCAATTTCAAAATAATGCAAGTGTCTTTTATTGGACCTTTAGATTGGATTTAATGGGTCGAATGGAGTTATACAGAACTTGGGCTAAGATCAATTTAGTTGAGAAATCAATTGATATTCTGGCCGAAACCGAAATTACCATAAGACTGGAACATTATTCAAAAATCTCATGTTAACATTATCAAATTCATGGGATTCTATCTCAAAGAGGTCGAGTAGCCCATATCTATTATAAACTCTCTTTTGTTTTTAACGTGGGATCCTTAGCCAACACTATAATAAAATTTAAGAAAATTAAAAAAATAGATTTAAAGGTTAAAATAGTAAAGTCAAACGCACGAGCTTTAGGGTTTAGCATTTATTAAAGAACACCGGCTTGTATAGGAGAGAAGGACTTGTGTGTCATTCAACGAGACAAACACACAGACTCATTACGAACCATATATCTAAAATCACTGTTCCATTAGCGGCGGATTTCATGCAACATTTTAAATGTTGATACCGTGTTGATTTTCTGCCCCTCTCTTCTCTATCTCTAAATTATTGATTTTCTCCCCCACATTTCTGTTATATTAATAATCATCTCCTCTCCTTGTGGTGGAACTGGTTTGAACGTAGCATTATTCTAAAACCCTGTTGCACAATCTCGCTGATTTTTTTAATAAATGCCAAACCGGACGGTGGAAGCAACATCTTACGACTTTTTGACCCCAAAACAAAATATTATATTCAACTTCTTCATATACTATTTCACCAGTAGACCCATCATTTATTTGGCTTTTGGAGATTAGTTGTATCATCATCGATTCATCATGTATGGCCCTCGCCGGCATATTGGTTTCTTTTTTCTTAAGCTGAATGGAATCTGACGTCACACCCCTCTTTTAATATATATATATATATATAATGACCCTTTTCATTTACCCGAGGCGCCACGTGGCACAAAATAGAGACAATTATTCCCCAATTTCTACCTCAATCTTTTTGCCAATCTTATTCCTTCCTTGACCACTTCCCTTTCTCTTTTTCCGAATACGAAAATTTGATACAGTCCATGTACTGTAGGATCGATTTGTGTCTTCCACCAATTGATCTCGTCATTAATTGATTATCTACATAATTTGAATGGAAGACGGGGGCGTGGCGTGGGATTGGACGGCGATCGAGGTGAGGTGGCAGTTGTGTATATATTGAAACGAATTTAAAAGTTGAATAATGGAGAGGGGGACACGTCATGATGAGGTCATGGAGGACACGTCTGTCATTATCCTTTTGACACGGCGGACAGAGATAGGGTGGGTGGCTGATGTTGGTCCGCCGACGAGATGAAAGAGGTGTAAATACGAGCTCTTTGCTTTCCACGTGGCGGGCCCCCCTCAATGCTGACGCGCCATCTGCTGACCTGACCTTCACATTTTCTTGTCTTTTTCCCCATCTCCACCTCTCCGCACCTTCGTCTCTTTTTTTGAATTCACCATTTCCTTTATATATATATATATATATATTCCCCATCACCCACGTCTCTTTTTAATTCTATAAAAATTTACTTATCGTCACTTAAATTTTAAAATCAAATTTAACCCCGAATTTTGACTTGGGGTGCATAAGGTAAAAGTCAAAATGCAAAAGAAGACACACGTAAAGGGAACGTAGGCAAAGGAAAAAATAATGATAATAATGACACATAGTAAACGTCAGACGCACCCCAGCAGTGCAAGCACCGCGTAAGCTTCCTTTTTGGTGCCTAACTGCCGTTGACGCCCCCACCCCGACCATGGACCAAGTACCAACCAATCTCTTAAATCTCTCAATCTCTCCATTTATATATAATCTCCATATCACCTAGCTTCCTTCCACTTCAATTTCAGTTTCAGTTCCAATTCCAAATCCGATTTCATTTCCATTTC